>WHYT01017053.1:165585-317032 GCA_009806455.1 Tetrax tetrax
TATTTTTATGTACATTGTATCTTTTTTTTTTTTTTTAATCTACTGTTAATTTGAAAACCAGAATGTAAACCTAGATACTTGCTTTAAGATTCAGGAATATTAACACACTCTTATTTCAAGTAAGACTTTCCCTGTCACTTTACGGTTCAAGTTAAAGGCAGTACCTGATCTCTCCTGTTTTCTTCTCTTGGAATGTTACATTTTCTAGACTATTTATTTTTTTGAAGTACAGGGTTTACACCTGTTATATTTTGATACATGTTTTCTCTGTGAGTATGTAGCTGGAATAGATGATTATCGGCATCCTTCTGCACTAATGTTGACTACGTGGTTTCTCTGGTACTTGAGATTCCAAAGGAACAGACTCAATAGTATAAATGGACCTTCGCCACCCAATGTCAAGTTTTTAGATCATTCACTTTATCTTCATAAACCTCCCCAACATCCAAATGTAGATCTGGTACACTGCTAGGAGCATTACAACACAGACACACTCCGTAAACACTGAAATATCTCTTTAGGAGCTTTGCTACCAACACCTTTCACTCCTTGAAGATTTCTAAGCACTTACTGAGTAAGTGAGGTCCAAGTTGATGTTTTCTGGAGCAGCAATTTGTTCACGTTGTCTCACCAATACTCTTTCCTTTCTTCCAGCCTCTTTTGCTTTTTCCAGAGCCTTAAACAAAATACTAGAATTTAATTTAACAATGCCTTGAATCTTACTAACCCAAGATAGCAAGAATATATTCAAAACAAGTATGAACATATACTCATGTCCATTTTCTTTAACTGCACAAACTGTACCTAATGCCTGAAAAGTAACAATATAACCCACAGAAAGGTGTTAATTAGTAAGAAGCAGGCACACAGTTAGTCTCAGTCTGCTTTGTTGTATAATTTTAGAGAAGTATAGTCACATGCATATATACACCATAATCACTTACAACCCTACAAGATTATTCTACTTGTATTAATAATAGAAAGTGCATAGAAGTGTTTAAAAAAATAAAAAAGAGGGAGTGTTGAGGCTTGGCATGTTTCCTTAGTTGCAGAATCCCAGTGCAGGAAGGTGTTGGTAGGAAGAAAGTGAAGGCAGGAACTAAATCTGCATGTTAAACAAGTGTATACTGTACATACACTTTGACTAATTCTGGATGCTGGAAAAATGCTTCCCTTTTTTATCCATCCATCCACAACCGGTATTTCACCTATACATTCACAATTTGAATAACTCCAAAGTTATTATTTTATCCAATGATAATCTTCTGCAGATTGGTGTCAAGACCCTTTGTGCAATTAATGCTACAGTGCCATCAGCAATCCTCTATGCCTCTGCAAGGATGCAATGGTTAAAAAAGTAATAGCTGGCACTCCAGGCAGCTAGTGAAGGAAGTACTTCTCAAAACATAGCTTAATTCTTAGTCCTTACAATAAAAGGCAAATTCGACTTGGCTGTTTTATAGATAATGAGTTGGCAACTTTGATGACTTCTGCAGGAAAATGGATATTCTACTGAACTTGTGAGAAACTAACACAAACATCCTAGAGGACCCTCAGAATGGTCTGGTATAATAAGAAACAACACTAACATCAAAAAATAAAGCAAAAACTTGAACCAGGTATGCTTCATAATGAAACGCTGGATATTTCTCTACAAACAAGGGGCAGATCCTGCCATTGTAACATGGAATATCTCACCTACAGGAGGCCTGAAACATGCAAATAAAGGATTACAACTTCAGAAATCTGCCAAATATAGATAAGATTGTAAGGATAACATAGGTAGTTTGATAAGCATCACACAGGCACACAATATCACCTTGCGTAAAAGAGCTAAGGAGGCCTTCACTGTGTGGAGAGCACTGGACAACATGAAGTCTCTTCAAGGTAAGAAAGCCCTCACTGTCAGTAGGCCCAGTGTGGCTTCCGAGAGCTGAATCAATTCTAGACCTCAATACAAAGACAGACTTCTAGACAAAGACAATCTCTCAAAAGATGGACTGCATGCTTCTTAACAGATCTTAACAGATCAAAGACTACCCCTACTTCAAGACAGCTGAGGTAAGATTAAATGATGCTGCACCCACCATGTTTCACAAGACCTAAAGAGAGACTTGAAATTGTCTGAATCAGAGTGTGTATAGAAAAATAATTTTGTGTCAGACAAAAAGACAACATTTGTTATAAGTCCTAACTTATCCAAACAGCTTGAACTCACTAATTACATCTATACTAGATGTAAATCAAATGGGCTAGAGCCTGTTACTTAGCCATTACTAACTGGCATGACATTGCTCTAGTAACCTCTACAACAGATCAAACCCATTCAAACTGCCTATGGGAAATAGCTCCTTATTCATAGTCACCTTCAACCACATCTAGGAACCATTTGGAAAAACACTAGTTAGCCTGGGCCAAAACTGTGCCAGTAACCATGCTAACAATTACAAACCTATTCCAGTATCACTGGATTAGAAGAGTCATAACAAAGTTAGAATTAAGACTATTTTAATAATTTGAAATGTTTGAACCCAAGGCAATTTGAAATCTATCTATACAAATTATTCTTCACATAATACCAAAAGTGAAGTGAAATCCAGAAAAATTACCAATTTCAAATCTCCACAGCTGTTGGCAATGCAGCTTTCTTCCACCAGTTCATTCACTTTTTTTTCCAACTGCCTAATCTTCTCTTCTGAACTAAAATTAAAATCAATAAATGAAAGGATTAACACTAGTAACATAACTGCAAACACTAAGCTTTTACATGGGATATTTTCAATAAAACAACACAGTAATGTATTAGATGTCACAACTAACTGGTTTTCCCATCAGAGAAAATATAATGTGAAACTATGCCCAGAGAAGATCCTCCAAAGGTAACAAATTCACACTTTTAGTTTGAGAACGGAGACCTAAGAAAACACAAATCCTCTTATGAGAACAAGACAGACATACAAATCTCATGGACCAGAATTGTTCAGGAGAAGCAATGACAGAACAAACCGATAGGCTGATAAAACTTTAAATCAAACACAGTGAAATGAAATATTGTATTAAAAGCAATTAATTGAACCTTTATTTGCACAGATAACTCAAGTATAGCTTCCAAATGCAGATTTTAATAAAAAGTTGTTATTAATCTAGACTTTTTCCTTAAATAACTAACATTTCAGTAGAAACCGCTATTCTTGTACAGCTATATTTAAGGAACACAACTTTTGTATTGAAAAGCTCAATTACTTGTTCTGTGTGAACTCCACAACTTTTACACTAGCCTGCAAAACTTTCACAACCTCAGTTTTATCTCAAGTGCCAAGCTCAGAGTGAACAGGAAGAAACACATTCTCTCATGAGAGCTGCATGAATCATGACATTCCTTGCCTGTCAAACACTCTTCCACAATTCTATACAGGTATCACAGTATTTGTGTGGCAATAACTGCATCCAGGCTGCTGAGCTACAGCCAGAACCAGAAATCACTGAAAGCAGGTGTTCCTGAAAGTCAGGGCAACCGCTCTGGCGAGTCAGCTAACCACATGCATAAATGTTTGTGGCATTATTCCACAAAGTTAACAGTTTGGCCCCTCAAGGTTTTGTAACTGCCTGGATGTTTTTAAACTCTATCCATGGTTGTTTTTAATGTTTTGAAATAATTTAATACAAAACTGAACAAACCTGTCTGAATTTTTCATTTCCAGAGGTGGAGCAGGACCTCTTGCTTGGCCAAGAGGATCAAATGAAGAACCTGTAAAATTATCAGAGTACTGAAAATTGTAAAATAACATCTCTCTCTGGCAACTGGTGATTTCTACAAACTGTACCTCTCATAGCTGCCTTAGTGTAACCTGCAGCATGCACTGCTGTCATTGGTCGAGCAACTCCATCCTTAAATAAAAAGACAGACATATTAAGATAGCATTCCTAAAAAAATACACTGTGGACAGTACAGACATCAGTTACATATTACAAAACCTTTAAATACAAAAATCAGTTGTTACCACCACGGTAAACCAAATATTTTTGAAAATGTTTTTATTTCTCAAATATTATGCATCGTAACTGTCTACAAAGTAGAGAAGCAAACACTATTGGGAAACAGTAAATGACACAAACAAACACTACTTTGTGTAAATTTTATATGTATTCTGAATATTTAATTTCAAGCATCTTTTATTTTTACAAAATCCTTAATAATTGTTGGTCCTGAGATCTGTAATGTACTCTAGCTTACTGTCACACTGTTTTAGAACCCAGTTACTTTTAAAATTTTTATTGACAATAAAGAGAATCCTATGAGATTATAGATCGGAATGTTTTAATTGATCTAAACCAAGAGAGGCACAAAGAAACTAAAACTTTTTGTATTTATAACTTATTACCAGACCATGTCTCCCAACACAAGAAGGTCTGACACCCCCAATGCCAGCTTATTAAATTTTCCTGTCAGGAGACTGAGTGCACTAATAAATCTTAATGGCCCTGATCAGACTCACCTTGGGTCTCCAGCCACACACCCTATCCATGGATCTAGAAGCTTTATTTAAGCTCAAGCCTGGTCCCTCAGCCCCAGCCTGAGCTTTGTTGGAGTACTACTGGTTTACACATCAGACACAGCTATGTCTGGCCAGAGAGTCTTTTGATCCAGATTTCAACCTGTGGACTGACTTTAGCCTTGCCTTGTCACTATGGTCCTGGGAAGTGATAATTGGTCCTAACACTGGCCTATGCGTTGACTTTTTGGCTTGACCTTGGACCTTACTCATCATCATGATATTGCCTTACGTTCTGGACTTTTGGTTGGACATGGCCACCATTTCTGGGTGGATCCTACTTGCCTTGCTCAGGTATTGTGAGACTGGGTCCTGGCTGGTGAGGCCACTGCACTGCTGGCCATGTGATTTCCCTTTAGACTCCTGGCTTGGCTTGCCTTCCCTTAAGAAGCAGCCCTATTCTTGATGCTCCCTGATAATTCCTGTTTCCCACCTGGGCTGACACAAAAGAATACAGTGGCTATTGACAGATTTAACATTAAGTCAATATACTTAAGGGTAGTGGTGGGAAAGTAATTGGTAAATCACAGCAGATTCTTATTAGAGTATAAGTACATAAGAAAAACAGAATCTACCACTCTCCTAGTTAAAGGAAAAATACTCATTGCATGTTAGTAAGTGTTGCTTCCAACCCTGTGCTCAAATACAATACTCATCACAACCCCCATGCTTTCTGACAGCAGTATTTTCAAAAAAGGGCAAATTAAAACACTAAATTTGTATTACTTCAACCAACTTTGAAATACAAGCATTTACTAGAAAACTTTATTGTTCTAAATCGATATAAAATGTAAATATTGAAACTTTTACCTGTATAGCTCCTGTCATTGGTCTTCCCATAGATGAAGTTAAAGTTGCTTTTGACTACAAAAATAAGCAAATTGTTTCAAACTAGCATTCACAAAGCATTAGAAGCCTGTAAAGACTACGTACAGTCTTCTCAACATTGAGTTTTAAGAGCTGATCAAACTCTCACATAAGTGCATAGCAAAATTCCCATTTATGTTACTCATTTGCAATATACTGCCAGTGCCTGGCAGACTTAAAGACACTGAACACTTCAGTTAGCACAAATTCACAATATTGTTTTTTATGGTTTTGGATATTTCTGTCAAATTTCCATGTAATTTTTTAAGAAGTCTATCTGAGGCAGCAGCACTTCCCATTATTAAATAATTGAAATTACTGCCTTTAAATTGAACAAGTAATTTGCATGAAATACTTCAGTCAGATTCTGAGTACAGCTGATAAGAGATTAATATAGGGGCACATTTCAAGTTATACTTTCATGAAGATTTATTTTACAATAAATACAGATATACTTTGAAACTGCCAATGGATATCTTTCTGTGGCTGACATGCCGCAGACTGTCTTTCTCTAGTAGTGTAAAAAATGTAAAGAAATAGATGTGAACTATTTAGTAGCAAGTGCTAAAGGTTGCTACAAATATACCATACAAACAGACAAAAATAAAGGGTTTCAGGCCATGAAAAAGTATGCCCCTAATTCCCACTCAGAGGCCTGTTTTACTACTATTTTACTTACTATCCATCACATATCCTCGCTGGTTTTCATTTCCTTCTGCTAAGGCTGAATCTACGTTAGTAAAGACTGTAGTGTATGAGAAGCAAATGTGCAGCGTGGAACAGGTAGCACTGTGGACTGGACAATGCTTTGGAGGTTTCTAGCTCTACTAATGCAGGTACACACCTCAGTCTTTATGATCCTTAGGAAGGGCCTTTTTGTGCACTTCTTTACCAAGATAGCTTTTCCCATCACAGCATGGTACTACACTAAGCATCGGCAAATACAATTGCTAAGAAAAAGCAGCCTCAAACCTGTTACCAGAGCACGTAACAGAAGGTTCAAAGTAAAGGGAGAATTTCAATGACTTATAACAGAATTGAGGTGTTCTTGAAATCGTTATGCAGCTAGCTGTGTAAAAGATCTAAAGCAATGTGATCTCCCTTCTCTATTTGTCATAAAACTTACAGTAACTTTATATCCAAGAGCAATCTTTTCAAATTTGACTGAGACAGGCTAACAGGTTGGCAATGTATTGGGATAAGGGGACAGTGGATGTATCACTAGTGCATACCTCGTTTCCATAACAAAACAAGTTGAAGTGTTAGTTATTTTAGAATTACAATGGGTTAAGTATACCAACTTTTTCTGATTTAACTAGAAGTGGTTCGAAACCCCTTATTTTTTAAAAAAATTATTTTCACCTTAACTTTCAGAAAACTTTCCCAAGCCCAAATAACAACCATCCAGTTCCTCTGGCAAGAAAATCAGGTTAATACTTTGGAATCTACTGCCTTATGCAGTATGGAAGTTGATTTACAGTACAGTTTGGGAAAAAAAGTAAAATAAACAAACAACAAAAAACCCCACGACACAGTAACTATGCCTTGACCAAGAGCACAGTTGTGAATTAATTAAAATTAATAAACACATATAGTTCACTGAAAGGAAGTAATTGGATTTAAAAAGCTACCTTTGTGCAAAGGATTAAATGGCAAGTTTATTTTTTCATAAATACCTAATTTTCATTAAGAATACAAAATAACAAAAATTTACCCCAAATCCAGTAGCTAAAGGTCTTGAAGCTGATGTACTAGGAATTTTGGCTGTCACCTGGGTGGAGAAAAAAAAAACCAAAACAAAAAACACCAACACCCCCCCCAGCAATTAACAACCCTGTGTGTTAATTATTAGTCTTTATAGATACTTTCTGTAGTGAATTCATAGAAGCAGTGCTTAAGTTGTTACAGAAATAATTCTCATTGTAGAACCAAATTATTGTGGCAAAGAAATAACATTAATCAGATAGTTCCAGCTCTTCTTTAGACATACAGTACGTACTTCTAAAATGTAGGTGACAACTTTATATTTAGTTTTGAAAACTGATATAAAATTAAGATATAAGCTAAATGAAAGTAAAAAAAGGTAAATTACATTATTATGGAGGAAAAAAATGATCAAAACAATAGCACATAGTTTTCTAAATCCCACTGTCTAGTATGCATCTCAACCTTGAAACTGTATGTTGGAGCCACTAATTCTATGTATAGAATATTAAACAAAGGCCTTTCAGAATATATCACTTTGCTCTTTAACAAGGTTTTATCTTATTTTATCAAAGAAGAAAACACATTTCCAACCAAAGTTTCTTGTCTGCCCTAGCTTATCTCCAGAACTTAATGGAACTCATGCTCTGCTAATTTTTTACATATTTTCATACAAATAACTGAACTCTGTATCTTCATTTTAGTAGCAGACAAAACAAACAAACAAAAAAGATTCCCAAGATACGTTTGTATCAGTGCCAAAATTAGAGCTAGGGCTCTAGAGAAGGTCTACGCTATTGCAATGTATTTTAAAGGTACTTACAGGAGGTCTTCTACCATGACTTGTTCTTGCTGCCTGTTGAAAAGCTACATCATTTTCTAAATCCTAGAAAAGATAAAATAAAAATATTAACCCTTTTAAAACCACAACACCCAAAGCCACAATTCCGGAGCCTTATGACTATTGAAAACAGATAGGCAGAAAAACAATTATTCTTCCAAAAATACTTGACTTTAAGATAAATGAATGGCAAGTTTTACTGACATTAAATAGTGATTATATTATTTGGTCTATCTTTTTGGGTATTTCAGATTAGGAAATGTAAAAACTCATTCTCTGAAAAATAAAAACACACTGAGAAAGTAGAGCTTAAGTGATAAAATATAACATGAAATTTTATTTCCCTCCAAAAGCTGACTACTAGCGCTATTTTGAAATTTTAACTTTAATGCCTGTCATACCCAGAGATCTCACGTCTCTGAGGTCACACTGCAACTCCCATGAATTTGGCACTGAGATTTCACACAAGATGCCAAGTCTTGCAACACTGGCCCTACTTTGAGGAGGATAGTGGGTTTGGACCAAATGATCCCCCTGTTTTTTGAAACAGGAAAAGTTACAGGAGCAGTTACCAGAAAGTGGTCTGCAGGGTTACTAGAAATCATCCCAGATGCTCTACTGATAGCACAGACACCCGCAGGACTCCAGGCTACTCTTATCTTTTCCAGCTGTAGCATAGTAAGAGAACAATGACCTATTGACCAGTAAGTAGCCTCTTTTGTCAGAAAACTTGCTGCTGCACACTGTTTGGGAAACACCACATTGAATGTGTCTGAATGGGAACATGGCCTTCAAACAACTAGGACTTTATACTTCATAAATTCTAACCATTACAGCATATTAGATCTGCTATGAAACACACAAGTATTTTGTTGGAATAGAAAACTATCAAAGAAACAACTATTCAAAAAGATCCTGGTAAAATTTTACATATTTCTTGCTAAATCAAGAAAATTTCACTTCAAAGCAGTAGCACATTTGTGCATTATTGTACTTATCTTGTACTTAGAAGTTAAAATCCTATGTATGGGAAAGGTGGGAAACAGCAAATATTTTTACCTCCGTGTCAAACGTGGGATTATAATCATTGTAGCCGGAATAAAGATCATCTTCATCTGTCTCAGGAGCCAGATGCACATTTTGCATCATTTTTCTGTGAAACATTTAACATGCTGAATATTATCTCATTGGTTTTATATATATCTTTAAAAATGTCAAAATATAAATAGTAATAAGGTTTACAAGTCCAAAAGAGCTCCAATTTCATTGTAGTTTTTAATTGCTGCCTTTGAAATTAAAAATAAGCGATGATTAGCCATAAAAATTTAACCAAAAAACCTATAAACAATACTATATGGCACCATTTCATAGAATTTGATTTTGTTAGGTATTTATACCACTGTAATGAAAATTGTTTCAAATATTATTTATCACTAAAACTAAACAATCACAACAAGTCACTGTATTACTTTCAGAATGGTATCTTTACATTCTCAGATAATTCAGATTCAAGATAATTCTCTCATATTCTAACATTAAGCCATATGAGTCAGTCTAATGAAAGATACCTCTTCTAGCTTCAAATCTTCCTTCCTTCCTCCACCTATGTCCTTGTAACAACACAGCTATTCTCTATACGCAACACTCTTGGTATAATTTTGCCATGTCGATTCAAGAGTTTTAAAAAAAATGCAATTAAAGAAGCCTGGGTTCCAATGTCTTTCTTCAAAAATACTTTAGTGTCTTACACGGCTGCGTTCACCTTGTGCTCTCTGCCTCACTGAGGACGCTAAGGAGGTCTCTCTTCGCCTGGCCACTTATTTTCATAAAAACCGTACGAAGACAGCATTTGATTCCATCTCTAACATAGAATACACACACTTCAGTAAGCAAGCCTTAGCCCGGACGAAGCGCTGCACACCCCACCGAGGGACGGCTCCTCTCCGACAGCAGGGAAACGCCGCTCCCCGCCCGGCCGGGGCCTCCTCTGAGCCCTACGCGGCGGCCCCGCGGCCCAACCGCCGCTTCCGCCGGGCTCCCTCCCGCGGCGGCGCGGGCCGCGTTGCTACGGGCGAGGCCGGCGGACGCGCTTCCCGTGATGCACCGCGCCCGGCTGGGAAGAGCGGGGAGCGGGGCCGAGGAGGCACGCGGGCCCGGCGCGTGCGCAGAGCAGCTGGCCAAGCCTCTGCCCCCGTGTGGGCGTCGCCTGCGCGGAGGGGACGGTCCCGGGGGAAATGGCGGCGCGTCGGGCAGGCGGGTTGAGAGGGCTTGTGCTGCTCGCAAAATTCATCCCCTCGGCTGTTAGAGCCGCCGGCCCGCCCCTCCGCTTCCTGGCAGGATCGGGCTTGAGCGTGCTTGGTCTTGGAGTTAAAAAAAGGAAGCCGATTCTCATCTCGTTTCAGCAAATTAAACGGCAAGAAAAGTCCGTCCTCCAAAATGTATACCTGCAGGGAGGAACCCACGCAAATTCAAAAGTTTCCATGACCATCTTTTAGGTGGGAAACTACTGCTCTGGACTCTTCGGACAGATTTATTAAGTGGATTAGTGTTGATCACTGAGCTAGAGCTAAATGCCAATTTGACTTCTTGTCCCGGGACTTCCTATGACCTGGTCCTGCAAACATTTATGCAGACGCTTCATTTCCTGGGTGAGGTTATGCATATTTCCAAGATGGGAGCCTGTGTGCTGAGGAAGAAAAGATGTGCCATGTGACAGACAAAAAAAAAAGCAAATTTTGTTTCCCCCTAGACTTCCCTCATCTTCTGGAAGAGGAACACAAAATGACAGTGAAGGATGGCAGACTCGTCAGACTGTCTACCTTTACTCCACAGGATAAGGAAAACAAAAATGGCAACAAGATCTGTTATCTGCTAGTTGTTGCTTTGCTGTGTCTGCCAAGAAAAATCTGCAAGATGTGAGTAATATTTACCAGCTTTAACAGGAAGATCATAGAATCATAGAATGGTTAGAGTCGGAAGGGACCTTTGAAGGTCATCTAGTCCAACCCCCCTGCAAGGAGCAGGGACATCTCCAACCAGTTCAGGTTGCTCAGAGCCCCGTCCAACCTGGCCTTGAACCTTTCCAGGGATGGGGCATCCACCACCTCTCTGGGCAACCTGTTCCAGTGTTCTACCACCCTCATTGTAAAAATTTTTTTTTCTTAATATCTAATCTAAATCTACCTCCCTTTATTTTGAAACCAAAGATTATTAGGATAAATGAGTTACTGTTTCTGAGAACAATTCAAATTCAGAATGGGGGAAAAAATTATAGACTTCTCCATAATGGGGAATTTAGGATTATAGGATCATAGAATAATTCAGGCTCAGGACATCTCTCCCATCCTTATACCTAGTTTAAATTTCTTTGTGCCTCTTCCCAAGAGTAAAGCCAAGCTGCTGTCATTTTATGGTGAAAATTGGTTTTTTATGCTACAGATTTGCAAAAAGCAAATCTACTATGGTAAAGTGAATGGCTTCTTGCATAGCTGTCAAACCTTGTGCTTGAGACGTCCCATACCACCATGCATGCACTGAGCATGTTTCTCGAGCTGCAGACTATTGCTGGCACTTACCCTCTGGAGCGTGGTGGGCTCCATTAGCAGGCATGGCTCTCCGGCAGCAGCCTGCACCTCTGGGCAGAGACCTCATCACAGTCACTGCTCCATGTAATTTCTTCCAGTGGGCTGAGGAATCTGTTATTAGAACTAAAAGGCCCAATAAAAAAAGTCAGTAAAGCTTTCCATCTGCCATAGTCTGTGAAACTACGTAAAAAAAATTAAAGGTCTTAATGTCTTAAAAGAGAAAAATATTATTTCTGCTACAATTTTTACTACTTTATCTTAGGTGGGTGTTTATAAATCTTCACAAGCGTCAGCTGATTTGCCCACAACAACTCATAACATTCTGGGGAAAGTTTCCCATGCCTAAATGGAAGACAGAGATCTCTGAACGTGCTTATGGTATTCCTGAGAGAAAAAAAAAACGTTTTATGAGGTCATCTGTAACCTGCGACTACTGCCTTTGCTAATAGCATAAGAGAGCTGTAAAGACATTATACAGTGAGTGCACTGTCGGTCATAACACCCCTTTTATGGTCAGGGTTTGTGAGCATTATGCAATGTCAGGGCTTTCTGCTGCTCACCTTCTTTCAGCCTCAAAGTCCGTTCTGAAGAGATAAGGCACAGAGAATATGAGTGAAAGGTCTTTCTACTCTGGCTCCCAACAAGAGAAACAAAGATAACGTAAAGAAGTATTAAGATATTATCACTTCTTGCATTAACCTGTTCACGCTCCATGCATGAACCACTTTCACACAGAAACTTCAGACTTGAGACCTTTGGACATGAGAAGCTTTTTACTTGGAGTTTCTGGAATACTAATATTTTGCAGAATAACAGACTTCAGCTGGGAAAATGTTCAGGTGAATTACTTGCCACAAATGTTGAACTTCAGCACCAGAAATACATATAGATTTCTAGTCCCTCTTTTCTGCCTGTAATCGAGTCTATGATTTTTAGATTTTTCTGATTGTTCCCAGACAGATTCTGAGCAGCAGGTACATTCTGTGGCAAGAGCCCTAGCTCTGCTACCCAGCTGGTCCGTACTGGGGACGTGGGCATACTGGTGCCCAGTGTATTCTGATGTTTCAGTGCAGTTATGTAGGGCAGTGGAAAGAAAGCACTTTTTTGGAGGCCCATCTACATTGCAAATGAAACAGTGCTGGGGCACCATTGGAATCTGACCATATTCATATTAGCAAACTTTCTTACCCTCTACATAGGGTGTACACATTCAGACCTGCTATTGGAAGTGGTCCCTGGCCTGGATTAGTTCTCAGACCATACTGGGAATTGTTTGGGAGAATAACTAGCTAACACTATAATGGGCTATTTTGACACCAGAGACAGTCGCCACTGCCTGGTCCAGCCCCTGGCAATGCTGGATGTTGCCCACACTGCCAGAGCCTGCACCAGGGGCCAGGAGCTCAGGAACACTCCCCGGCCCAGCTCCTTCGGCCTCTCAGTGCAGCTGCTACTTCTGACATCCTCACAACAACGTAAGAGTCTCAACAGACTCTATGTTTCTAAAAGCTATGTCAGTCTACAATGACTTTTTTATTTTTTCTGGTGCTATGAAGCATAAATAGACCTTACTGCATTAAGAGTTAACACAGACCCCCAAAATCTCAGGATCCTTTGTGGCAACATGGGACCTTACTCATGGGTTGCAGTTATAACAATGTGCTACAGGGAGAAACCAATATGATGTAATTGTCTTTACTGGTTTTGGCTAAATCCAGAAGGCAACCTGCAATGTGAAGCTGCCAAAAAAAAATGTAGTAAATTTAGTGTACAGCCCAAGCAATGGGCTTTAACACTGTGAATTCTTGATGATTTTAAGTTGGTTTAAGTCAGCGTTGTCACTAAGCGAAGTTGTCCTGTTCTTTTCCCACCTTCTGAGTTTCATCCCTGCCTTGGATCAGTCATCTGACTGGCACTGAGTTTGATGCTTGTGCAGCTGAAGCAAACTGTAGATTTGATGAGGTTTTTGTTCAGTTACCTTTCGAGATATCAAGTACCTGATCCAGTAAATTCACTGAAAACTTGTGGCGGATTAAGGAGACCATGAAGCTATACTCTTAAACAGTATAAATGTCTCTGCCTTTCAATACATGGTGTATCTGTCATTTTGCAGCAGTAACGTTGCAAAAAAACCACTCAAACAAACTGCTCCAAGACCTCCTAACTCGGGTTCAGGGGTTACTGGCCCCTGTCTGCTGGTTATAATCACTGTTAGCGTGTACCTTACCCTTGCTCTGGCAGTTTAACTGTTCGTCTGATCAGCCAGTAATTGGTGTTTTCAGAAAATGTTCTGAATTGAAAAAGCAATTCTCCCATTACAATCTTTAAAAAGTAATTTTCTAGCAGTGAATTCTGGACTGACCAGGTGTTCAGAATTTTCTATGGTCATCCAGAGACCCTTCAGCTAGCTTAACTGCCACAAACAGTGAAGCAGCATTTAACTACTCCTGTGAGAACTAACGGATCTTGTCAGCGTACCTCTAAAAATGACTGAAGGGAAAGAAAATATGGAATCCATTTAAAATTAAAGTCTTTCTAATGCTTAACATTTCAAAATATTTTCTTTTTTTAGTTGAAAATTTAAGAGTTGAGTAGTAATTGAAATTAATGGTAACTAAATTTATTTTAAAGACAATTAAAAATTAAACAATTAAAGCCTCAGATACGCTCTTCCTGTACTTGAAAATTCAAACTTCAACTGTTTAGCATTTTGCTGACTGGTCTGTATTACAGCCTTGAAACTCTGGGCTCATTACCTCATCAATGGATGCATATTGCACATTACTTTCCTCTGTTATCAAGTGTATGAACAGTATGGGTATTAGAATCTCTGTGTACTAGCTCATTATTTCTGTGCTGTTAAAACCACATCTCTATAGCACTTTTTAACCTACAATTCTTCCAGTTAATGTTTCCTAACATAGAAACAGTAAATTAAAGAAGCCTTTTATCTCTTGTAGGAGATTTAAAAATCAATTTTATATTTGTGATCTCTGAGTTGGTGTGCATAAAGATATATGAATTATGTTAAAAGAACTCAAGTTAGAAAATAAAGTTTCTAGATCTACTCTTGATGCAGTGATAAGTACACGGATCAGAATGTTTTCACAATTATGTTCTTAATGAGGTATTAATTAGGTAAAAGACTTTTATAGAGTTATATTGAAAGTTTTTAAAAGAGCTATTTCAAAACAGTTCTAAAGGCAGAAAATATTCTGTATAGTCCTGCTCTAAATATCAATTTACTATGTAGTCTGTATTTAGTAAAGCAAGTAAATAAATCAGTTTATGTACAATTTGAAAACAAACAATGAATTGAAGAAACTAATTTTGAATAATACATGTGTTATGAATAATATGTATGTTGTAGTTTGGGTTTAAAAGACATTTGCAACAGGAAAATTATCTTGTTAACAGGTATTTTTACTATTAAAGGATATCATTCCATCTAGTTTTGCTGAATTGTGTTTTTATAATATATATTTTAGAATCATAGAACAGTTAGGATTGGAAGAGACCTTTAAAGGTCATCTAGTCCAACCCCCCTGCAAGGAGCAGGGACATCTCCAACCAGATCAGGTTGCTCAGAGCCTCATCCAGCCTGGCCTTGAACGTTTCCAGGGATGGGGCATCCACCACCTCTCTGGGCAACCTGTGCCAGTGCTCTACAACTCGCATTGTAAAAAATGTTTTCCTAATATCTAATCTACATCCACCCCCCTCTATTTTAAATCCATTACCCCTTATCCTATCGCAACAGGCCCTACTGAACAGCCTGTTTCCATCTTTCCTGTAGGCCCCCTTTAGGTACTGGAAGGCCGCTATCAGGTCTCCCTGGAGCCTCCTCTTCTCCAGGCTGAACAGCCCCAACTCTCTCAGCCTGTCCTCATAGGAGAGGTGCTCCAGCCCTCTGATCATCTTCATGGCCCTCCTCTGGACTCTTTTACTACTATTTACCTTCTGGTTCCTGCAGATAGCTTAAGAATTGGTAGTATTTGCATCAGATCATTTGAAAGACCACTTAAATTTGCTGCAATAATTACAATTTTAATTGTAGCATAATTTTAATATAATCACTAGTTGTAATTACAGTGTGCAAACCATTAGTTAGACCTCTAGAGAAAAGGAATAAAGTTATTAAATTAAAGCTATCATTTGAAGGCATTATGCTTTCTGAACCGTTTGGGTCATATTAGCAACGTATCATAGTCCATTACAAAAGAAATGTACTTTCTGGTTGCTCTGGTGAGCAAGTAATGTATTAAACCAGTCTAATACTTAACAAATGCGAACTATGCCTCTGTTTTCATCCCATGCCAAAAGCTCAGGCTAGGACACTCTGTATTTTAGAAGCATGCAATTCCTTTATTTTCTGCAAGGTGGAATTCACGTCTCCTTCATATTCCACCTCCCTGTGGCTCACAGTTAATGCTCATTATTTCCCTTTGGTTTTTACACAACTCTTTTATACCGTCCTCCTCCTCCCTGCAGCGAACTCACCTCCTCTCCTCAGCTAGTAGCAGATTTCAGCTTCTCACGTGGGGCAGCAGAGAACCATGCTCAATAGAAAGACTAAAAACATGAAGGGAGCAACTTTGCAGCTCCCAACACAAGTCAAGGCTGCTCCTACTGCTGTTGGACTTAGAAAAAAAGAATATATACACTGGTGAGTGCATATTTGCTCCACTTGGGCCTCTCCTGCTGCCAGTACAAGCCCTGCTTTTCATTCCCTTGTGGAGCCCAGGACCTTTCACCGTATTATTGGTTATAGGTTTTTGATGTTTCAGGGCTTAGGGTACCTTCTGTCCTTCCCATGTGAACTGCAAAAGAGGGAGGAGAATCACTGTCCCTTATTCATGGAGACTGCAAGTTCTGTGCCTGAAAATTCTTATGCTGTTACACAAAACCAAAACTTTTATCTTTTTAAAAAAAACATATTTTCTTTCTTTGACTTACGCATCTGAGAACTTAATTCTTTATGTTTTCCTTTCTTCTTGCAAACTTCCCTCTTTCTCCACTTTTGATCTATTCACTTTGGACTCCTCAGTGTGTCTGGTCGCCACAAACAATGGGGAACATGGCTGCTGTCATACCCTAATCAAATAATTAATGCAGAGCTATGTGGCTTTGTCACTATTGTGTGGATGATAATAATATAGTTCAGATTTCACTGCCACAGACCTCTTCTTTTGGTCAGCAACAGAACTTAAAGGCCCTGTAATTGCTGTTGTCACAACTGTGATCAGCTCTCACAGCCCCGTAGTAACACCTCCTGAAGAGTTTAACGGAGCTTTTAATTCTGCCAGATCTGTTTGTCTATCTGTAATGGCTTTGTGTCTCCAATAGTCTATTACTTAAAACAACTTAAGGTATAAATACGTATCTCAGGAGGTCAAAGGATATTAAAATAACTGATAAGTATTTCCAGATGGGAGTGATAGTGAACTTGTTCTGAAAACCATGTTTCTAAAGCCCAGGAGACATTAGTTTTGTTCTAGGAACTTATTTTTTTTCTTTTAAGTAAAAACCTGAGTACACAAAATAAGTATACATTGATTGCTGCAGTTACATTTTGCCTGACACAAATCCTTGTAACACATGCTACATTGTGCAATTTTGAATTAGTCTTCAAAGGAGCAAAGTTGGTACTTGCTACAACCATAAAACAATGCTTTTTACACCAGCCTACACAGGTTATGAGCAGCAGAACTGGCACAGCCAGGCGTCCTCCACACTGCTGTCCCACTTCCTTAAATCTTCTTGTGGCCCAGTTATGGCCACTTTGCTCCACCTGCTTTTCCCAGCTAGTGGCAGCTCTCAGGTTACACGGGTGGTGTTAAGGTCAGGAAGTCAGGGAGATACTGGTTTGGTTTTCCACCTGCTGTCCATTGAGTGGTCTTTGTAAAGCCTTTAGGAATTAATACTTTTGAGATTTCTGTCTCCTTGTTGAATGTGGTTAGAATTAGCAAAGTGCTAGTGAGGGGGATGGAAGTATAAAATTATTATGTAAGTTGTTTTTTTTTTTTCCTTGGAAGCTAGAAGAAATGATAGCCAAAGAGGGGTTCACTGAATTTCATCAGTAACTATGAAATATTTATTCTGGGAACAAATGCATTAATTCCCAACTTAATTTTTTTTTCTTTTCAGAAAGACGAACACAAGAAAACTTGAAGTATGTCTCAGCTCTATTAAGAGTATGGTAATATAGTCTCTGTTAAAAAGTAAGCATTTAAAATGTTAACTTTTGTTTATTTTCAGGAATATCCAGCATGATTACAGAGCAATATGCAGATGAGTAGGAACTACACAGAAATAGAAAAAACGAGTAATGCAGCGTGCCATCAGGAACAGCAGATGTTATAGAACAGCCTAAGGAATTATGTTGATATTGTAATGTGGTATTTTTGCACAGTTTTGAAGTTTTTGTATGAAAACCAAGGACAGCAAAAATATATTTTTAATCCAGAATTCAAGAGGAAAGTATTTTTAAGAAGAATAAGGCCTCACTTAATGTGAAAAAGTATGGAATTATCTTCAGATTTGAACTTTACTTTTGAATTCGTTTGTGCTGTTGTCAAAAACCAGAGAGCAATGGGGTTGATGTGTTCTAGTACTATCTCTGGCCAGCGTGTGATGGGGTCTTTGCTCCTCAAAGGCACCTGTGAATCCCAGGGCCCAGACTCTCACAGGTGTTGCCGTTTCATTAGGAGCTCCCCTGAACACCTTTGCTTACGTGGCCACAGGGGTCTACCCTTTTTTAATGTGGGGTGAAAGCTTGGCCTTGTCCCACCCCAAAATGGGTATGACAGGCAGGCCTCTGCCCGGCAGAAGCCGACCCCTCATCCTGCAGGTGACACCCTCACCCGCTACCTCTCGGTGCAGCCCGAGGGCGAAGAGGGGCTGCCTTTCCACAGGGGCCAGAGCAACACTGCCAACGTATCGAGGTCGTAGGGAAGACCGTGCTGGTCCTGCGAGAGAAGAGGTCATGGCTGAGCCCCCCGCGGCCTGTGGAGGATGGGACGGGGAAGGAGGCGAGCGGGGACCGGGCCCAGGTGAGGGCGGACGGAGAGCCCTCTCCGGTTCGGGGCGGGCGCAGCTGCGGCCGCGCGCACCGGGAAGGCCTCTCGCCCGGCCGGGGGCGGGCACTCCGCGCGCCGCCTGTGGGCGGGCTCTTCTCCCGTGGGGGAAGCGAAGGCCGCGGGGCGGCTCGAAGAGCAGACGCTGAGGGGCGCGGCGATGGGCCAATCAGAGCGCTCGTAGCAGGAGCCAATGGGGGCGGCCGTGACATGGCGGGAGCCGTGGGTGGGGAGCGGGCGGGCGTTGCGGCGGGGGTGGCGCTGGTGGCGGAGTCCTCGCTCCTCGTCTGGCGTCCCGCGCTCCCGGCCCCTGCAAGCATGGAGACCTCGCAGGTTGCGATCATCGGCAGGTAAAGTCTCTCCAGGGAAGGAGGTGCCAGCCGGGCTCGATCCCTGGGGGCTCCGGGAGCGGGTGCCCGGGGACGTGCGAAGGGCCCCAGCGTGGCGGGCCGGGCGCCGGACGGCCCAGCGAGGTGCCAGCTCGGGGCAGCCGGTGGGTTTCGGCGTGGGGAGTCCGCGCTGGGGAGAGCAGGGCTGGGGCGAGGGGGCAGCGCAAGGGAGGGTTGGCCGGCTGCGGGTTCGGGCTGCTGCTGAGTCCAGGAACCCGGGGGGCAATGCACCTGCCTGGCTCAGCAGAAAGGCTGTCTTCGCTTAAGTGCCCGACAGGTCTGTGCTGCTTAAAACCAAAACAAAGAAACAGTGACAGCATCTCTACTCGAAGTCAGTCATCCTTTAGGTCTGAAAGATTGCTGCCCTTTTTCATTGCAGTGTTTTGTGTGTGAGAGTGCAAGAGGAGTGGGCAAATGTGAGCACAGCTTTAATTAAGATCCTACTTGTCAACTATGTCAAGAAACTCTTAAGTTTGCACGTTGTTTAATACTAAAAGTACAGTGATCTCAGAAATAACAGGAAATGCATGTAATTATCAATGCCCCTGCTGTAAGTCGTGGATATGGAGTTCTGCTCCTGTCTTTGTTATGGAGTGGGGTTTTTTTTGTTTTTTTTTTTTTTTGTGATCTCAGGTTACTTAAGCTTACTATACTATTCCTCAGTGCTTCTGTTTAAAGAGGCTGATGCCTGCTATAAATCTAATTAGGTTAAAACCTGCAGCACTATGAGATGTGACAAAACTGTCAGCTACTGCAAGTTTCCTCTATGCATTTCTCAATAAAGTGACTTCACTAAAAGATGTAGGCAGACTGCTCCTGCATGCCAGCAGCATGGTGAGGTGCTTAATCTAAAAATAAGGGTCGTGCTAGAGGTCAGTACGTGGAAAAGCAGTATCAACTCCATAGTTTCTTGGTTTCTTTTTTCCTTTTCATGTGCTTATGGTACTTCCTGAATTGTAGAGGACCGATGACTTTGGTAACTGGGCCTTATGTTTTCTGATTGTCTCTGGAGCAGGATTCCAGACTCTTGGGCCAATGGGCTGGTGTCTGTCTTTAGACTATCAACTGAACAGATAAGTTTTAATATTAAAACAAAACAAAACAAAAACTTTTTAATGTAATTCCACGCACCAAATTCAGGTTAAGATAGCAGCTGACAAAACTGTTGATGCTTGATTGTAGTGTCTCAAAGTAGTGATTCCTACTGTTTTGAATTTTGCTGTCCTTTTTCTATTTTGTCTTTTCTTCCTCATTATCTTTCTTCCAGTTCTCGGAGAAGCTGCTACATAGCTAGGAAAGGATACTTCTCTGCTAAAGAGAGATTTGTTTCTTATCAATATGTAACCAATCTTTTAATCAAATATTAAAGAGTCCAAGCTCTGTTTTCCTTCTTACAATGTTTGTCAGACACCCTTCTCAAAATAATTTTTTTTTTTATTAATTGGTTGATTATTTATTTTCTTTTCAGTGGACTCATTGGTCGCAGCTGGGCCATGGTGTTTGCTGCTGGCGGCTTCAAAGTGAAACTTTATGATATTGCACAACAACAGCTAACAAGTGCACTGGAAAGCATTCGGTAGGTCACCTGACTTGAAATGATCAGGATTGCAATGAAATTATGGGATTTCTGTAATTACGAATGAACAGCCACATCTTAATATTTAAGGGAACAATTAGATTTTAAGTTTGCAAGGTGTCTTTAACTTAGAAGTACAAGTCCTGTTAAGATCAGAACAGCTATGCTGCCAAATCTTTCAATGACACTACTGAAGAGCACTTCAATTCTTAAGTAATGATTTAAGAGCTTCAGTTTAGATCCAAATTCTTGAAATGATGCTTACTAAGATTAGGTTATGTATAGGCAAAGCTTAAAATATGTGAACTTAAGAGTTTTTGCATAGAAAGACAAAAAAGACTTTCAAAATGGAAGTAGGTTAATATGGATTGCTGAGGAGCCCTACTACAATTATTAGTATTTTATAGCTATAACTTATTTTTTTTAATTCTGGAAGAACAGATTAGTAGTTCCACTAATGATGCAACTACAGATCGGTTATAGTAGAAGCTAGGAAGAATCTTTAGGAGTAAACTTGGGAGTGTGAACACAAAAACGATTGCGCTGGTTCCGACCAACAATCCTCCAGCCCTTTACCCTGTTGCCCTGTGGCACTACGGCTAAAGCCACATGCTTTTGGTAAAAGACAGACCTACAAGTTCAAGTCCTAGTTGTCTTCTTCCCCCCCCCAAACCTTCAGTGCCTAGAAGTTGCTCGTGTACTCAGTAACTAACTAAATTTCTTCTACGTATTTCTGTAACCTTCCCTCGAAGCTGCGTAAATTCCTTTGTGACCTCCTTGCCAAAGGACTTTGTGTTCTTCAGGTTTACTGTTCACTGTGTGAAGAGTTTTGCCCTTTTGTTTGTTTTCAACCTGGCTCCCCAGTTGCTTTGTTTGGCCCCTAGTTTTTATGTTAGAAGGGACAGTGGCTGGTTGGATCTATTCACCCTCCTCTTGCTGGACCTGAAATACAGCTTTTTATATGCCTTTGAGAGAGAGATTGCATTTCTAGCGTGGTTCTGTGCACAGTCTTATGATGCTGCATCAGCATTTAATTCTAAATTTCAGTTGCTTCATGATCAGTGTCAACCTAAATGCATCAGCCCTCCCTTCGTGATGCTTTGGAGTAAAACATGTCAGCTGGTACAGGGAATAAGCTGCACCTAAAAAAGGGTTGTGGCGTGTTGCATCCTGATTGCTTTCTGTAACAAGGCTTACAGCAAGGAGGAGTGACTTCAGGAGCACCTTGTAGGTCTATTCAGTTGCTGGAGTTTAGAAGTTAAACATTATGTGATATCTAGTGAGATTTGCTAAAAAGATTTTTAAATTGCTAAAATTTTTTTCCCCTCTCTTTTCTTATCAAGCCTATCCCTACAATGTATTTTTTCCTCTTTACACAACCCTTTATTTCCAGGTAGGTGTTAGTCAGATCAAACATCTCTATTGCTACACTGGGTAGACGGACTTGTTTTTTTTTTTCAGAATTGCGGTCATAATGGTAGCCATTATGAGATTCTGGATTATTTTGGAGGGGGCAGTTTTACAGTCTACATTACCGAAGACAGCACTCGCCCCTAGTTTTTTTTCTTTTTCTAATAGCAAAATGAGGACTTTAGCCTTTCAAGGTTTTTGGCTTGGAAGAGTGAAGCGTAAAATGTCATGTGTAATAGGGTAGAGTGCTATATTGCTGTGTCTGTACTGTCCTGTGCCTGCATGTGCTGCCCAGTAGGAGTTCAAGGCAGGTTTTGCCTTTTGCATAAGGTGTTCTTGGCTCAATTTATAATTAACTTGTGTATCTTGGCTGTTGTAGCATCCTAGTTTAAAAGTCTAGTTTCAGGACAACATAGTTTTTGTGATAAGAATACAAGCTATGCAGTTTCTTCAGCCAGCGTTTTAATGATTGTATCTATCAAAATATGGTCAAACTGGAACTTTCTTTGCGCTGGTTTCATAGCACATAACCTGCAGTGAGTTCCTTTGAGTTACTGGTGTGATACTTGTGTAAGGGCTGGAGCTTGAGCAGGTAACGAGGACTCACAGGAGAGAGCAACTGTCGAAGCTAGCTGGTGGCTGCTTCTCAGGATTTGCTTTCAAATAGCTAATACTTTTAAGGAAGTTCTTAGGCTTAGGGTTTTTGTGAGATTTTCTTTGTTTTAGTATTGAAAAGTATTTCTTCCATTCTAGTCTGCAGTCCATGAATTTTTAGTGTGTGGAGGTACTTTACATATTAGGGGAGGAAGTGGAGTGAACAGAGAACTGTTTGTAGTTTCCCTTCTCTAAATAGAAGAGAAGTATGATTTGAATAGTAAACATTACCTTACTCTAAAAGGAGGTGATACTTAAACCAGAAATGTTACTTAAGTATTTATTAACCATTTTATACTATGGACTTTTAGTACATCGACTTGTAACTCATTCTGAATTTATATAAAGGGCATCTCAGGGTTCATTAACCTAATGGGTTCAACTCGCACAACAGTAGGTGAGCAGCAGGAGTGTGTAGTCCTACAAGAGCACTGGAATGAATCTGGGATGTACCTACAATGATCATGAGGGCCTCCATACATCTGTATGGAAAAACTGAAATGTACTCTGTAAATTTATTCAAAGCACTTGGTTATGGGTAAAAAAATAACATTAAAGTATGGAATTTGGATCTGTTGAAACAAGTGGAGATACAGCAGCAACGTGATACGTATCAGTAGACCAGATAGAAAAGGAAAGCGTATTTACTAAGGCCTAACATGGTGTGATGAATTTGCTACTTATCTACCTGTTGCCAGACGTGTGGCAGTTCGTGCCTTGACACACAAAATGACCAGACATTGGATTGAACTGGATGTACTGGTGGCATTATTAACCAGTGTCTGCTCTAATAGAACAACCTTTTGTTCTGCTGAATAAACAAACTAATGGACAGCTTTATGCCACGCTTGACCTACTGAATACAGGCTGTAGTAACCTGCCTTGGAAAACATAACTTTTAATATCCAGTATGCTGTCTTCTGAGTCAGTGTGATTCTGGTTTGAATGCAAGATTGTTGAACTTTAAAATAATGAGAATTAGAAAAATGAGTAATACCCTATTCCTGAAAGTAATCTTAAAACGTATGATATTGAAATGCTTTAGTGCATACCCCTCAAAAAGCCTTTACAATTCTTGTAATGTGTAAACTTTTTTCAAGTAGTTACTGTGCTGCTGTTCTAAACATAATTATGCTGCTGACAAAGACTGATTAATTACAGTGGAAATACTATGGTTTTTCCCCCTATGTAACTGGTTCATGTTTTATACAGAACGGTTTTTGTACATTTAATGAAAGACTATTGCAAGGGGAAAAAGTTTAGTTGACTCTGAAGAGGACACTAAAACTTGGATATTTGCACATGCATTCTGTGACTTCTTTCTAGAAGTAGATGCTGGTTAAATATGGTATTTACTTGGATACAAAACTGTATCTCCTCCAGTACACAGGAGCAGGTAATTTATTTTTAGTATATAAAAAAACCCAAACAGTTGTATGCATAAAGGCTATAGCTAACTTCAGGAAAAAAAAATGGTAGATAATCTGAGGAAGTAGTCTGTGCTAAAATAGAAAGACAAGATTATTTTTAAAACTACATTATTACATTCAACTGCATTAAAGAATAAATTTATATTAGAAGCTCTTTTCTATCTCCTGATTCTTCCTTTCTTCTCTTAGCCCAAGTAGAAAAGCTTTCTGGGAAGTTGACTATGTGAAGTGGTAGTTGTAGCAATAGTAATTTTATGTGCCTGTATCTCCAGATACTTTTGTTACATAGATACAAGTGAAATGCAATGGTAGTATAGAAACATGGAAATATTTGGTTGGAAGGGAAGCAACATTGACCCTCTACTTAGTAAATAATAGAGACCTTCTCCTTTAAATTGAAATTAATTTTAATTTAATGAATTTAAATGAAAATAAATTATTAGTGAGTTCTGTAGAAATCTGTTCTGGAAGAACAGAACTTTGCCTTCTGAAAACTGATACATGGTACTAAGGTTCTGTGGTGCTGAATCTAAACTCAAAGGTAGGGACATTCGGTGAGAATTACTTGTAAGTCAGCTTTATCTGACTATAAGTTGCTCTTCTGCATGATTCAAAGACATTAGGCCTTTAAGGACTTGGAGCCAAGCAGTCTTGAGATCAGAATATCACATTTTCTCTCTTCCTTAAGCATTAATTTAACCATAACTTCTGTTGGACTCGATATCTGCTAAAGTACAATATTTTCCTGTGCTGTAGGAGGACAACTGCTATAAAAAATGGAAAAGATGCAGGGGCTAGAAAAAAAGTATTGCTTTCTCACCCACTCCAGCCAAGTGAAGAGAAGTATTTTAAGAAATCTGTACTGTTGTGAATGGAGATCTGGAACTTGTAACGAACTAGCCAATGTATGGCAGGTTGCAGGGCCAAGGAAAAAAAATTATCTATGCCTGTGGCTTTGTTACAGCCAGAGTTTTTGAAAGACTCTCTTCCCCCTGTAAGTCAAGGTCATAATCTTTCTTGTTCCAGGAGGAGACTAGTCTCTAAAAAATACATTTGAATGTACATTATTTCTTGCTGTTTGATGCCCTCTTACGCTTTGCTTGTTTAAAAAGGGGAACAACTTACTGGATTGATTTTGCAGCATGAGGAATACGCTAATACAGGCTTAGCTGTCTTTATCCTGGCTCATGGCATGTCCTGTGGCTATATGGTTAGATATTCCCAAGCTGGCTTCCTCTTCTAGTTTCTGGCCTGCATTGCTGTGTTGTGTTGACACTATAGTTGTATCTAGGGCAAAATGCAACTTGACTTAGGTCTTCCTTGATAGTTTTGTATATCCCCTTTGAGGGGACACCTTCTAAGTAGGCAATTCTTACCAAAGTATATTTTGATCTTGAGTGCCTGACACTGACACATCAAGCTTGTGCTAAATCATAGGCTTGATTCTACCTTTCAATTTTATCCACACCACACCCTGAAAAGTACAGTTAACTAGCTATGAAAATTGATTTGTTTGCAGAACTAACTAGAGAATGAGTTAATAGACTTTAGGAGCGGGTAGATTCCATCTTTCCAAAGGTTCTGCCTGGTCATTCTATAGCTGAAAACACCTGCAAAGGGAAATGTCTTCTCACTTTGTTTCTGTGATGCAGCCAGGCCCCTGGGCAGCTAGAATGTATAATTTAAGGAAGAGTTATTTTTGCAATTACAAAGGCTGTGTTTTGAGAACAGTTATGGTGTTAACATTTGCCCAGCATGCAGAAGTAACAAGTTGTCCAAAAAGCTGGTGACATCTCCATCCTTGAAGGCTTTCAAGGCTTGGCTGTGTCAAACCAAGGCTAACCTCATGTTAGCAATAGTTCTGCTGCAGGTGCAAGCTGAACTGGAGACTTCCCAGGGCCCCTTCCAGCCCGTGTATCTGTGACTGTTTGGGAGACCCAGCTTTCCGGCTACATCTACATGATCAGAAGCAGGGCTGCGAACTGCAGGTCTCTATTTCAGGTAGACCAATTTTAGTTTTGCTGAGAATTTCCATCTTGGACCAAAACTTAAAACAAACAAAATATTAAGAACCATAGAAAATGCTTCCTAGCAGGAAGATTTCCCAGCATAAACTTGTGAGTTCTGATGCCTGAAGACTCTTGATAAATCTAATGAGTGAACTTACTTAGTTCACTAGATCTAGAGACAGCATCGGAACTGATCTTCCAAGGGTACTAAGTGGTTTGTAATGAGTTGCAGATGCTGCTCAGACTCAGCAATACTGGCAACTCTGCATTGACCATGGAAAAACATAATGACTGTAACTGCATTTTCCTTTTACAAAATCTTTGCTCTCATTGCAGCATCCGATATGTATAATGCCAGTATAGACATTCTGAGAGTGCCATGGCTGGAAAGCAGTTTGTGTGTGATAACTTTGGGAGATGTCAGAACTTTGATTGGATTTTCTGCATCACCGTACTCTTAAACTATGTCCAGCCTCCTTTGTAGTCCTTTGCTCTGTGCCTCCTCGAAATTGTGTCAAAGATGCATGTGTAACTGTCTCTCTTTAATATATTCCCATTGCTATGGATGAAGTGCATTTGACAGTGCTGGATCTTTCCTGTCTGGACAGAAACGTACATACTTTTGTGGTCCAGCTTGTACTGCTGTTTCAAGAAGACATAATGTGTAATAACTTTTCCATGATGGTGTGTTGCGTGCTTACCTTTATTCTGGGTAAGTCAGGAAGAGGGAAGGTGATTACTAATGCATTCAAATGGCCAATTGCAACTCAGTATTAGCTGCTTACTATTTGGCTTCTGCATGTGCGCGCAGTGAGCTGGTCTCAGTGTCAGGGGCTTTCAGTGCCTTTTTGGTCTGTTGTGTCTCAGGGTAGGTGTATGGAGCTGGTGATGGCTTGTTTTGGGGGGTCTTTTTGCCATGCCACCTACACTCTCACTTATCAGACAGCACCAGATAGCTGTCTGGTGCTGTAACTGGTTAATAGTCCTGGTCTTTGGGCAGTGATGGCTGGCTGAACTTGTGAAGAATAATTATGGTTTTGTCTTCTTTCCCTTCTCCTTGCTGATTTGGGCAGTAAGTTTGTGATTAAGTGGTCTTTAATATTGCAAGTATTTGCTTGTTGCAACAATGTGTGCTGAGTACCGTGACTGCCCAGAGGCAGCTGTGGATAAAGGTGAGGCGATACGGTGTGCACGAGATGGGCTCAGTATTAGCATCACTTGCAAGATCCTTCTGTAAAAACTTTTAGAATAGGATTTGTAACCATGAGCATCCCAGGCAGTTTATGCAATCAGGGATGTTGTTATAGGTTGGATTCCTTATCTTGAAGCAAATACTGGCTTAGTTCCTCTAGTAGTGTTGAGATGGACAGTGAGGTACAACAGTAAAGCTCCGCAGGTAGGCAAAGACTGGGCTCTAAAAGGAAGTAGTGTTTTCTTATGGATGTGAATTTTTCATTCTTCAAAGACCTTATGGGTTTTAGTCAAACTGTGCACACAATACAATTACAAAGCAAAGTCCTGGGGTGTGTTCTGTGGACATGGCTGCAATGACCTCAGTCTGTGGTCATCCTCAGGGATCATCACCCTGAAGACAAGGCTGCTTTGGATAAAAAGTCATCCAGCAGAGGTCAGTGGTGCACTGCTGTGTGTACAAACCCGGCTGGTTTGTGCCTTAATCTAGGATAAATACCAGGGAAAGCTCGCTCTGCCACAAAAGTGTGGGCGGTCTAATACTCCAGAGGGAATTTATATAAATATTTAATATAAATAAATCGTATTTAACTATTCATATAAATTATAAAAATTCATATAAAGAGGATTTAGTATTTCAAAAACTTAAAATTAATTTGTGGAACAAAACAGCCAGAATGTCACTAAGTATATTGGTGAAGAGGGTACAAAAAAAAATTCCTGGGAGAGAAGGCCGAAATTCAAGTAATGCAGAAACGGTATTTCCTATTCCATGCTTTAAATAACTATACTAATGTAAATAAATGTCTAGCATGAAGATTAGTGATGTTAACCTGAAGATTTTTGTTTTGAAGGAAAAATCAATCCATCCTTAAGTTCCAAAATATGAAGATGGTGGTTTTGCAGGTTAATTAAGAAATTAGGTTCTAGATGCACAGTGTAGTGTGTAATGGCTTGTGAACAGACAAGCAGAAACTGGGGGATGGTCATCATCACTGTCAGAGAAGGAAAGGTATGGAACAGGAGACAGGTTCTGCAAACTTCTGTAAGAACTTGTGTAAGAAAAATAAAAGTTGGATGTCAGTCTGTCACTCTAGCCTTTTTGATTCCTTTAGTTACCATTCATGGAATAGATTTTCAGAGAACCAGGGAGGATGAAGCTAGTGTTATATTGCATAGAAAGTGAACAATTTATTTCTTCTTTGAAGAAATAAATTGTTCTGTTGTGGTCTATTCAAACTTTGTTTCTTTTTAAAGCAATATGCAGCCTACGAGAAAGAGGAGGATGCTGGATTTGGCAAGTGCACCTGGGAAATGAACTTCTGATTAATGGATCCTCTTTTGAATTAGAGGAAATGGCTTAAAGTTGCACATGGGGAGGTTTATATTGGATATTAAGAAAAAATTCTTCACCAAAAGGCTTATCAAGGATTGGAACAGGCTGCCCAGGGAAGAAGTTGAGTCATCATCCCTGGAGGTATTTAAAAGATGTGTAGACGCAGTACTTGGGAAGATGGTTTAGTGGTGGACTTGGCAGTGTTAGGTTTGCAGTTGAACTTGGTGATCTTCAAGGTCTTTTCCAACTTAAATTATTCTGTGATTGATTCCTTACCACCTTGCCTCAGAAGGTGTGAAGGAGTCAGAGGTTTGGATACTCTAGTTTAGGTGCACCTGTTTCTTGACAGGTGAAGCACCTTAGTGTGCTGGAAGCCTTAAGCCTTGGATGGAACTTGTAGCTGGCAAGCTGTGGTGTGCCCTGGCAGCTTGGAAAATGGAGCTGAAGCTTCCTGTTTCCTTTTCTTTACCACGCAGATTGCTCAAAGGCAGAAGTCTGTGCTTTCCAGCCATCCATTTGCTCTGTTGTAAGGAAACCAAACAGGGAACTCATCCAGAAACTTGATGGACTTCTTGCTTGTTTCTATCGTGCTGCCTAGAGGGGTGTGTGGTTAAGCACTGGGCTTTTTTTGGTTTTGGGTTTTTTTTGGTTTTGGGTTTGTTTTGGTTTTGGGTTTTTTTGGTTTTGTGTTTTTTTGGTTTTGTTTTTTTTTCTTCCTTAAAGTGCTTGTAAACAAAACTTAACAGAATATAATTTGAATAGTTTTGCTTTGGGTAAGAAGGGGCGGGATTTTTAAACCTAAATTCATATTTGAGAAAAGAGGCAGAAAACTATTAATGGAACTCTTCTCATCAGTTTTGGACTGAATAAACTGGTAAGAATACTAATTTTGGTGCCAAGTCTGAGGGACACTGAGCAGTGTCGAAAAAGCGTGTGATTCTTGGCTTCATTTTCCATCTGAGAATGAATTTGAATCTTTTCAAAGCTCTCGTCCAGTATAAACAGAATGCAGTGCCTAGGTGTTCACCCAGGCATGCTCTGCTGAAGAGTCAAAAATTGTTGTCCATGGTCAGCTCTGACAAAAATAATAATTTCTGTACTGCACGTTCTAATTTTATCTGGAGTTAATTGCTGAAGCAGGTAACTGAAGAGGAGAAAGTTAATGCTTGTAGGAGATAGCACTATGTGTGCACATGCATGTGGGTTTTTGTTGGTTTTGGTTTTGTTCTTCCTAATTTGGAATATGGGTGCATATTCTAGTTTACAGGGTGCACTGTCACCTTTTCCAGCTTCAAACAGAGCCTCTGACATCTTACCTACTCTCAAGTTACTGAAAATCCTTTGATTTAATGTACTACAAAGTCTACAAAGCCTACCCGACTTCGTAAGGACTAAGGATGGTGTCTGTCTCTGGCTGCTGTAGACTGTGACAAACATACGGGATCTCATCTCCCCTGAGGTCTCTAGATACAAAAATAAATGCAGTGTTACTCTCTGGATACATGGATGGGCCTGGGCAGGTGATTAAGGACTGAGGTGTGGCTGGGAGTGGAGATCATCTTGGCCTGTATAAATAAGTTCTGCTCATTTAACATTTTCTGTCCCATAAAGCCCCTAGTGAAGACTGTCGTGTGTGCCCCAGGGCCACACTCACTTAGGAAAGACGTGATGGGTCACTGGCTATTTCTATGTGCAGTTATGTGATTTGTGTAGTACAAAAATACACTCACTTTTTCCAGGCTGTACAGCTCTGTTTGCTACAGCTTTTCCACCCTCCAACTGGATCACAAGTGCAACTTATTTGTCCTGTAAAAAGGCATCCAAAAAGAAGCCAATGCTTCAGAACTAGATTGGTAGGGAGAAGAAAGGATTGGTTTTTTTCCTGATGCTGATCATTAGCTCAATTTCATTTTTTCTTCAGGATGAGCAGTTTTTGCTGGAAAATAACAAAGGCTCAGGGGAGTTCTGGCTTGAGGCAGCTAACAGATTTAACTGTGATAATGACTACATCAAATACCTTTAGGTTGATCATGATCAAATAGTTTAATTTCACTTAATTTCTATGGAAATTGCTCCTCTAAGTGACTTAACAGTTTAGAAAATGGCTTCTTTGCTCTGGACTACTCGGGGGAAAAAGTCTCTACAGTTTGAAACCCTCAGAAGGTGGCATGTCCAACCTCAGCAATGGTGTGCACTTGAACATTCATTTCAAGCTCTGGCCACTCAATTTAGTAACAACTGGAATTTTCTGACGCTTGCTCTGTAGTCATAACCTGTGTAGGGTTATGGGGTTTTTAGGAAGGACTCCTGGCTGTATGGAATGTATTTTTTTATTTCTATATAGTTAAACAGTGTTCCTACATCAAGGCTTCATAACAAAAGAGCTATTGTTTGTGAAACTAGATTAAGTATATTGCAGACCTCACTTCCCATTAAACGGGAGTAGAGAAACTCTTGCTAATCCTGCACCAGTGAAAACAGATTTGCAGTGATGACAAGCTTGCGTCTAGGAGTCATTCTTAGAGCTGTTCATGCTTGAAGAAAAATCTTATAAGATGAAGGGAGGAAAGAGAAATGACTGAAAATAACCTTTATATTTTTTGACTACGAATATATGCAGGGGCATGGCAAATAGCATAATACTACTGGGTTGTTAAGAAACTTTTTAAAAAATTAGTAGTGGCTTAACAATGATAAGTACTTAATTGCTTATGTTGTTTCTGTCAGCAAACAAATGAAAGAGCTGGAGGAGTCGGGATTCCTGAAAGGAGCTTTGAGTGCAGACCAGCAGTTGGCTCTCATTAGCGTCTGTACAGACCTGAATGCAGCAGTAGAGGGTGCTACTTTCATTCAGGTAAGCAAAGGCTTGACAACTCCTAGCAAACAGTTTAGAAAGATGATCAAGAGCTGTACTGTTCGGTAGATGGACAGTGGAGAGGTCAACATCCTGACCACATAAGGATGGTTGTGCTTGCTAAAGTTCTTTCTAGCCTAGAAAGATGGGAGATGACATGGGAGATGATGCCTCTTTGCAGGATTTCCCTCTTGAGAGTCCCAGCAAGTTGGGATTATTTTAGCTAGCTGGTGGCTAGCTAAACCAAGAGAGAATTGCTAACCTCTATGCATAGCAAAGACTTTACCTGTTAGAAAGACACATGTGTGGCACTGGGGGGCAGGAGATTCTTGAGGGGGCAATTATCTCTTAGGGAACACCACATATTCTACTTCTGGGACTAAAACATCTTTCTTCCTCTCCAGGTACCTTGGGAAGGCAAGGATTATGGCTATGCCCAGGAGTTACTTCTGTTTTGACTTGGGTGGGAGCACTGTAGCCAAAAGCAGCTTTCCAATGGAGTGTTAGAGTATTAAAACCAGTGTTGATATATAGGGCTGGAATCACTGCTGCTAAGTAAAATTGGGATGGGAAACAAGCTGTGTTACTGAACTTGATGGTCTGTGGCTGCTTAACTGTTAGTATGCTTGCTGGCATGGACATCATTCAGGGAACAGGTGAATCAGGGACCATTTCTGGGATAAAATATGGATGAGTTTGCATTGGATTTGGCATCTTCTACCCTACATGGTCCCCTGGTATTATGTTGTACCATTAACTGTACTTATATATATGCGTGCTGCACGCAAAAGTTTACAATTTATACTGTTCCACGCTGTAAATCCCACAGTCTGCTTAGCTGCAACACAACTCAAATAATAAATTTAATGAAAAGGTGTCAGATTTCCAGACCTCCTCTTCCTCCCGAGTTGGTGAGGTAGAGGAGGAGAGAATGGGAGACAGAGCAAAGCCTCATGCAGGAGTCAGGATGTGAATGCACTATAGATTTTTACAGTGATATACTATCTTGTGTTCACTTCCTTTTCTCCATGAAAATATAGTTTCTCATGAAAGAGTATATAGTTTCTCATGAAACTATATACTCTTATCTCAATATCTTGCTCCTTTATCAGCAAGGAGCTCAGAGCTTGTCAGTTCATATTCTTTTTTTCACATACGCGTTGCCTAACTCTACTAAGCTGAATCTGCAAATTTATTGTCTGGTCACTCAATCCTGTAAAGTCCTTCCATGAATGTTTGCGGCTGTAATGACTTAATGACTGACTTTAATTTTATGAGCTAACTTTTAGGTCATTTATGAATGGATATAACAAAGGGCACAGGTATCTGTGATCCGGCGCTGGTTGGCATCTTCCACTGAGTAAGAACTGACTGTTCTTCCTACTGTCTGCTTACTATCTGTTTACTAGTTGCTGTCCATGAAAGGACTTTTTATGACCATTTAACTTCCTTGAAAGCTTTTATTATTTTTTTTTTATTGCGAGACTTCTGGGCACTCACACCAACTGCATCAGCTACATGGCTCCCATGTCTGTGCCTGCTGCTTCCTTTAGAGAATTTTAGGTCTCTGAAACAGGACTTCCCTCTGAAAAATTCTTTTAAGTCTTCCCCATTTGTGTAATACTCATCTGGTGCTACCCTTTTCTCTTAACTTGCTTGACAGAGCAAGGCTTACAGGTTCATTGTTGAGATCTTTCCTGAAGGTCCCTTAAAAGTTGCATCATGCTTGCCACTCTTCTGCTCTTTTGTACTGAAATGCTGTACATTCAGTTTTGTTTCAAGTGAGCAGTTGTACATCACTGTTACTGTGCTGGATATTCAAAACATGTCCTAGTACCTTGGTTCAGGTTGCCCTCTCCTCTCTTCTATGACTTGAGACAGACTCTGGGAGTCCCCGAAACTAAGGCTTCAATTTTCTGCAAGGATTAGAAGGAGAAACAGAACAATTGGAAAGAAATCACTGTTCCATGTGTTTTCCAGATTAACATCCTCTGTACTCTGAGAATCTCTTGGTCCCATGCATTTTGAAGGAAGAAGGGAAATGTTTTTAAATTATTTGTCTTGTAAATTGCAGGGAAGGGAAGTTTCTGCTTTATTTTATCTTATTTTGGCAAAGGAACAGTCCTACACGGCCATGTTCATTTGCGTGCTGCCTCAACTTTGTGAAGGCTGCTGCATTGTTTTATGTAGACTCTCCTAGTTCTGCCTGTTTTCTTTTGCTCTTTCAAGTGTTTCTTACTACCTGGTGTGTCCATATGGTGTCTTTACTTTCTCTGTATGCTACCTGTAAGGATCTGATCCTTCTTACTGCCAACTTTGCATGTCCTTAGTATCCTCCCTTTTAGTATGTTCTTTTGTAGCTAAGTGCAGCTGCGATGGAGTTCTTTGTTCTTGTTGCTCCTACAGAGTTGTTGAATCTTAGTATGCTATTGTTTCTCTCGGAGAGGCTCTTCAGCAGTAAGATTTTTGAACAAGGTCCTGCATGCTCCTTCAGATTAAATCAGGGGCTGCATCATTGATCCCTCCCAACATGAAATGGGCACCAGGCAAATGTTGCAGAATCAAAGTAATTTTGAGTTGGAAGGCACCTGTGGAAGTCATCTGGTCCAGCCTGCTATGCAGCCAACTTATATCAGCTGCTCAGGGTTTGTGCAGTTGAGTTTTCAGCGTCTCTAGGGTCTCTTTGGTCTCTCACTTCTGGTCTCTTTGGGTAACTTGTTGCAACATTTGATTACTCTCATTGTTAAACTCCTTTCCTAATACCTACTTGGAATTTCCCTTCTTGTAACTTTAGTCTCTTGCCCTTGTCCTGCCACCATGGACCTCCTAGGAGAATCTGGCTTCTCTGTGTGTTCCTTTCAGGTAGTTGAAGACAGTAGTGTTATGTTGATGGTCTCTGAACAGCAACAGTCTGTCTGGGGTAACTCAAGCTTTCTGGTACTATTTTATGTTCCCTTAACCCTTTTGATGTCTTTTAACATGTAGTCATTAAGCATATAAATAAAATAAATTTTAAAAAGAAGTAACTGCAGTATGCCTGTGGGTAACGAATCATTTATGTGAAACACTGTTTGTGGTATTCATACCTCAGTTTCAAACCATAGCGTTAAACTTTGGTTTGATACAAAGCGTTAACAAATACACAATGTAAGTAAGCAAATTGTTTGAACTAGCCTTTAATTTGCTCTTTGAAGAGGAATGGAATAGATATAAAAATCTTAATTCTAGGCTCACAGCCTCATTTCAGCGATGAAGAAACTGCTTTCCGGCTGAACCATATTAAACTTCAGAAACATTGCCTAGTGCAGCTTGAACCTGGAAGGACAAAATGGACTAATTGTAACTTATGAGTCCAAGTGTTCTGACTTTTAGTTACTTAAAAAATAAAACGTCAGTTGAATATAGAGGACTCTATTTTCTTGCTTAATGTAAATGTAAAGTAACTTGTTTGACAACTTCCCTAGATTTCAGTTGGTTAAACCTTAACTTCTTTTCAAATTTGGCCTTTGTAGAGTAAGTCCACTTCAAGCTTTAAAAATTTCCTTGATGTTTGCATTCCTTGAATGAATTCTGCAGACAGTTGCCTTCTATGTTGTTTTCATGGGACGTAACTTAAAAAAAACGGGATGAAGTGGAACTTCTTAAATTACATTAGTGAAGATATAAAAGTGAAAAAGATCCAAGAAATAATTAGGACTGAGTAAGAAGAAAATTCATAACAGTAATGTCATGAACCTTTAAGAACAAGGTATGCCTTGATGTGTATTTTATAGATTCCATCTCCAGAGTATTTTTATGGAGTAACTTGAACTGATTGGTGTGCTTTACATCAACAGAAGGAAATCAGTCTGGTTTTTGCTCTAAAACTGAATATTCACCCCATTTCACTTGTCAGAGCTTTTATATGCTACTTAGGGTAAGTGCTTAACATGTACCATTTAGGTGAATGTTCACTGCAAGCTTCTTGCATCACTAAAAGCTTTAATTTGGAAATAACTCTTCCTTTAGCTCAAAATGCCATCAAAACAAATTAATGGGTACATTTGTACTGTAATATCTGGCGTGGGACTTTTATGGGTGAGGTAAATGTTTCTTAACTCTCCTGCATGAATGTGATTACTTTTGTCTTTTGTCCTTACGTGACTATTGGGTACTGAACATATTAGTACTTGTTTCACTATTAAAAATGTATGTGAGTCTGTCTAGCTCCTAAATAATATCAGCTAAATAGCAATCAGTGCAGCCCTTGTAAGATCTCTTATCATAATACTAGTGAAATGAAAACATAGCTTTTAAAATGTTTTGCTTTGGAACAATTTACTAACAGAATAATAAAGTTTACTGGCTCTCAGAGGAGGGTAAGATGACTAACTTGACATTTCAGCTGCTGTGTATGCTGGTGAATTGTGAGGGCTGGCTGGGCTGGTTGAAGCCAGGCATGGAGGGTGGCTGAGAGGTGATCTCCAAACCTGTCAGTTGTGCTGTGACATAGGACAAAGCAGACTGGTAAGGGGATGAAATTAAGTTTCTAACTTATACTTTGTGGTCTGAGGTATTTATCCTTTTTCCTGTTAAAGAAACTCTGCCTAAAAGCCTTAGATCAGCATCTTTATTTTTTGTTCTTTCCTCTTTAGAAGGAGAGGATGTACCCCCTCCCTCCCCCATTACACCTGCAAACTCTTTTGAACTGGTGATAACAACAGTAATATATCTTCAGCCTGATCTTTTGGATCTTGATGGTTCTCTTATCTCTCCCAGTTAGACACATTTAGAAAAAGAGCATTACCATCCTAAAAACAGCTTTCAAAAAGCCTGGTGGTACCTTAGGATGGGAAACCAGCATTGACTTGGGAGCCTTGACAGTAGGTGTCCCTTATGTCTCCTGTCATAAAAATTTGTCTTTGGTGGTCTGGTACCAGTTTCCACCACTAGCTTAACTTTCCTGATGGCTTTCAAGAGCCATTTTTACTTCTGACGATGAGGAGCCATCTGCAGGCAGCAATGGGTGATGATGTCTTCAGCTGCCCTGAGCTGATAGAAGACCATACCAGTTTGGAAGCTGTGTGAATGATTTACCTCTGTAAATACAAAGCTGCAGGAAGGTAGAGTGTGCAAGCATTGTAGTAACATGGCTTCTTCTGGACTGGTCGCTTGTCACCTCTGAGCATTGGATAGACAAAGATGGGTCTCTTCTCAGCTGGGTAAATATAACCTTAGGCCTGGTTTTACCCTACTTATCTTTAAAACTGACCTGAGACACCAGAAGTTAAGTTTTAGCTTCTGAGGGAGCTTGTTTTAAGCATGTGATCCGACTCAATATCTCTGTAGAGATTTTGAGAAAACTCTTTTTCTGATTTTTAGGGTTTGAAACAATCTGATTACAAAGACTTGCTGTAAAATACTTTAAGTCAATATTTGAGTTGAACTGAAGGCCAATGTTTGGGTAAACAGCTTGCTAGTGTTGTCACTGCTGTGGTGGTGCTGCTGAATGGACTTCTGTCCTTCCAGAGTTTCTGATGTTGACTCCTTGTCTATCCTGTGCATATAACAACTGGTGGTGTCTGCTATTACAGACTTGAATATGGTTTTGGTCCCTGCTACAGGAGATCATTGTTGCCATAACTGCCTAGCAGTTAATCTTGCTCTTCAAGTTCTCTCTCAGTGCTTCCTGGTCTCCTTTCTAGGACTGTATTTGTATTTCCGTTGCCTTTCCTAGATCACTTCCTCTGTTTTTCAGGATGGATGGGATCACAGTAGAAGAAAACAGAGAATATCTGATACTTTGAGAAAAGTTGTGGGAGGATGATGTCAGTCAACCTATTTGAGATCTTGTTGCCCTTTCCTAAAGGAACAAAAAGGATCTTAATCTCTCCTGTAGCAGCCTAATCAGCTTGTCTGTCTTTTGAAAGTTTTGTAGGGCACGTGAACATCATAGGAAAAGATGGATCTCTTTGTGGTGTGATACTGACACTAGATGAAGCAAAAATTGCCTCCTTCACTTGTTGTATGTGTTTTAAACAAAAGAAAAAAAAACCCTAAACCCTCCCAAACCTGCAAGTTTTATGTGTGTGTATATTTATTTATTTATTTATTTATTTTAGAAAATGTAGTTCTGAAAAGTAGTATTCCTTAACAAGCTATGTTTCTGAACTGTAGGAAAGTACAAAATGTTTCCATCTAAATGCTGGATTTCACCTCAGCAAAATGTTGTTTACTTGTACAATATCATGTGGCAGACAGTCTCTCATGTCACTCAAGGGGTAGTGATTTAAGAAGCATCAGATTTCACACTGGTATGAGCTCATAAATTCAAGACAACTAAGAAGTTATCACTTCTTTACAGTTGAAGTGAGTTATAGCCCTAAATTAATTAAAAAAAAAAAAAAAATAATTAGCCTGAGAGTACTGGTGTTTTAACTGATGCTTTTACAACTGCTCCGTAATAAGCTTACTCATCTACTGCCCTTTAACAGATAGTTTTGAATTCTATTAAAGTTTTTCTGAATATGAATTTAACACTGTTCTAAAAGCTAGGCACTTGTAGATTTGCTGTAAGACACTCTAATATCTATATTTTGAATGGAAATTTAAGCAAGTTCAAACCCTCTGAATGAGAGTTAAACTTGTATGAGGGGATTCTCCCCCACCCCACTCAGTCCTCTGCTCCTCAGCAGGACAGTGTCTGAGTGGACCCCTCCTTTATTAGAAGATTCACCTTTACCTTTGCTGCCCTGTCAACTACAGAATTATCCAAAATCAGGCTGGAAAGGACTTCAGAGGTTACTGAGTCCAACCCATGCCCCAGGGCAGGATCAGTCATACCTAGACAACTGTCTGTCAAAATGGGTTAACCTGTTCTTAAAATCCTCATGTGATGTAATTCCTTTTCTTCCCCTGTGTTAAGCATTTTACTTTTGTGCATACATACCCCATAGAAAGTCTGTAGCTGAAGTCCCAGGATTTGTGCATATGTGACCATCCTTTCTATTTTATTTATTTTTTTTTTATAATTGTGTAAAATAGTGATAATGTGGCCCCATCACTAGCAAATTGCCGGTCTGCTTTTCAGTTAAAGGAGCTGCTCTCCTTATCCTGCTTTCTTACCCTTGGCCTACAGGATACCAATTCTTGTTTAGGTTGAAAACAGTCTTAATTACCAAGGTTATGTGGCTTGTTTTGGACTAACTAGAGTTGTTTAACATCTAAGGAGTCTCTTGTTGCCAAACGTATTTTTGTTAACAATCTGGTGTGACACATGCTTGAAACCCTCTTGGAGGAAGTTGTGTACCCAAGTATGTGGAATGAATATCTGCAGGGGGGAAAAGGGGCAAACAACCTGATGAGCTTCTGTTCCCTTGTGTCTAGCCCGTATGGTTTAGGCTCCTGCATCATCTCCAAGTGTTTCAGGGTCAAGTCCCACTTAACCTCACCCCCGTGCTGTGCTGCACAGCCAGGTTGCTCCTCCTGCTTTCCCTGTGACCCTACCTGCTGGGGGCTTCAGTTCTGTCATGCTCTAACAGAATCATTTCAATTCTCAGAGTCTGTGCTGTTAGTTGGTTTTGTGGGGTTTTTTTTGTGATGTGGGTGGTTTGGGGTTGTTTGGGTTTTTTTCCCTTTTAATCTTTCTCATTTTAACTGATCCAAATGCTGACACCACACTGAAAGGTGTGCAGTAGCCTGCGGCTCCTTCGGTAACAGCTGTGTGTACGTCTCATGTTTCTGCGCTGCATCCCAAACCTGTACAGCGGTGTGCAGGAGTGTCTCCTGCCCAGCTGCTGTCCCTGCCTTTACCCTCAGATGAGGGTAATAACACTTTCTGAAAGGAGACTGCAGTAAATGTTTTTCCCCCCACCATCTTTGCAATTTGAAATTATGCATTTTTGTTTGGCACCTTGCCTTAATTAATATCCTGGTATACTAGTATATCCACATACTATCCATTTTTAAAATGACTCAGAATAAGCATCATAAAATGTTTTGCCATTTTGGGGGGCAGCATGATGGAAAAGTCCAAAATGCTTACACTAAATATTTGCATTTGAAATATGTAACAATTTTTTTGTGAAATTTCCAAACCTATTTAAACCATGAAAAATTTTAGATAGTTGAGCTAAATTGTAATGGTTAACAATAACATTGGAATCAAAACTGATATTCTGATGTAATAACTTGTTCTGATTTTAAAATACTATTTTGTTTTTCTGCTTGTTTCACTAGCTCAACTCCCAAACTCCAGTCAAAATGTCACATTTTTTAATTGCAGGTGGTGTAGTTCCCTAGTTTCATTGTGTGTGACTCTTGTTTACTGAATAGAATGCACATCAGTGTCTGACATGAGATACAAAAGAAACAAGCTCTGGTTTCCGTAATAGAAGATGCATCTTCAGTCTTCCAGAACAGAAATGCAGACCTAAACCCTGCAGAAGACCAAACCACCACGTCAATACAAAAGCCTAAATAGAAATAATTAGCACTGAAATACTAGTGAAGGTAGTGAACACTTTAAACACTATTTTGCTTAAAATATAATTTTACTTTGATATGGATTCTACAAAGTGATGATAATGACGGAAACACAGCAGTCCGTGTGCATCTGGAAGTGGATCAAATAGATGCAATCTTTCTTTGATAACTTCAGTAACTTCAACTTTGTCAGTAGTATTGTGGGGAACAGAATTGGCTGTAAAATTGCAGGATTTAATTTGCAGAGAGATTATTTTAGCATATGTGCTTTTTTTCTTCTTTTTTTTTTCTGAAGTCAACTAAGTTATTTGACTGTACAGTTGCTAGGTGTAGTCATAGTACTTTGAAATCTATGTTTCATTTAATTAAATTTCGAAGTCTCCTTTTTGGGTATTTTTAATGTCAGTCTTCATACAGATAAACCTCCATAAAAAGCAGGAATCTGGATTTTAAACAGCATTCAGGTTATGTTAATCAGGCTTTGTTTTAGAGTCATGACATCCTAAAGTGACTTGGTAGGTTGAAAACAAAACAATTATGCTTGAAGTCTTTTCTGGGAAGTTCTTTTTATTAAATTTTTTTTTGTAAGTGGATTAGGTGTCAAAACTTTCAGAAAAGCTGTTTTTCTGAGATTCAGGACACTTTGGCTCTCAATCCTATGAAGATCTTCGTATTCCCACAAAAAGATGGACATAATGTGGTTCTTGTTGCAGGAGGGCTGACAGTCTGACTCCAGCTTGTGACATAGTTTGGTGCTCTGAAAGTTGCTGCTACATCTTCATTCTGTGAGAGGAGAGCATTGCTGTCACTTGACTCTGGGAATTGTTCTACAAAAGTGCCTCAAAATCGAAAGCTAAATCGTAACACTGAAAAGCTGAGACCACTGAAAATGCTGTAAATTGTGTGTGTATAAATAGAGGAACAGAGCCAGGGTTTGTGGCATGTTTGGAGATCCTCACTCAACTGTAGAGGTTGAAGAGCGTCCTTGTGGCAATCAAAGTAGTTATGGCTTCTAAACCATTTACCTGCTACTTGAAGCCCTATTGAATTTACTGGGAAATCACAGAACTCTTAAATAGTTTTTTACCTCAGTTGTGGTTAGGGCAAGGCTACAGGGCACTCTCGCTGTAGCAACTGCAGCATGGCAGTGAAGTACTGCTTTTGGGGGTTAGCTGGTGCAAGATGAAGGTAGGAGAGGAATAGCTGCCTAGGGTATTTACTACCTGCTGTCAGCTAGCATGCACAGAGCTCTGACTGTTTGATTCAGGAGCCAGTTGAGAACTTATGGATCAGGGTTAACAGGACCACCAGTGTGGGAGACATTGTGGTAAATGTCTGCTACAGACCACCTGATCAGGAATAAAAGGCTTTCTTCAGACAACTGGAAGAAGCCTCACATTTGCAAGCCTGTGTCTTCATGGTGGGGCTTCAGCCGCCTGCTGGAGGGACAGCACAGGAGAGCACATACAATTCAGGAAGATTCTGGAATGCCTTCATAGTAACTTCCCGACACAGGGGTTGAGGAGCAGAACAGGGGACCATGCTGTGCTGACCTCATACTTACAAACAAGGAAGAACAGGTTGGAGATGTGAAAGTTGAGGCGAAGCCTTGGCTAAAGTGACCATGAGATGGTGGAGTTAAGGATCTTGACAGGAGAAGCAAGACAAAAAGTGAGATCACAACCCTGGACTTCAGGAGAGATAGCTTTAGCCTATTCAGGCCAAAATCTGCCTGGAAGAATTCTGGAAGAGTCCCGTGGCATGGGATACAGTCAGGGAATAAAGAGAGGGTCTAGGAGAGCTCAGGATTGATCTATCTTCACTGGCAGGAATTTACATTGTCATGAATCTTCACATTAAGATTGACAAGGAGGAAATGTTTTCTTGATTATGTTTTGTATATGCAGCAGTCAGGATCTAGCCAGGAGGTGACAACTCATCATTGTGCAGCTGTGGCTGTCAGACTTCGTTATTCAGCAATTTCTTATGCTTGGTGACTGCCATCAGGCTCCATGCTTCCCGTTAAGAGGGCTCAATGCTGCTCCTTGTGACAGCATCTCCAGATGCTCTTGCAGAAAGTGGCTTGCTTGTTGCTGAATGGTTGCTGCTAACCTTTGACCTCCTACATGCCACTTTAAATCTTTGCCTTTCATCTTGTACTGCCATGGTTGTATAGGACAATACCACTTGTTTTAAGACCATACCGCTGTGTTGCAGTGCTTTGCTTCAGGCCATGCTTTGTTTCTTTCACCTCCCCATGCTAATAAATCCATGACCTTGGTAGCAATTCCCATTGCTAGTGTAAGAAGAAGGTATTTTGCAAGATTGTGTTTTGGGGAGTGTTTCCTAGAAGGTGGTACAAGTGGGTTGCTCTCTTGGCATATCTGAGAATGGATAGAAAGAATCTGGGTAGATGCCAGCAGGTACAGGTAAACGAAGTTGTGCACTTAGATGAGTGTGAACGTGTGTGGGAGCACAGATGGTGGATAGCATGGTGCAAAAGCCTGTACAAAACCATAGAGCCACGGGATTTAAACAGATACTTCTTTAGCTTTCCATGTACTGGCGTTCAAGGATTTATATCGTATGAATGCAACTTCTTAATTAGGGGCAGCTAGACCTCAATCACCCTGTTTGGATATCCATGTTGTCTGCTGAGGAGAGAGTCTAGTATGAGTTTATCTTTGTGTAGTTCTTTAAGAGTTCATAGGCTGGTCAAGTAGCTGTTATGTTCTCTGAATATGTATTTGAACAGTGTAGTGCCTATTACCTTTAAGCCTTTAATTCAATACTGCTCTTCCAAGAGGTGGCTTTTGAAAATTAACAACTGTCATGTTCTGATCAGGCTGTTTAAAAAAAAAAAAAGTCTAAAAGTTTAAATTCAAAGTCAGATTAGTAGCAACCTTGTTCAGGTGTTTAGGCCTTGGAATAAAAGCGTACTGTTCACTGCAAACAAGAAGTGTGACCTTCTCTACAAAAAGGGCACAGAAATATACAGTGTCACTTAAAATGCATAGAGGTGTATGCTAACCTTTTTGCACTGATTCTTTGCGAGAGATTGTGGTAGCTTTAAAGCCGTATCTTATCTGCTCACTGTTTGATCTTCTCTTTCTCAGGGTAAACAGAATAGCTTCAGACCTCCCCAGACTCTATAACTGACAGCAAGTGAGGTTCCTCTTTAATGGATTGTTTAGAGCTTAATTTTCCCCCTGTTCTTCAGGGAATTGGTGTCTCTGAGAAAATAATTGCATGCTTGATGAGGACAGAAACTTTATTGCAGTGGTCCAACCACCTGAATACAATTGTGACACTATAAGAGAAATTTCAAGCAAATAGCCCATTCAGAAACCTTATGTAACCATGGCAGGTTTGAGTTTCCAGCAGATTTGAGTTTGCCTTTTTGATTATCATCTGATGTGAGAGGAGGCTTAGAGTTTCAAGTTGACAATAAACCTATTCAGAGCAACTCTTTTATTAGCTTGAACAATATCTGCAGAGTTCTCTTCATCTTTGGCTTTACTGAAAGAAACTATTTAAACTTAACCAGCAAGCAGGAATCCTGGAATTATAAGCAGGGTATCATTTTTGTTTTGATAAGGCTGTCTATTACTTTAGGCTCTATCTGGAGTTCTTAAATGAACCTGTTTATCACTTCTGCATCGTGGAACTTTTAGTACTGTTCCCTACAACTTGGTTATTTTTTTTTTTTTAGGACTTCAAATTACTTAACCTATTTACTGGTTAAAAACTCTGGCCCTGGGCATTCCTGCCACAGAGTCTCTCTGAAGCTGCAGGTATTAAATGTAAATTTTGGATTATATCAAATGTATAGCCTTTTTTTCCTACGCTTATAACAGCATAACAGGAAGAACAGAATGAGAATGTTAGAATTGGAAAAGAGCAGGTATTTTCTGTGTGTTTTAAGGGGAAAGCTGAGGTTTTGCAAGCTTGGAATCCTTTTTGGAAGGATTTAAAAAAAATCCAAACAACCCAGAAAGCAAGCTGGCTGCTTTGCCTTGTTTTCTTCTCATAGACTGAAGTCTTTCTTGTAGGTTGTGGGACCCACTGTAGTTATTCTCCCATGCCCTTGTTGCTCTGAGACTCGTGGACTTCTGCATGCTCTCCTTCAGGCAGCACCGGGGATAACTTTGAAATTCCAGTGACTGTAGATTGTGGTTCTTGGCTCACACATGTGGAATCTCACACAGTACTGCAGAGCTGAACATGCTCAATAGCTTTGGAAGAAGTTCTGATAGTATGTGTTCTACTTCAGAGATCTTTCTCAGAGTTGAAATTAATTGAGATATTTAAGCTTTTTAAGTGTGACAGTCACTGAGAGATGTTTCAGTGCAGCCTCCAGAACTGTACCTTGGAATCTCCTGCCATAGTTCTGGAGATTGTACATTTGTTGTCTTTTGAGCTACGCCTATTCATTTCCATCTTGTCTGAGAGAGAATATTGACTTCTGTCATGTAAGATTCTCTTCAAAATACAGAGACCAAGTCTTATTTCTCCATATTGTGTTACCTCTGTGTGTGAATAAAAATCTGTGTTTTCGACAAAGAAGAATAATTTGTGTTAAATCTCCTGTGGTGGTCTATCTTTTGCTATAGAGAAACTTCTGGGCTTTCTGTTTTCTAAATGTGGGAAGGCATTTTTGTGTTAAGGCTCCCTGGTATAGCTAGACTGATATAATAAATGGCTTGTGCTGAGTTCATAGGTGTCAAGGTAGGATCAGTGAAGTCTGAAATATATAGATAAATACTACTGAACTAGAAGACTTCTAATACTGGTTTTTGTTTTTTATTCCAGGAATGTACTCCAGAGAACCTGGAACTGAAAAAGAAGATTTTTGGTCAGTTAGATCTTATTGTTGGTGACAATGTTATCTTGAGCAGCTCAACCTCTTGTCTTTTACCCAGCAAATTGTTCACAGGACTTAAGCATGTGAAGCAGTGCATTGTGTCACATCCTGTAAGTATGATGGCACGTTTTGTTATTGTAGTAGTAGTACAGATATTGAACTAAACTACACCCCAAACTCTTCCCTGCACCTGCAGATTGAGAGATATAGAAGAGTATTTGGCGTGCTCGTGTGCCATTGTTAGTGTGCAGGGGCCTGACTCTTTCAGAAAAGCTTTAGTTTGGTCATTCTGTGAGCAGCAGCATCTACTAATTTGAAAGGATGTATGCATGTTTCATGCTGTTGGCTCAAGGTACATTCTGTGTAAGCTGATCTGCTTGTATTATTGTGTGTTACTCAAACTGCTGGCTCTCAAAATGTAGGAATTCTGTATTTTGAAGAGAATCCTATAAAATTCCCTACTGTCTTGTGGCCTACTTAGTCTTTTCTAGTATCCTGTTTCAGCTGCTGTTGAGTAACAGTAAGGACCCAAAGATTGAGTTGCATGTGCTTGTCAAGTAATGTCAATGAAAGATGGAAGGTTTTGATTCTGGTTTCTTCAGATTTCTGATGCAGAAGCAGTATATCTGAACAAGAAGAGCAGGTGGATGAAATGGAACAAATTGTACTTGTCAGTCAATGTCAAATTGTACTGTCAGCCTGACCTCTGTACCGGGGAAGATTATGGAGTGGTTAATCTTGTGCTTATCAGGCATGTGCAGGACAACCAGGGAATCAGGCCCCGCCAGCATGGCTTCATGAACGGCAGGTCCTGCTAGACCAACCTGATCTCCCTCTATGACTGGGTGACTCGCCTAGGAGATGAGGGAAAGGCTGTGGATGTTATCTACCTGGACTTTAGCAAAGCCTTTGATACCGTCTCCCACAGCATTCTCATAGAGAAACTGGGGGCTCATGACTTGGACAGGTGTACTCTGTGATGGGTTAAAAACTGACTGGATGGCTGAGCCCAGAGAGTTGTGGTGAACGGAGTTAAATCCAGTTGGCAGTGGGTCACAAGCGGTGTTCCCCAGGGCTCAGTGCTGGGGCCGGTTCTGTTTGATATCTTTATCAATGATCTGGATGAGGGGATTGAGTGCTCCCTCAGTAAGTTTGCAGATGACACCAAACTGGGCAGGACTGTTGATCTGCTAGAGAGCAGGAAAGTTCTGCAGAGGGATCTGGCTAGGCTGGATCCATGGGCTGAGGCCAGTTATATGAGGTTCAACAAGGCCAAGTGCCGGGTCCTGCACTTCGGTCACAACAACCCCATGCAAAGCTACAGGCTTCGGGAGGAGTGGCCAGAAAGCAGCCCGGTAGAAAGGGACCTGGGGGTGCTGGCAGACAGCCAGCTGAACATGAGCCAGCAGTGTGCCCAGGTGGCCAATAAGGCCAACAGCATCCTGGCTTGTATCAGGAACAGTGTGGCCAGCAGGACTAGGGAAGTGATCACGTCCCTGTACTTGGCACTGGTGAGGCTGCACCTGGAAGACTATGTTCAGTTTTGGGCTCCTCAATACAAGAAGGCTATGGTATTGCTGGAGCATGTCCAGAGAAGGGCAACAAACCTGGTGAGGGGTCTGGAGACCAAGTGTTATGAGGAGCGGCTGAGGGAACTGGGATTGTTTAGTCTGGAGAAGAGAAGGTTGAGAGAGGAGACCTTGTTGCTCTCTACAGCTACCTGAAAGGAGGTTGTAAGGAGGCAGGTGTTAATCTCTTCTTCCAAGTAACTTGTGATAGGACAAGAGGAAATGGCCTCAAGTTGTGGCAGGGGAAGTTTAGGTTGGATATTAGGAAACACTTCTTTACTGAAAGAGTGATCAGGCACTGGAACAAACTGCCCAAGGAGGTGGTTGAGTCACCATCCCTGGAGGTGTTCAAAGAACGTGTAAATGTGGCCCTTCGGGCCATGGTGTAGTAGGCATGGTGGTGTTGGGTTGACAGTTGGACTTGATGATCTTGAAGGTCTCTTCCAACCTTAAAGACTTTGGTTCTGTGAATTTACATGCTTTGTGACCAGCTGGGACAGGGCAGTGATGCAGAAATGGCATGACTAGAGGTGACAGCAGAACCTCAAAATGCTGAAGGACACTTGTGAGCCTCTGTAGAAGTCTCTGTGGGGCTGCCAGACAGCAGTTTATTGCATCTCTCCGCAGTACGGAAGAGCATTTTGTCTTGATCACTGGGATTCCTAGTACTTCTGTTTCCCACTACTCAATAATTAATGAATTTGTTAGCTTAATTTTAGCCTAGTGTCTGACAAATCAGTTGAGGACTATTGTTATGAAGGTTTGCAGTATCTGCAGAAGGGTACTGCTCTACTGCCTGCAGTTTGGTAACTGCATGTCTCTCCAGGGCATCCCTTGGGGTGTAGAGTAAATGTCACTTCCTTGGGCATGCTCATGAGTGGTAGCGTGAACACAAAAATATGTCACTGCTTTATTGTAGTGTCTCTACAGCTACCTGTAGCCTAATGTTGCAGTGTCAAAGCTTTTGGTCCGTCCCTTTCTGACACCTCTGCACCAGCACCATTGTTCCTCGGGCTGACTGGGAAGTAAAAGGAACAAAAGGATTGGTTTCTTTCTGTTTAATTAGTTTTCATCCCCTTTTAGTAAAAAAAAAAAGTCAAACATCAATGTATGTATCTGTGCCTAGGTTTAGCCTTTCTCCAGTCTAAAATTCGTAGTTCTTAACTCATGTTTCCAGGGTTGTAACTTTCTGTAGTGCAAGAGAAGAGATATTTAATACACAAGTCTAGAAGAGACATTAACTATTGCTATAATTTTTTTTATTTTTTTTTTTTCATGAATTCCTGGGCTTCTGCCCAGGACTGCTGACTGCTTGTCAGTCCTTGATTTTACATTACTCTTTCCCAAGTTGGCCTGTACCCATTGACTTGTTTAGTCTGAGCTGCTGCTATAGGAGCGAATTCTGAAACCAGATTTTATCAGATCTGGAAGGATAGCTAGTTGCTGCGTAAACATTTTCTAGGTGGCTGTTGTAAGGATATATGCATTTTCCAAAGCAAATACACTGGAGTGCCTTAAAATGTCTAATTGTTCTGAAATGGCTTTGCAATCCAACTGAGACTATTTTCTTAGTAATTTCAGCTTCATTGAAAGGGGAGTGTACTAGAGAAGCTGTGAACCAGTGTACTCTTCTAGGGGCCTTTCTGCATCTATTATATCAGGAAACATGCTTGCTTTGTAGTAGATGTTGGCTTTTGGTGTTTTTTGTTTTAACCATGGCCTTACTAACATCTTGAACATGACAGTAGGATATGGGGAATGGTGGCCGCAAAAAGAAAGCGCTCTGAAAGACACTGTGAAAACAAGAAGTTTTGATACAGAAGAAAAATTAAAAGCTAAAGTTATGAAACTTCTGGCACAGGTGAGCGTGTTGATGAGAAATTAAATGAAATGCCCAGAGGGCAGAAGGAGCTTGTCCCTTTGTTTAACATAGCAATGGGTTAGTAATTAGAAAAGATAAATGAAATCCCATTGCACAGCTGTGCGATAGAAATGCACGGTAGACTTCTAGGTACAGCTATTCTTTGCAAGCAGTTTCAGGCAGTGTTTTGGTAGAGGTCTTCTACAGAGCGATTCGTTTCTCGTGTACTGCATACACCTGCCAGTTCACACAGCTATAAATAATGAGGTAGAGGAGACTGTGCCATTGAACGAAGTCCTTTGCTGTACAGGAAACAATGTAATCAAATCACCTTAAAAATGTATTAAGCACTATCTGTAAGATTTTTATTTTTTTTTAACTCCAATACTTCGATGGGAAACTGTTTGTGACTTCTAATTTTTGTTCCAATTGTATTACCAGTCCATTAAAATTAATTTCATGTTTGTTGGCAGCTTTTCTGTAGCTTAATTCTTTCTCTGTGTTTACTTTGTCATATCCTTTGTTAGCTTTCATTTTGTTGGGCTGAGCAAGGTAAGCTCTCTGCTTCCTGAAGAAAGGCTTTGTATTCCCCTTCTCATTTTTAGAAATCTTCTTCCACCACCCCCAATTTCATCCATGTTTTACCACTTTTAGTTTTTACCAACATCTATTATCTCAGTCCTTAAAAAATTGTTTTCCTAAGTCTCCTCATTGCGCTCATGAACACACCCGTATACTCCCCATGCCAAGTTCATGAAATAGAATATTTCAATAAGATGACTGTCAACGCTGATCTTGGAAAAAAAATGTAATAGCTTCAGTCTCTCTCAACAATTAACTTGTTTTCTTCCTGATTGGAGCCTGTGATCTATGTAAGTGTTAGAAAAGCCTTCAGAGAACTTCTTAGTGCTTGCAGTGGATTGGGTCTTGCAAAATTGCCTGGCACCACACCTGTGGTGTCCATCACACGGTTCTCAGGGTTGGTGGTAGCACTGCCAAAAGAGGCTGATGTGAGAAAGGTTATGTTAGAACACAAGGCACTTTAAAGGGGATGAAGTAAGTTTGTTACATCAGTAGTTAGAGCAGGTGTAACCTACAACAGGTTATGCACTGGTCAGGCCCTACAGTAAAACGAACCACCGAAGTACTGAAAAGAAGGAACATACAGAGAGGAAAGATTGCTTGCACATTGCTGTAACTAAATCCTGTACTTACATTTACATGAGCACAGTTAAGAGTGGTGGACTATAATGAGGATGGTGAAAGAATCAGTGCTTAATTACTGTTCTTTAAATGTCAGTGTTATTTCTGGTAGTAATTTATGATATATTACCTCCTTCCGCCTGGAAACTGGATCGAGAGCTGAGTTTAACACCTTAAGAATATGGCTGAAGGACTGCTTTTGGAAGGAGTGTGCAGGCAGTGTTACTGCCTGTAGTGCTACAGCCTAAAGAACTTTTAGCTGTTTCTAGGAGGTTCTTCAGAATTTTTTGTTTATTACTTCAAAAGTACATTGCACAAAGGTCTTGACCTGATGGAAATTACATTTAGGAAGAGTCAGGGAGAGGTAGTTTTTTGGGTTTTTTTGTTTGGGTTTTTTGTGTGTATGTGTGTGGGGAGGGTTGTTTGTTTGTTTGTTTTTTTTTAAGTAGGTATAGTGTTTGAAGGTAACCTGTTCCACAACTTTTTTGAAGTATGCTTTATGTGATATCTGTTTCTGTGTTAGCATATATTTACAGGCTTGGGCCAGTAGTAGCTTATCTATTAAGTGTTGCATCTTACAGGTGGTGTTTAGCAATATTTTTTTATAAAGTTCCTGAATATCTAAAGGAAATGCCTTGCTTCATTTGGTGGTGGCCATATGTCTTACAACAACAAACAGCCTGAATATTGAGAAAACATTGGTGGTTCAAGTCAGTATAAAGTCTTCTAGTACTGTTTGAGTGCTGTCATCTTTAGTTTAGCTCCATAAACTTTGTTGGGGCTAAACAGAGTGAGATTTAATTCAAGATTAATTATTTTTAAAACTTTAATATACCAGCTTTTATTGGATTGGTGACACCTTTCAGGGTCTGAAGATCAGGCTTACTTTGTTCACTGGAGAATATCCATGCTAATAGCAAGCTATAAAGATGCTTTATATTAACTTGTTCTGTTCATCTGTTGATACTTGACATTCTTCTTTTGTGTTTCTTCTTGAGGTAAATCCACCTTACTTTGTGCCTTTGGTTGAAATCGTTCCTCATCCAGAAACAGATGCTTCTACTACAGAGAAAACATATGCCCTGATGAAGAAGATTGGTCAATCTCCTGTCAAACTAAACAGAGAAATTGAGGGATTTGTTCTGAATCGGCTCCAGTATGCAGTGATAAGTGAAGCCTGGAGACTTGTGGGTGTATGTATATGTATTTTGTTTTGGTTTGGTTTTTTTTCCCCCCAATTTCTACACACACACTACCAGTTTTGTAAATGTGACAAGAGATACTGTGTATTTAAATTTCCTATAAATTTGTGTCATCTTTGTTAAACTGTCCCTTATGAACATTAAATATATGCTAACATGTAAATTAAAATCAATAAGAAGTGATGTCAGTAATAAATAACAAAGACTGGTAAAAACAAAGTGATATGATCATAACAACTATCCTTTATCCTGCTTTCTTTTCAGAATACTGTCATTTTCAGGACAATCAAAAGAACAATCTTAGAAGCGTAGAAATCAAAATACTGATTTTTCTTTTTTCTAGGTTGTCTCATAATTTCATGTTATTTTCTGAATGATGCTAGCCTATTGTTCAGTGGCTATGAAAATAATATTTTAAATGGCTTTTCTCTTTGACCTTTCAGGAATTGCACTCAAAAGATCAACAGCTATTTGATACTTGTAGTTAAAGACAGATTTCTAGTTCTCCTGCCCATTCAGACTTCTAGCTGAGAATCATTTGTTTGTGCCCCTTCAGCTTTTCCCAGCTACCTGTTCTGTGCAGCAAAGTCTGATCTTTCATCAGGAAGAGCTGAATTATGGGTCTGTTGCTATTCTGTTGAGAAGAAATTCAATTCAGCTTGAGTTAAGGCTTTTTTGTCAGAGAGTGCTTTGATTTTTTTTTTCAAGCTGCTTAAAACAACCATGGTGTCTTGGTTTCATCTGGGATAGAGCTAATTTTCGTCTTAGTAGCTGGTATAGTGCTGCGTTTTATATTTAGGATGAGAATAATGTTGGTGATGTTTAGTTGTTGCGGAGCAGTGCTTATACTAAGTCAAGAACTTTTCAGCTTCACATACTGCCCTGCCAGCGAGGAGCCTAGGGGTGCACAAGAAGCTGGGAGGGGACACAGCCAGGACAGCTGACCCAAACTGGCTGAAGGAATATTCCATCTCGTGTGATGTCATGCTGAACATATAAACTGGCGGGGAGCTGGCCCAGGGGGTGGCAGCCACTGCTCGAGGAATGGCTGGGCTTCGGTCGGTGGGTGGTGAGCCATTGCATTGTGCATCACACGTTGGTTTTTATTATTATTATTATCATCGCTTCCTTTTCTGTCCTATTAAACTGTCTTTATCTCAACCCGCAAGTTCTACTTTTTTCTCCGATTCTCTTCACCGTCCTACTGTCGAGGGAGTGAGCAAACGGCTGTGTGGTGTTCAGCTGCCTACTGCCTAAACAACAACAGGTGCACACAAATACAGATAAAGATCTTAAAACTAAAGTAATATAAACATATCATAAACAAAGCAACTCTTTTTCCAAAGCAGTTTCTAAACGTAGTTGGTGAACTGATTTTGCTTACCTCTGGTTAGCTTCCACTAGCAACACAATGCAGCATAAAGGAGATGGTGAATAGTAATAAGTAAAACAATATTGCTGGGAAGGAACTGATGATCTACTGGAGATGTTTCTTTAATAATGGATGCCTTTTTTTAGTTTAAAAAAGCTTTTGACTTTAAAAAAGTATGTGATAAGAAAAACACGTTCAGAAAGCTGTAACCCTGTTGAAAGGCACAGGATAGAAAGGATAGAATCATAGAATGGTTAGAGTTGGAAGGGACCTTCAAAGGTCATCTAGTCCAACCCCCCTGCAAGAAGCAGGGACATCCCTGACTAGATCAGGTTGCTCAGAGCCACATTCAGCCTGGCCTTGAACGTTTCCAGGGATGGGGCTTCCACCACCTCTCTGGGCAACCTGTTCCAGTGCTCTACAACTCTCATTGTAAAAAATTTTTTTCTAATATCTAATCTAAACCTACCTCCTTCTAATTTAAACCCATTACCCCTTGTCCTATCACAACAGGCCCTACTGAACAGCCTGTCCCCATCTTTCCTGTAGGCCCCCTTGAGGTATTGGAAGACCGCTATCAGGTCTCCCCGGAGCCTCCTCTTCTCCAGGCGGAACAGCCCCAATTCTCTCAGCCTGTCCTCATGGGAAAAGTGCTCCAGCCCTCTGATCATCTTCGTGGCCCTCCTCTGGACCCTCTCCAACTGGTCCATGTCCTTCTTATGTTGGGGACTCCAGAACTGGACGCAGTACTCCAGGTGGGGTCTCACCAGGGCAGAGTAGAGGGGCAGAATCACCTCCCTTGACCTGCTGGCCACGCTCCTCTTGATGCAGCTCAGGATGCGGTTGGCCTTCTGGACCTCAAGGGCGCATTGCCGGCTCATGTTGAGCCTCTCGTCCACCATCACTCCCAAGTCCTTCTCCTCAGGCCTGCTCTCAATCCATTCTCTGCTCAGTCTGTATTTGTGCCTGGGATTGCCACGACCCAGATGCAGGACCTTGCACTTGGCCTGGTTGAACTTCATGAGGCTGGCACGAGCCCACCTCTCCAGCCTGTACAGGTCCCTCTGGATGGCATCCCTCCCTTCCAGCGTGTCGACGGCACCACATAGCTTGGTGTCATTGGTGAACTTGCTGAGGGTGCACTCTATCCTACCGTTCATATTGCCAACAAAGATGTTGAACAGGGCCAGGCCCAACACAGACCCCTGGGGGACGCCACTGGTGACCGGTCTCCACTTGGACATTGAGCCGTTGTCCACCACTCTCTGAGTGCGACCATCCAGCCAACTCCTTATCCACCGAATGGTCCATCCATCAAACCCATGCCTCTCTAGTTTAGAGAGAAGGATGTCGTGCGGGACAGTGTCAAAAGCTTTGCACAAGTCCAGGTAGATGGCATCCGTTGCCCGTCCCTTGGCCACCGATGCTGTCACCCCATCGTAGCAGGCCACCAAATTGGTCAGGCACGATCTGCCCTTGGTGAAGCCATGTTGGCTGTCACCAACCACCTCCTTGCTCTCCATGTGCCTCTTAATTGTTTTCTAAATCCTAATAACTCCAGATGAAAAAAAGATTATTTTTTTTTTTTTTTAAGAATAAAAATGTAAAAATTACTACTAAAAAACCTGAACAAGGAAGTTAAGTTCATGGTGAAAAAGCAAACTGAACTGCAATGTTCATTGTTAAGCAGGTTCCTACACTGTAACCTTTCTTTGAAAAGAAGGGATCTGATGTAGAAGTAGAACAAGACATACTAAGAACAAGATTTTTGCGCCAGGGAAGAGTAAATGAGTAATGGTAGACTGTGAAGGAGAAGTGGAACTTCTCTGAGAATCCCAAAACTCAAATATGAAGTTGATGAAATACTGATTTAAGCAACTTTTTACACACCAGCTAGCATAATACTGCAGAAATGGCAGTTAGTGCTTACATCTGAGTTCTTTTCAAAGAGTTCAAAGCGTTACTGGGAAACCTACTGAACCAGTAGGTTTGATAATGTGTAGGCTGGTCAGCACAGGTATCCAGGGATGTAATGCCTCAAAAATATAGTGGGATTCTCGCAGGTCTGAGAGGCGTAAACTTGAGTTGTGGAAGTCACTGCTGTAGAAATCTAGGATGCTAAAAATATGACTGGGTTCAGGGAACATTTAGACACACGCGTGTTAGAGGAAGACTGTGCAGAAGCAACCTCCAGCTGTCAAAGTCTCAAAGACTGGACTGCTGGGAGCTGAGGCAGTGATATCGCTGAAAGAGTGACTCCGTATTTGGTCTTCGGTTATGGAAAGAGTATAAGAACACTTCATGGGCTACTACTGGAAAAGAGATTGATTTGAGGTGAACCTTTATTAGAAACCCGTATGGACAGTTATTGTGTGTGAATGTGGTGCTGTGTGAATAATAACAGAATAGTGATCGAAGAACTGGCATATAATAAAAGTTGCTTTTGTTGTGCATCGTCCAAGTTTCCCAATTGTTCTAGATTTATGTAATTTTACTACGTTTCAGGCAAATACACATTTAAACTGTAGCAGCTTTGATGGCTGTATTTCCATTCCAAAGGCCTGGACAAATGCCAGCTACCAGAGGTGTATAGTTTCAGCTGTGTGACTTCAGGCTACACATTGCCTTTGATAGGAGCAGAATCACTGAAGATAGAGAGCTGCAGGCCTGGGGCAGTGTCTGTGTTTCAGCTGTTGTGCTGCCAAATTAGTCATTTTTATTGCAAGTCACGTTCTTTTGGTGTTCCCACTTTCAAAGTGGGGAAAAATACTTCTTGGTTCTGATCATTAAGTCACTTTTCAGTCCTTATTTTTAAAAATGTCAGCTTCTCAGTCTTTGAGAGGCTCCTAAAGATGAAGTTTTGCTCAGATTCCTTCTGGTAACAAAAGTTTTCCTTACCTTAAGAAGCACTGAAGGTGGAAGACAAACTGTGAATATTAGCAAGAGTAACATATTAATAAAGCATTGTTGTCCAGAATGACCACACTCTTAACCCTTTTGTGGTTAGATATTAGATATGTAAATTGCATCCAAGTCAGTTTGGATGCAGAACACAGACATTCTTAAGAAATTACTTATGAACACTGTGGTATTCTGATGGTAATAACTGTACATTGCTTTTGACTATTGTAAAAGAACAATGAGAGAGAACCATAAAACATAATTTCAGTATTACAGTAATTAGTGGTTGTAAAGGTCTGAACAAGTATCTTTGCCTACAGTTACATGTCATAAGCTGATCAGTGCTCCTATTTCTGTTACAAGCTTTCTTTAATTATAACATGGTGAGTGCTTGAAAACAATCTGTGTTGTTGCTGGAGTACTGTTGTATTTTCACTGCAGTGTATCAGTTCTTTGTCACGTAAAAAGGACGTAAATATTCCAGATATAAATGCTGTGTGTGAACCAGGAGAGAAACATAACAGCAGTCTCCAAGTGTTTGAAGCCACTTGAAATATCTTAAATCAGCCCCTTTTATGTAAAAAACTATCTGGTTTTTTTGGAGGACTTTGCTGAGATGCAAGCTTGAAAGTTCTCATCTTCATCCTTGCCTCAAAAATATTTATAGTAATGGCCGGGGAGTGATCTTATACATGCGCACATATACGTTTATCAAAGTCCAAGTTCAGACACCTTTGCATGGACAGTCTTTTTATGTTTGGTTGGTTTTTGTGGTTTTTTTTTTTGTGTGTGTGTGTCAGTTGAGCTTATTTCATTCAAGAAAGTAGTGGAAGCTTCTATGGTAGAAGTATTAATGTACTGTTAAAAAAGGTATTGGTGGTAGGACAGGCATGCAGGTACAATTGTACTAACAACATTTATCTGGAAAACTTTATCACAAATGGACTGAACAGCCTGCAGGGTGTGTGTTTAGTTCCCAAATGTAGCTGGGCAACTGATGACCTGCCAGCCTCTTTTCTCTACAAGTGCTGTGTTGGGATGTGTGATGGGTGAGACATGGGACAGGGATCATAGATTGGGAGAAGGGCTCTGACAGAGAGCATGAACATGGGGCTGCACAGAAAGCAATGTGGTAAATATAGCTGCTTGCTGGATGATGCGTGGGGCTCACCAACTTCTGCCATGTGGGTCCCCAAGAGCTTACAAAGGGAGGCTGGGATCTTGAAGCTGGGCACAAAATGAATGCTGCGAATGCAGGACTGGGCCAAATGTGGGAATGGGAAATACAGAATTAAGGTGGTGAAAAATTAAGAGGCCTGAAGGTTTAGATGCTGATTTGTAGGAAAGTAGGAGAATGAAAATTCATTTGGAGATGTACAGCTGGGTGCTGAGAACTTTGGCCATGTGGATAATTAGGAATGTGGATTTAAGGATGCAGAAGTTTGACTTTATAAGAACTTGGAAGCAAAGACTATAGATTCCTTCTTTCAGGGCAATAAATGAAATCAAGCAAGTGCTCCCCTTTGAGGCAAGAATAATGCAATGAGATGTTTCATTTTGGATCTGAGTTTGCCTTTTGTGCGACAAGATGTCTTTTTGAACATTATTTTGACTTGCAACTTGAGGTTGAAGATCCTTATTACTCTCTTCTCAACTCTAAACTTTGGTATTACAAGTTTGGAACCATTAGAATACTCTGTAGCCAGTAATAGGAAAAATATCACAAACAACTTTTTCTGTTATCCTCTGTTACCATTTCTTTACTTTCTCATGCCTCTATTGACAGCAGTCACTGGTATATCTGATTTTGTTCATAAGTCCCTGGAGCAGAGATTTACTGCCTTTAGTTGCCTAGGAAGCACCCTGTGCACTGCTGACACTATTACTTTTGTACTTTTACCAGTACCCATACGTTCTCTAGTAGCTTGGGATTATATTGCGGAAGAGTGTTAGTTAAATAACTTGACTTTGTCTTATTCTGAAGGTAAAGTTTTGGTTGACTTCATCCAGAAAATAACAACCAAACAGTTTCACCAATGATTTAGATCAAAAGTCTCAAACCTTACTCTGAATATCTAGGACTGTCCTTTTACTGTGGATTACTGAATGGAGTCTTACCTTGGTGAATTATTATTCTAGGCATCACCTGAAACTTGCAAGGAGGTCATGAAATACAGCAGCAGGGATAGTGAAGAGAACATGGCAGTTTTTCAGCCCTGATCTACTTTAGGAGTTTCAGCTGCTTTTAAGAACCTGCTGAAACTATTTTGTGTTGGATCGTACAAGTGTCTTAAGAGCCTGTATCTTCCTCTGTATAAGCTTTTGATACTGTTTTAATGTGGTTTTTTTTTCCTTAAAAAGTGGGTTTTCTTTTAGATTGTAGTCTTTGTAAAAGATAAAAAGAATGGGGAGCCCTGCCACTTTTGTTAATCTCGTGAAAAATAAACAGTCATGGTTTTGCTGTGTGTCCATTTTAGTTTGTTTTCACGGCAATTGGGTGCATTTGCTTTAGTCCCTAATTTATATACCTCTCCCTTCTCAAGTGACTAGCCTGGCAGTCCTTAAACGCTGGCAAGACTTTTAAAATTCAAAATTCCTTATTATTAATAATTGTATTACAGTATTATCCAGCGAACCTTTCCAAAAGATCAAAGATAAGGTTAAACGTCTGGTCATGGTGCCCCATAAAAGGGGGATATTCTAAAAGGAATGTTAAAGGGCCGGAGAGAAAAGTAGTCTTGATGTTGTTTCTTTCAGGGTGAAGTGAGTGAGGGTACCATGAAAGAAGGAAGATAAAGGCTAGCAAAATAAAGAGGTGTGAAGTGTGTAGGACAAGAAGTTTCTCAAACTTGATGAAATGGAAAGAGATGGAGCTGGTAGAGGGATCTAGGAGAAAAGTCATATGTTCAAAATGACAGGACTGGAAAAAGATCTCATCAGGGCGTGGATGGAAGGGACTTGATTGAAGTGATAGCAAAGAGAAGGGTGTAACAAGTGCTGCTGAGAGAGAATGCATATATTAGTGGCAATCAGAAAAAAAATACTGGATTTGGGAGATACAAAGGATGAAGTAGCAAATTTATAGACAGCAAGTACGTGATCTGGGAGGGAGTGGAGTCCAAAATAACTCTAAAGACAGATTGGAGTGAGTAGGAGAACATGATGAATTGGTAGTGTGAGAAAAGGTAAGATTGTTTTTTTAGCCATGTTACATTTAATATGATTAAAAGTAAGTTGGTGACAGAAGTTGCGTTGTGGGTGTGACTCACTGATGTAAAGACTGTTGATTAAAACCAAGCAGGTTGGATCAGGGCCTGAAGGTGGAGACTGCAGAACTGCCACAGATTTTTGGAAAGGAGAAAGAGTCCCTGCATAGTGAGAAGCACTAATGAAATACTGAAGGAACATTAGGAAAATACTGTGACATCACAAGAGATTAAAATCTCCAGGAAGATGAGATTGTGGTCTATAAATGGTCTCACAAGAAGCGTGGAGGATTCTGAGCTAGTCTAAACCTTGAACTTTGACTGGCCATTGGGGTCACTGAGGATTTTGGTGGCGTTTATTTTAAATTAAGATCTTAATTCTGTAGCTGTGAAAGTTTCTGGTGAACTCTAACACACTTCCTCTTGCCTCTGACAAGTGCTCGAGGAGAAGGCTTACAAGAAGGGTTACCCAGGATGAAGAGGATGAAAAATCCCCTTGGGAAGGTTGTTTCACACCTAGACTTAATGAAACTGGGTTGAAACTCTTTCTTGTTTACTACTTAGCATAAACACTGATCCTTGTGGAAGACACCTTGCTGACCTTGCACCCACCCTGCTGAATCATTCCACCAACGTATGATCTCCTTAACATAAGTGGGAGTAGGGTTATTCCCTAGGGGAGGATGGTCTAACTTGTTTTTCATTTATGTCTTTTTAATTTCTGAAGAGGAAAAAGTAAAGGCTTTTCTTTAAGAGGGTCTATGTGACAAGGAGAAACTGAGCTCACGTGTATAGAGTAGTAGATCCCTCAACTGTAGGGATCTGTTATATTTTCCTTCTGGTAGCAGGAATTTTTTCCTTTTAGTAGCTGTAACTGTAAAATTACAGCTGTAGTCAAAAGGCCAAGAACAAAGCATTCATCTCATGATCTGAGAGCACCTGGTCTCAAATGTCAGTACCAAAGCTGAGGACTATAGTATCAAGAGAAATAAATCAGTTTTTAATTTGAAAACTAATTTGCAATGATTCTGAAGTGTTTCAAGAGTAATGTTACACTTACTTTTTTAAAATGCCTCTGTGCTTCAAATGCTTGTCAGGAATTTGTGGTTAATCTTTTGTCTACAAGTCCATGTCAGTGAGAGATGCAAGAGGGCAATCACTCATCAAGCACAGCTTTACGAGCACAACTCATTGTCTGGATGAAGCGCTCCCAATGGAAGAGTGCTTTTGTTGACTTTTTCAGAGAAATTATGTTGCCATGTCAGGGGAAAAAACTTCCACAGAATGTATGATGCCTGTGTTAGTTACAGGCACGCTGGTCTGTAATCTCAATACTGTCTGAGGTTTTAGTTTAGTCCTGTCTGCCTCTAGATGAGTTACTTTACCATACCAATGCCTTATCTTTAAATTTAAGTTCCTTATCCCTGCTGTTTTATGTCTAATTAAATTGTTACCAGAGCTGCATGTTCCATATATGGTGGGTAGATCTTTATAATTATGTTATTGTTTTCTTTTCAATATAAGTGTTCAAAAGCCACCTGTGACAGGGATTCAGCCAGGCTTATTTTTAATGGGAGCAATGCCTACTAACAGATTGAGACTTGAGGCTGAGTCTTATAAAAGGCTCTGTTTAAGCTTGAGATGATGAAATGTGATGTCTGTGGCCAGCTGTAGAAGTTACGTTGGTCCTTGGCTTATAACTTTATTTTAAAGTAACAGTAGATGATGTAGCTGATGAACACAGGAAGACGCTGTGAGTGGGATTCAGCTCACTTAAGATGGGATTTCTACAATGTAGACATTGTCATTCAGATTCTTTACTCATCTTTAAGTCAGTGAGGAGAATTAGGCCCTCTTAGGACACAACTCATCTTACCTGTTTTAGATGCCTTCTTTAGGATATTGATTTCCTTTTTCTCCCTAGTAATTGTAAAAAGAGTCTAGATGTCTAGCTCGGAAGTCAATGTCTACAACAAGTCGGGAGGGCTGTCCTGTATGCCCATAACCCTAGCTGATCCCTGTGTGATACGAAGGAGCATTCGGGTAGGGCCCTGCAAGAGGGAAATTTGACAGAAACAGATGTGTCTTTGGCCAAGCAGATGAGTATATATACCTACTTGTATTCTGCAGCTCAAAGGGGATTGTGGAGAAGGAGACACTGAGTGGGAAGAGCACCTCACAGTAGGGTGAGAAGACATCTCTTCCACCTTCTTAATCAGCATGAAATGTTTTTGTCTCTGTCAATAAAGAGGACAAGTTCTTGAAACCAAGCTTTATCTGATGGAAGTGATTAGAAAAGTTCTTGGTTAATTCCTGTATTTCTAGTAGGTGGAATACAACCTCTTGTAATAAATATTACTCTTGTCAAGTAAATCTGTTAAGGTAACTGGAACTTTTTTTATTAAATCAAGCCTTCATGTGCTTGCCCTAACCTGATGAGGGTGTTGGCTTTCTTGTAAGTGCTACCATGTGAGTGAAGCAGTAGTGCTCAACTTTTAACAGGAGAAATGCTTCATTTTGCATGCTCCATATCCTGCCAGCTCTGAGATGAGTCTGGCAAGGAACTTGAGAACCTGGGCAGGTTGAGGCTGGGTAGGTTGAATGTTCAGTGAGTTTTGTGGAAGGGAGTGGCAGCTGCATTGCCTACGTGTTTGGTCTCAGGCTTTTTTACAGTGGCCTCAGGAGCAGTATCCATCACCCCCATTCTGCCAATTGTGACTCTGCCCCAAAATCCCAAACTAAAAGAATATGAACAGAGGTGTAAGATTTAGCCAAGGCTTTTGTATTTAAAAGGACTGGTATAGTACCTGGATTTGATATAAGCTCTTTTGGTCATGTGCTATTAAGAGTGTCACATTTGCTCTGTGTTTTCTGATTCTCCATTTCTGAGAAAAAAAGTGTATCAGTTAACATAAACAGCTCAATTTAGGTGTAGTATGTGAATTATTGTAAATAGTAAATATCAGGCAATCTAGTGTGTACAAATAGTACATGGAAAAGTGTATTAGTTTATAAGTAAATACTTTCAAAATTATCAAAGTATTTGGATTATGGAGTACGGCAATCTTAGAGATGTGAATGAATGTGTATACTGAACGACAGGAAGGCTTGCAGAATAGAGGAAGTTTCTGGCAAACAGTTGTGTTTCTGTTGCAAGCTAACTACTATTTCTAGCCTTAGTTTTTATTGCTACTTTATTTTTTTATTTATATATAAAAAGCAGACAATTTTGCATTGAAACCAAACATTCACAAAACTTCCTTTCTATTCTACTTTTGCTACTTAGGAAGGAGTAATATCTCCTACTGATCTCGACCTTGTGATGTCTGATGGATTGGGAATGCGATATGCATTTATTGGACCTCTGGAAACGATGCATTTTAACGCAGAAGGTAGGTAGTTTAAGATGATACGAATGTGAAGGGAAGGCTTATGTTGCACAAGACTGGAAATGTTATATAATGAACCACGTCAAAATTGCTGCAACTATAAATTATATCTCTCTTTACTGTAATGATAATAAAAGATAAATTTATCTAAAACTTGAGGTCAGGTGGAAGGAAATGAATATTGACTATGCTGTTGTAAATGATAGATGAAAGATGACAAATCATTGAAACACTAACACATTTTTTCCAAGATTTGTCCCAGTACTTTGCAAACGTTGTATCCATAGTTCAGGACTGTCTGAGTGTCAGGAAAAGAAAATATTGAAAAAGTTCATCTGGTGGTGTAGTGTCAACAGAAACTGACCTTCCATAGATGAGGGCTGCTTTTTTTTTTTTTTTTTTTTCCTTCCCCCCGTCCTTCTTTCCCCTGACAGAATTCATAGGAAGGGCTCAGTGTAAATATCGCTGGCTTGCTTTAAGCTGACTTAGATCCTCAGTGAAATAGAATTGCTTCTATCCACAAAATCCTGTGCATACAAAGTTGACTTGACAAAGCAGTCAGGTAACATTTGCATGATCAAGACAGATTTTATTTTTTTTTAATAGTAAACATGAATCCCAAGTAAATAAAGACTGAATTGCTTAAAGTGAAATCAGAGTTACAAAAGTTTGAGCAGTGAATTTAACAAAACATGAGAACTTAAGGTAGTGAAGATCAACTAAATACAGTTTTAGCTCATTATATTATGGGCTGTGTCTTCATTCTGGTTTTATATGGTCCCTGGCACAGTAGGCCCCTACTACATTACTGGATTTTTTAGGCACTGTTGCAATGCCTAATAATACAATCATAAAATAAAAATAAGAAACCAAGATCATAAAATATCAGTGCATAATTAGAAGTGCTATTTTACATCTACTCGTTGGTTATTTACTGCGTAGAAACTTAGGACTCTTAAGGGTGACTAAGCAATTTTGACATGAATGTGGAATTGTGGATCCTCCACTTGAGTCTTTCAGCTTGTCAGTTTGGTTGTATATCAGTAAATTAAATGTCACAAAGTATTTGCTTTTGTGCATTGGTAGGTAAAGAGCATCTGTCCTCTAAATAGAGGCACCTTCCTAAAAGTTTCCATCTTGTGATCTATTAATATCTGGCAGTTTCCAGTCCTCTCTAGTGATTTTAGACTTACTCAGTATAAACCATGTACATGATTTACACCGAACAGAACAGATGCACGTAGTTCTAGCCTTAAGCACAGAGTCTTGCAGGCTGGGGTTGTCCAGTCCTGCCCCCACCACTCTACTAAGCTGCCATGCCATCCTCTGCAGGAACCATCCATACACAGGGTCTTCTGTCAGAGTAACTTGCCGAACTGCCTCTATTAAAACATAAAGCCAAAACAAAATGCTTGTTAATACTAAAAAAATTTAAATCCATTTTAGAGATCAAATCATGCTTGCAAATCCTTTTTTTTTTAATCCATGTTTTAGACTCCTTAATTCTAAAACAATGTTTACTTGAGATGAATGGAATTGTATAAGTCATCTGGGTTGGTTTTGATGCTCTTCCTCGAGTGCCCTTTGGCATTTGATGTTCCATCATGATCCAGCTTAGCTTCCTTCCTCCCTCCCATCAGGAAGTAGTCATTGTTACAAAAACACTTCTGAAATTTCCCATCTCAAACCAGTTTTAGGGAACGCATCGAACTGGTAGCTTGCTTATTCATGGTAGAGATATGCAGCTTCTTGTTTCCTTTTCAATAAAGAATATTATTCCAACAATTTTTTCAGAGGTCAGTGTTATTTCTTTCCCTGTGGGATGCATACATCGAGATCCTCCCATGAACCTCCTGTGTGCTAATGCCAGGTTTCTCCCATGTTAGTTCTTACGTCCTTTCTTCCATATTCATAAATAGTCCTATCAAAAGCTATTATCCAGGCCACTTTAGATTACTAGTTAATCCATGCATGAGTATTAGGAATTTTGAGTATATGGCAGTGAGCCAACGGCCTTGAACATGGAATGAAATGACAGTGTCAAGTCACTGAAAGGAGCAGAAGCAGCAACAGCAGTTTAAGAACTGAATTGCAACAGACAGGAAGGAAGCAGCTTTGGGGGGAAAAAAGCACATCCAAATTGCGTAATATTATCATGTTGATTGTTGGTTTCAGTAAATAAAATTAATGTTGATTGCAGTTTCAGTAAGTTCTGTCCTTTGAATCTGTCATCTTATGATTTCACATGGCAAAATTGCAACTAATGCTGTTAAGTATTTTACAAGGAACATCAATAGACTTCACTAGAGTAATTCTACCCATTCACTTGCTGTGGGATAATGTGTCAGACACAGTGTTCTTCCTATATATGTACCTGGCTATCTGTGAACACACTGAAGATGATCCAGCCTCAGTAAGACTGCATCTCCTGAATATCTTGTTTCTTGAACTGTCAGCTCCTTTCAAGGCCTTGCAAAAAATCATCTGTAAAACCAGAGGCTAAACTATCATACACTGTTTTACATGTTTGCAGCAAAAGTTCATACATATTTCACAATTGGCTGTCTTAGATCAGTTACTTTATTATGGGTTTAGTGAGCTGTAACTGGAATTTAATCTTGATCTAAACTGCTAATATTAGCACAAGAGCTGGATAGGGGAAGGTTGAAGGATCTTTGTTGCTATTTTCTCTCCTGCATTTCTAAAAACACTATTCCATGTTCTAGCTGTCACTCACTGTGGTATTCATACAGGTGTCTACAGGAGTTGTGTGGAAACTGGGGCTGATGTATGGTCCCTATAAGTGCAAATATCCGGTAAGCTAGGAATGAGTCTTCATGGTCAAAATTGTGTTTCTCTTATTGGAAGTGGGAATGCTTGCTTGTCTTAGAAGCACCTCCCATATGGATTGGTTTTGGATGGTAGGAGCAGAATAATTGTGCTGTATGAAAAGCACAAAACATGAAAAGGAAAGAGGGGGAGAATCATAAGCTATAGTTCAAAGGAAGGAAATTTTTTTTTGTCTGGCTAGCCAAGTGTGTTTTTTAACAATTATTGTAGACAGGCATGCTGGCTGGTTCAAAAGCAAGGATTATTTTCATTACTATGGCCACTGCTTTAATGCTGCAGACCAAGATTTAACCCAGCTCAGGAGCTTTTGTACCACAAGCTAGGAAGCAGAAGGTGTGAAAATCTCTAAGTTTAAGGTAGTAAAAGCTAAGAAAAGGAAGATTGTGTCTGTTTCTGTCCAACCCACATGTTATGTTTTAGGATAATAAAATAACTTAAATCAGAAATACTTGTAAGAGGATACCACTGGGATGAAATATCACAGTGGTACATAATAATATAGAAACTTTTTTCATGAACCCAACAGTTATTTCATACATGTTTACACACATTCAATTCACTTTCCAATAGGCTGAAGAAAGCAGTGTACAGCCTTCTAGAACTGCTGTTTGCCTCTATGCAGCTGCAGGGCTTTTCTGTATGAAATAGGTTATGTGCAGTAAACAAAGGTGTGAATTTCTCAGCATACGGGCTGCTGTGCACCAGTTTCCTTCTGTGGACTCTTCCCTCCACCTTCTGAAAGGAGCACATGGCTTTGCACAGGAATTCTTAATGCTTTATTGCACGAGTCATTATAGATGTGTCCTAAAAACACATCTTGCTGCATCCTTTTCCCTTGTGCTAACGAAAGAATGCATATGATCACCAAGTGACTCGGACTGAGGAATTCATTGCAGATTTGAAACTGATCTAACAAAAGAAGTGGTTCATATTAACTCAGTTTAATTCCTTGATCCGGCTCACAGCTGTCTTGTTCAAATGTTTGTGCATTGCTGTTGAGGTGGTAACACAGGGACAGTGAGAATAAAACTTTTTGTGGTGCCACCACTGCCTTAGGATAGTTGAAGGTATTAATGCTACTACAGTCTAAGTGAATTCATATGGGAATTAATGTAGAGTAGCAAGCGTCCTGTGAATTCACATTCTAACTAAAAGCATGTATCTGTGTTCAGACACCCTTGATGAAGATAAGATTACATTTAGAAAGTTTTCCTTGGAGCTGTAATGTCTAGAAATGTAATTGCTCTATCAGCAAAACAGAGAGATTGAGACTTTTTTTTTTCCTCTGAACATAACCTAACCATGACAGATTCCTCTATGATATTCCTGAAATGTGCCTCCTCTTTTCTGTTCTCATCCATACTCATCCTCTATCTTACCAAGTGCAACCTCATCTTAGATTTTACCTGCTAAAATCAACCACACCCCAATCTTTTCAAATGGTTGATGCTATTACATCAGTGGCTTGACCATCTCACCTACTCTTTTTGAGTCATTACAGTATCTTATTATGCTGCTTCTCAGGTTCAAAGTAATCAAGTTAATACTCAGTATTGTTAATACTCAGAGGTGAGGCACCCTCTGCCTTTGGCGTGTTCCCTCTTCTTGCCAGTACACTTGCTCCTGTCTCTTGTTTTCTTTCACAAATATCTGAGTGTCTTCCTTGTTTTGCTCCATGTGTAGTGTCCTTGCCAGACTGGTTTACCAAGTTTGCTTACTTGCATCCTTCGGCCCTCATGTCTGCTGTCTTTCTTAGGAAGAGGAAGGAATGAGATGTAGCATACAAGAAGCTAAGATACCTGAAGATGCTTATGTACTGTAATGCATGAACATCGTACATTTTATACTGTCATCTTTTCCTTTCTTTTTTCCTACTACTCCTATCACCTTTATGTTTATGAACCTCATTTCTGAAGAGGTCTTCTCAGGACAGTGAAGCATTTTGTGTGCTGTTAAGCTAAATATCTGTCCTGAGTTCCTTTTCCTTCATCAATGCCCTCTTCATCTTGATGATACAAGTAGAGGGATTTCACTGATACCCATGTTTGCACCACACCAGTGCAAGTCCTTGAGGTAGGGACCTGCAAACCCGAAGTGTAGTTATGTGAATGAATTCTCATGGGACAATTCATTAGTTATTTTGGAAACTGCCTGTACCTGCACTGGCACTAAATAAGCAGCAGCTTATTCTTCCTTTGTTGGTGATGTAAAGAGCCTTCCATTTCTTAGATACATATGGGCAGCTGAAGAGCCTTCAATCAATTCCCTTGTCTAGCTTGTGATAACATATTCATTACTATACTGTACAAGTCAGAAATACTGGGTGGGTTTGGGACTTTCAAGGAAGACAGAGTATTCTCCTTTTCATCTCTATAATCCTGTATCAACTGCTCTCTTAGAACATTTTGTTACTCATTCCTCCTCTTCCACTCTCTGCCATAGTTGTAAACACATGGTGGAAGGAAGATTCTGGGAACTCCTGCGTTCCCTGGCAGTATTTCTGTTCTATGTTCATGGTTCTCAGGTGCCTGCTGCAACATCTAGCTTCTCCCACAGCCCCTTCCCTCCAACATCGATGAGGTGAGTGCTCAAGGAAGATGGAGGTTTAGACAGGGAGTCAGCAAACCACATAGACAAGAGGAAACTGTTGTTATTCTTGTGCTGTGAGTTGATTCCCCTCTTTCTGTGTCCCAGATGTATCTTGTGTCATTCTTTTTCTCCAGTTGGAGATAGTGGGGTGCAATGTGGGCACAGCAACTGGATGCAAGGAGAGATGTTGATTGTTTTTAACAGCCCCGTTTTCCATCTTCTTCCTGTTTCTCTAGCTCCCATGTGCTGCCCTGTCTGTCTCACACTGTTTACAGATGCTAATTCTTCCAGCTTAGGCTGCTCCCTGGGCAGTATCAACAAGGATTAAAGTTAAAGGGATTCTGTTGTATTTGTTTTCCATCTTCTTGTCCCTGTGCTCCAGTTAAGTGCTGTTCTCATCCACCTTTGCAATAGCTCTGACCTTTGAACCAAAGGACTTCTAAGTCTAAAGGCATGGAGTCAAATATTTGCCAGTTTTGAGTTTGCAGGTGAAAAGCAAAGTGATTTTTTCCAGCAACATTCCCCATTGCTCAAGTGCCTTCTTGAAGCTGGCAGCATAGGGGTGATCTTGGTTACTTAAACCAAGTTAAAGATTGCACTACTCTCCACTGACATTTCACACTGAGAGTGCTATCTTGAGTTAGCTATTCTGAAATTATTACTTTTTAAAATCTGTGAGTGAGACCATGTGTATGTTCTAACTTTTCGTGTATTTCCTTCACTTCAGACTCAAAAGATTTTGCAGTGTCCACTCTCTGTTTGGCATGCAGTGTACATGGCTGCATGTTGCCATTTCAGTCACAATGTTGATCTTAACTATACTAATGCTGCTGCTCTTCTCTAGACCAATAACTTTTATTTTTACCTTTTCCTATTTTGCTGATTTTGCATAAGGCTTATATTCATTCCTACATTGCCTGCAGTGAATTAATTGTATTACTCAACCTGCATTTGGCACTTCTCTGTTGAACTGGTGAACTACACCCACCTAGAAACTGTTTGGATTAATTCAAGCTGTAGGTGGGCTGGCAGTAGGAGCTCAATTTCCAGGACTAGCTGGCTGAGAGAGCTTTGAAAGCCATCTCCAGCTCAGGAGTTCACATTCTCCAGGTAAATGGATCAGCCACATCCAAGCGTTCAGCTTTCCCAAGATACTAATGTCATCTCTTTAGATTGAGGCTCGTGAAAAAGATTTCTGGCACACAGTCTTCTCTTCTACCTTCTCCTGACTGTACTAGAATCAAAACTACTCAGATTTATGGTATTAGACCACAAGCTTACCAGGTGGTTGATGGTTGATTTTTGGAAAAGCACCAAACCCAAACTATTCAGCACTGTCCTAGGTGTCATAAGCCTGTGTCAGCTGGATAACACCAGAATAACTGGTAACTGACACTGCTTTGTTTACCATTCCTTCTATTGCCAATTGCTCATGTGGATTTGCTTGAATTTCCGTATTTGAATGTCCATGTTTGACTGAATTGCCATTTTTTATTTTGTGATTGTCCAGCTGGCAACAGCTGCTGCCAGCAGCTGTGAGTTAGCAAGGTGTACCCAAGTCCATGTAGTTCTGCACTCTTTAGTCTCAGTCATTTCTGCTTCTACATCTGGGAACTTTCTACGATGTTTTATGATGTGGGGCAAACTTTTTGCTCAGGCTCATCACTGCTAGAAGAAAAAGTTCACATGAGCAAGGTGAAATGTAAATATCTTTGTCTTGTCGTTGGTGCATGAGTCTGGTCCAGAATTGTCTTGGCTTCCCAAGATTGCTCATGTGGACAGCATATCTCCTGTAGGTTGATCTGGGTTGGCTTCAGGTGCCAAAATCTGTGAGCACAGCTGTTAAGATGTAACAGGCAAGCACTTATGCTAATGACAGAGTATGGGCAGTAAACCCTGATAGCCAGTGGTCCCTTCCAGAGTAGAGTGTTTATGGAGGAGGATGGTCTCTGCTTATTCCCTCGGTGAAGAGATAGAATTGTATCACACAGCCAGTTCTACATCGCACAGTAATGGTTCTCTTCCCAAATTTCATGTCCTGCCAGTGGTGTTTTGGAGCCCGCTAGGCAATTTGAAGGTTTCTGGCTCTGTGTCAATCAATAAAATTGAGCAAAATACTAAATTTCTGTATAATTAGAGCACCAATATACCTGTATGACCAGCTGACCTCCCTTTTTTGTTGGAGAAGGCCAGAACATTCCAGAGTGTTCTAAGAACACATATGCTCCATGGGTAGATAAATCAAGGAAACAGGATGACAAAATGCTGATTGGCACACTGTTGGCACCAAATATAGGTCCAAGCTACTTAACAAGGCCTCTGTTTTTCTCAGAGCCTCTTCTGATACTAGAGAATGTTTCTAGTCCATTTTTTAAGAGAATTGAATACTCCAAACTCTCATGCAATGGATGTGTTCTCCCATCTGTGCTTTCAGTTGTTTATCTGATGGTCATAATGACTTCAGAGTGTTAATTTCTTAAATGAAATTTCATACTTCTTGAGCATCTGTCCTTTGAAAGTCCTTCTGTCTTTGGTCCAGAAACAAGAGTGTTCTCTGTACTTACTGACCTCAGATGCCTTTTGGAAAACCTGTACTTCAGTGATTTCAGGCATGTTAAGCAGTATAAGGGTTGTAATTTATGATTCATAGTTGCCAGTAGTCAGACGTTTTCGTTCCTTCATCCACCTTTCAACCTCAGCCATTTAGGGTTAGACAGGTGTGACTTTTACAGTATTGATATCACACAGTATTGCATTCCAGGGAACTGTCTACAAGCTGTTCAGGAAGGGGACTGCTTAATGACTCTTGACCTGAGTTGCATTCTTTTGTGTGCTAGTCAGGCCACCCCACTTACGTTTCCTGCATTTTGTGGTTGTATAAGACCATGAGCAGTTCAGCTTCATGCTTCTTGGTCTGTACAATCTCCTGAGTCTTTGTGAAAGAGTTGGTGCCTGTAACTGCTTGCCTTTGTCTTCTGCAGCTTTCTCCTCTTTGCTTTGATAATTAGCCAATAAAAAGAGAGTTAAAGAGGCAAATTATTCAGTCTGTGTGGTTCTCAGAAAAGGGAGATTGTCACAAGCTTTTAGTGGCTCTCCGGAACGTCCCTTCTCAGACCTAGGGTGTTCATCTGGATAATCACATTCTTACTCGTGTCGGCTTGCTTACTGCCAGACAAGCATTGCTTGTTTACTGTAGTGGTGCAGCTCGTGACTTCTTGATTGATACACAGTGGGAAAGGCTGCCTTATCCTTTCTTGATCATGTGGTAGTAAATAGCACTAGAAAGTCTACTAGACGTGTATGTCTGGCTAAATCACCAATTTATCTTTTTGGTGCCTTTATCATTCCAGTTCCTCTCTAGTGCCTCAACAGTACTTTTTTTTGAGATTCCTACTGGAGCTGATGGAAGCTGCACCTTTCCCTAATTCAGCCAAGGTCTACTTGACTGCCGTTTTACCCACTATTACCAGTTAGCTGATTCTCAGGTTCTCTGACCACATTTTTTTTTTAAGATGTCCGCAGCAGGGTCAGCTCTGAGATTAGACCAAGCTGCTCAGGGTTTCATCCAGTCTTAAAAACCCCGGAGATGGAGACTACACAGCCTCTGTGGGCAATCTGTGCCAGTGCTTGAGTATCCAGTCTGAACCTCTCATTTCACATCGTACCTGTTGTCTCTTGTCCTCCTGCCATGCGACAATTGTAAAGAGCCCAGCTCCGTGTGCTGAGTGACGTCCCCATAGGCACTGGGGAGCTACTGTTAGATCCCCCCAAAGCCATCTGTCTGCTCCAGGCTGAACAAGCCCAGCTCCCCCAGCCTCTCCTCACAGGGCAAGTGCTCCAGCCCCCACCATTTTGGTGGCCTTTGCGGAAGTTGCTCCAGTTTGTCAATGCCTTTCTTGTATTGGGGGATCCGAAACTGAATGCAGTATTCTGGATGCAGTCTAGCGAGTGCCGAGTAAAGGGGGAGTAATCACTTCTTCAGTCTACTGGCTGTGCTGGTAACACCCCCCAGGATGCTGTTGGCCCTGTTTGCTGCCAGGGCACACTCTTGGTTTATGTTCATCTGACTGCCTACCAGGACCAGGAGTTCTTGGGGTTCACAAGCCCATGTTGTTGCAAGGAGCTCTTCCTTCTAAGGTGCAGGGCTTTGCATTTGTCTTTGTTAAATTTTTTAAGGTTTTGTATTGGCTTATTCCTCCAGCCTGTCTAACGGCAGCCCTGCCCTCCAATATAACACCTGGTCCACCCCCCACACACACACACCCCCGCCTCCCATTTCCTGCTCAATTTGGTATCATTCCCAAACTTTATGAGCTGTTAAGCAGTAGAGCTCTCAGGATAGATTCCTGCAATACTCCACTTCTGCTGGCCTCTAGGTAGACTACAACCCTTTAGCTGCTCCCTCTGAGCCTGAGTATCCAACCCATTTTTTGTCCATCTAGTTATCCAAGCATGCAGACCTTAGTGTCTTAACTTTGATACAAGAATATCATGGAGGACAGTGTCAAATGCCCTTCTAATGTTGAGGTAAATGATATCCACTACTTTCCTATTTTCCACAAATCCAATAATTTTATCACAGAAGGCAACAAGGTCAGTCAGACATGATTTACACCATGGTGTACCCATTGGTGACTACATGCTGACTGTCACAATAACTTTCTTTTTATTCCTGTGCCCAGGAATTTGTTTCAAGAAGACTTGCTCCTTGCTTTTCTCAGGAACAGAAGTTAAATTGATTGGCCTGTAAAACCCCAGATTGTTCTTTCGACCTTTTCTGAAGATGGGTGCAATATTTGTCTTGAGTCATCTGGGGATCTCAAATGATTGCACTGATGCATTGACTGGCATGATTTTTAAAATATAATAGAAAGCAGCCTTGCAAGGGCATGGGCCATTTCTCTCATATCCTTGGATACAGTCAATCTCATCCAGTGGTCTCAGAGGGGCTGCGTTCTTGCAGATGGTGACTGACTGGATCATCATCTACTGCTGGTAACTCTGCTCCTTCAACCTGCTTCTAAGCACAGAAGCATAGGAGACCTTGTCAATGAAGACTGAAGCAAAGAAAGCAATGAGTAACTTTGCTTTACCTATTTCTTCTGTCACTAAATCACCCACCCATTCAGCAACAGGCCCACACTTTCCTTGTCTAGCCTTCTATTACTAATGTCCTTCTTGTTGCCCTTGACATCTTTGCAAGTCTCAACTGGAGCTGAGCTTTGGCTTTCGTGACACCATCCCTACATGCCTAGACAGTGCTTATAAATTTCCACCTCCTGTATGCTGCCTTTTTGCACTGGAGCTCATTGAAGCCAATCTCTTGATACATTTACTTATTTTCCTAAATATCAGGATGGACTGTTGTTGCTCTTGGAAGATACTGTCCTTTATTGGCATCTCCACTGATGCTGACCCACAGGCTCTCACCCAGCCATTCATCCGTCCCACTGAATAGCTCCATACACCTGAGCTGCTCCTTTGCAAAGACAGCACACCCCCTCCTTGTCTTTCCCGCCTGTCTTTGCTGCAGTGTGTTTCCGTCCACCGCAGGACACCAGTTGTGTGAGCCATCCCACCACACCTCAGTTGCTCCAACAGTGTTCTACTTGTGTGACCACACATGGAGCTCTTATTTCCCCTGCTTATTTCCCAGGCTGCACGCATTTGTGCACGTACGCTAGAGGTCCGCTTTGTCAGGTGGATCCTATCTCCCCCTAGCAGCCAGTGTTCAACCATCAAAGAGGGTCCTGTGGTCATAAAAGCCAAATCCTTGTTGTTAAACCCAGTTCCAGTATAAGGTATTGATCTGCAAGATCCATTTGTTCCTCGTTCACTGGAGGCCACCAAAGAGTCACCATGCCTTTGACCCTTTCCCCCTGAGCCGTGTTGCTCTTCATACACTCCAGATCAATAAATAAAAGTTACAACAGGAATGCTTCAACTGGTATGACACACACCAAACAGGAGGAGACGAGAGGAGAGGTGAGAGCACTCTGAGGGGGGAAGCTTTCTGGTCTCAAGTAACAAAGCATGAGTATATCCATGGTTGTGTACTGCACCCCTCACATAGCGTCACCTGTTAGTATGTAATATTAATTGTTTTTACAGTGAAGGTATGTCCTAAGTGGTTTTTTCATGAACTTTAGTGGAAATGTGGTGGATAGAATCCATTTTTCTTTGCTGACAATTAGGTGTCTTAAGCATAAAAGCTTTGGACTCTGATTTCAAAGACAATACTTAAGCACAGGCAGCCTTACTGAACTTAAGTAGGAATTTCTGTTGAATTGCAATTTTTCACTCTTCTTTTTAGGTATTTCAAATTATTGCGAAAGATACCGTGAAGGTATGAGGCTTGTTCTAAACACCTTTGGACCAGTTCCAGAATTTTCCGGTGAAATTGAGCAGAAAATCAGTCAGGTAAATATGGAGTTGTTAAATGCAGTGACATTCAGTAAAAAGAGCATTAGCTTTTATTTTAATATTTGTAGTATTTCAGTTTGTATCACTTTGAATGAAAAGATGGCTACAGAAGGCATGTAAGTCCCTTTTCAAAGCACTTTGACATACATCAAGGAAAAGTGATCTAGCAGCTGAGTAATGTTATTTCTAGACAGAGGAATCAACTGCTAACAACTATGGGTTACGGACCTTAAATCCTTCAAACTATTTCCTACAGCTTCTGTCCTGTGTCCTCTACCATAATACACACAGCTCCAGGCTTCCTTTCCTACATGACTTTTCTCCTCATGTCTTCCTCCTACCCCATCTTCCTGCATAAACCCATATCTTTTTTCTTCTGGGTGTTTTTTGTTGTTTTTGTATACTTTACAGACTAGAGCTTCAGTCTGTAAGGCAGGCAAATACATGTTTAAGTTAAGCATATGAGCAGTCCGGTAAGGTTACTGGCACATTTAAAGATAAGATGTGTTTAAGCGCTATGCTGGATTGGGACCCATTTTGTCTATTAACATTTCTCAGCCCACAATTTGTTTATACTCACTATGTAGGATATTTTGCATAATTATAGGAATTCACTGAAGTATCCTTATTTCCTAACCCTGCCTTTTCATCCTTGCCTTTTTTTAATGCTTCTCTAAAGAGCACTTGTATGTGTTGAATCATTCTTGATTAGCTGTCAGATTAATTTCCCATATGGAAGCTCTCTGTCTGGAAGACAGCATTTTTGTTGCTCTGGTTTTTGTTCCTATTTTTGCAATTTCAACATCAGCTATGTTAAAAAGGAAAAGGATTATTTCATGCTTAAACAACATAGAGTGTTTATAATAGCAATCAATAATAATTGTAGAGTTATTCACAATTAGAAGCTTTTGATTAGTGTGAAACAGTTTGGGTTTCATTATGGAAAGCTGGATTCCACTTCAACATCTGTTTCTTTATCTTTTTATTATCTTTGGTCTTCAATGCCAAAGATGGGGTTGCAAAAATCCTCTTAAGAGTAAAACATTAAACATTTCTTATCTTACTCCTCTGTCCCTCCCCCTGACTTTCTGGAGTGACTGCAGCTTGGCAGTCATTGGCAGGTGGGCCAGGTTTTACCCAGTTTATCAACACTTGCCCTTTAAACCTAAGACCTCAGGTGCTATTTTGGCAAAGATGACCTTGTGATCTTTACCTGCACTCTCAAAACAGCTTTTTCTCTTTGAAAGAAAATCTGTTACAATGTACTGTCTGGCCAGAGCTTGGTACCTCTTCTTCTCCTTTCAGTGATACATACAGTAACTGGCACTTCTAAGAGAGCTTTTATTATGCATGCAGAAATACTTTTTTTTTTTTTCCATTTTGTTTTAAATATCATTTTTGTGTGCTAACTTGTTCAGACTTCTACCTTTGTGTCCTCAAATAGTGCTGTACTTTCTCTCCTCTGTATTCCAATAAACCACAAAAATCACAATTCCCGGTTTGTTACGTGTCTTCCTCTGTCATTTTGATTATAACTGGCACTCCAAGACAAAATGTTTTTAATAAACATGGTATGCCTCATTACATTTATTAGGAGCCAGAAGAGACATGACAGCTTTAAACACACACACACACACACAGGAATTTGGTACAGAGCACATTATTAGCCACATAAATGGCCAGGTTGCCTCCTTCCTATTTAATAAAAGGTTATTATCAAGGAGACTAGACAGTGGCTATGTGGGGCAAGCCAAGAGAAGAGGCTGATGCTTTGATTTTTCTGTAGGCACCTTCATTGCCACGTTCAGGCCAACCTTCTCAAAGTGTCAGCACTTTTCTTCTTGTACAGGTTAAGTCATTTCCATTCATCCATGTAAAGAATTAGTGGCCTATTGCTTGTGATAGACTAAATTACAGTTTGTGTGGATGGTTACTTGGTCTGACGCAGGGAAAGCAGGAAAACAATGCTGATGAGAAACTTTTTACTCAGAATGTGAGATTTAATCATCATAAATTTTCTGTTCCAGGCAATGTGTGAAAAAACTCCAGTTGTTCCAAAAATCCTAGATGCCAGGAGAAAATGGAGAGATGAATGTCTCACTGGTCTTGCCAAACTGAAAAAACAAATGAAATGTGACTGAGATGCACCTTGTCTCACAGGAGAGACAAAATGAAGAGCAGATCTTAATAAAAAGTGGAAATTTTTGGTCATGCAGAAGAAGAGACTGAATGTGCAACCAATGATATGCACAAATATAGAGACCAATGAAACTTTTGGTCCAAATTTGTCATGACATAATTAATGAATAACTGGAAACAGTTATTTAAAAGTTCAGTTAAAATTTATGAAATTATTATATGTATGCATTAGATGTGTAAGCATTAAGCAGCTTTATTAATGTGATTATTATGCATTAGTGGCAATATTAATATTGTGCAATGCTGGAACACAATCATGCTTTAAATAATGCATTTTTCGGCTTGCTCAGGAATTCAGCGCTTGAACAATATTTGCTTACGCAGGCATCTGAAATAGGCAAACATCAGCTGTTTGTCACTGGAGAAAATAAGCCCTCACCCGCCAGTCACTGTGACAGGCAGGTTAATTTGTAAAGCACTGACTGCAGATAGGAGAAGGCTGAGTTGAGCAAAGAGTAGATTCACTGGCTGGTGAGCCGAGACCTCAACAGCAGTAAGGGTCACTTCAACTTAGCTCTGTAGCTGTCCCATAATGTAGGGGAAAGAATTACTCCTTCTTTCCCTCCCTTTGGCACTTCTGTACCTGTATGGTGATCTAAGTGTGAGTAAATAGAGAAGAATTCCCCCCTCATCCCCTGCCTCTGGTTCTGTAGGACTTACCAGAGACCTACTTGGTCTTTAAGACCATGCACTTGATAGCCTGTGGCTTTACCCGCAGCTCACGTCAGATGTTTGATGATTGACATTGCTGCATAAATATGTGCCCCATTTTAAGACTTGTCTATGAGAAATAAGAGATTGTGATGTAACAGCTGGTTTGGAGACAGTGTGGTGCAGTGGATTGGTCTGGACTTTCTCCCAGGCTACTCCATGACCATCTGAGTGGTCTTGGGAAGCCAGTTCACCTCTCTGTTCCCGTGACTATTTTGTACATTATCTGAAGCAAGGACTGCTTCTTTAGGACTCAGCTGTACTTAAGTTAACAGCTGTAGCTACAGCTTTCCCACAGAGGGAAAGATGCAGTGGCTTAGATGCAGAATTTATGCGTTCCTGCTGCCCTTCCTACAGGAGACACACCTCCTCAACGTACAAGGACGTGGTATACACCTGGAAGTCGTGGCATCCTCAGATGCTGCAGTGGTGTGTTCTGGTCCGCAGCAGACAAAGAGTGATTATGAATGTATGCACCTGTAGTGTAGCTGGGCTTTGATTTTAGCTGGAATTTTGGGCTTAGTGGGAACCTTGGGGCAGTATTGTTATGCAGATAGCAAGAATAACTTGAAACAGGGCATTGCACCCACCCTGCTTGAGTTAAGCATTTCTGAGTTTGTGCTAACTGGTCATATAACTGCAGTCACAGCACAGATGCAGAAGTGTTAAGCTGTCACTTTGCTAATCCTCAGCTCAGGGGCATTTCAAATCTTGGTTTTTAGGAGGGTGCACCACACAAACAAGTTATGGAAACTTAGGTGCCATTTTGAGCTGAACAGCAGGAGTGTCTGCGTGAACATACCAATACCACTTACTTCTGCTTAGGTCCCAGTAAAAGGGACCTAAGATAAATTGGATCACTTGACATAAGTGGTGGGCCAAGAACACATCTCTGGATGTGAAACTTGGGGTGGGAGGCATAATGCTGAGGTTGTCCTTTGCTCCTTATAATCAGTGGAGAGAAAGGAAAAATTGTAAGCTCAATTTATTTTATCGCAATAGAGACTTAAAATAGTCAGGTTTCTTCTGCTTTTTATTGCCACAGCGACTGGCTCCACCTGCGTTTAGACATCTGAAGTCGGTGAGGTCAGTCCTCACTCCTGATGCCTTATTAAGCAATAGAAAATTAATTAGGGGGTTGATTTCCTCATTTTATCTATGTTTTTGTATTTCAGACAAGGCCATAGACGGTTCCAATTACGATCAAGATTAGACCTGTTTTTCTATGAGCATATGACATTGTCATAACTAATTAGCTTGCATCACTTCTGTTTATTCTGAGATATTTTAAAACGCAATTATTTGCCTCCATCTTTATTATTTGCTTATGAATAAAATATTTTAATGAGGAAAGTATTAGTTTCTGTGCTCCGGTGTGATACTCTGGTGGTAGCACTACATAGCATGTCTTTAGAAACCAATGCCCTGGTAAAATAATTTGTGGAAGTCAGTGGGAGTAAATGCGCAAGAAATCAAGTGCCTTCTCCTACAGTCATGTGTTGGTGACCATCTGCTGCAGATGTGGGGCCCTGCCGTGAGGGACTGGTTTTCTGTGGGGGTAAGAGCACTCTGAAGAGTGAGAGCGCACTTCTGTGCGGTGAGCAGCTCCTCACTTCTTAAGCTAAAATCAGAAATGAAATTTAGAATTGCGTGAATGTAAATAAACATGCATTAAGGTTTTTCCAAGCATTTTCCTGGGAAGATTAACATAATATCATTAAATTGACACAACTTTTCACATATAAAGAATCCCTTCCAGAAAAGTTTGAGCTACTCATGTTGTTGGTCCTGAGGGGCCACCCCTCTTGGTGATGGATAAACACTGCGTTCACCTTGTCCAGCATCTCCACTGCTTGGGGCTGCTGGCAGGAGTGGGGTTTGCTGGGAGGGAAGGATTCCTCTCTCTCTGTCCCCCCCATCCTCTCTCCTTTTTCACTTTTTTCCTTTACTTCTCCCTCTTGATTCTTGGCTTGTCGTAAAAGTCCATCACTAACTTCTTCCAGGGTATTTAGCTCACAATTTGGACAGAACTTCTAATAGGTTTGTTAACTGGACAGTGAAAAACCCCTTCTGGGGAGCAACTTATCAGAGCTGAACTGCTTGTAAGATATAAATCCCAATTGTGTTGAATTAATTTGTTTCATTATTTTCTTCAATTTTTTTTCTTACTCCTTTTATCCTATTACTTTTTTTCCCTCAAATGCAATAGACTTCTTGGGATTGATTGTCCCTGGTATTTTATGAGGACTCTTTTGGAATTAACACCAGCAGTCCTACAAAGTTGCAGAACTACTGCAGAGATGGTCAAATATTTATTTTGTTTGATTGACAGCAGAAGAAGCAACAGTTGCTTGAATGTTCAAGCAACTATTTTATAGTAAACTATGAGGTATTTTGGAAGAATTAATCTTGTGGGCTTTTTTCTACAAAGCATATTTTAAAATCCTGTATTATTTGTAATCAAGGTAGACCTATAGACTTTTCTAAATCCCTATCATTGTTGCACTGTGGTTTTCTTTTCTTTACCCATTTGATATTTATTGTTTTCCTTATTATATGTACTTTGCTATTAGTTACTGCTGCTTATTGGAAGAAGAGTCCAGTGTGTTCATACCAAAGCCTTTGATTTAATGCTATTACAAATCAAACCACCTGTCGTGTTAGGTAAGGAAGAAAGGGCAGATGCAGAGAAATGCTCACCTGTTTTACTGAGGGAAGTGCAGTGTTTCTGTTTCCTAAATCTCTTGAGTGTAATGGCAATAGTTTGCAGCTTGCAAAGCTGCTGTGTGAATTTACTTTCCCTATTCTGCAGTTATTCTTCCGTTTAGTCATTATAATAGTTTGAAAGTTAAAATGTGAGTATTTTCTGGTTGCCATATTATCTAATTGGAATGGCATTAAGAAATTCTGTTATCCTATATATACCATCTTTTAGGCAAAAATCAACTGTGCTTCATTAGGGAAGCAGGATAGTGCATGTGATGCTTGTTATAAAAACAGGAAAAATCATTTTGAGACAAAATGATGTCATTGTCAGACTCCATTTTTCAAAATAAAGATGAGATGCTGCCAGTGCCCGTACGGTAACATGTCAGGATTGCATTGCCATAGCATGGAGTTACAAAAAGATCTTTGCGAATGTGTAACTGTGGTACCCTGCAGAGACTGAGATAGGGAGGACGGGAGCCCTCCGTGAAAAGAGGAGCCTGGCAGATGTAAACCTAGCAATTAGTGTAAGTGTCAGTAGGAAAAACAAATGGTCTTTTGCTTTCAGCAGCCTGCCAGGCCCAAAGGGAATGTTTCACAAATTAATTTGGATCTAGTTAGAGTAAACAAGTGTAAATGAATGTTTGCTGTGGCTGCTGGCTCATCTGCTCCCGTTCCCCCAAGCCCCCGTCACGCTGGCAGGGTAGCCCTGCGCCTGCCTGTGCCTTCCATTTTTCGTGTGTGTATGCGCGCGGACGTGTGCGCACTATTCCAAATCAGTCCAAGTTTGGAAAGACAAACGGAAAGTCAAAGTAATGGAGAGACAAAAACTGACTCCAGTGGAAAACTCGCGTTTGATTTGGTAAGGCTTTGCATTAAGCCCATGGCCATGGATTTCTTTCTGTTCTTTTCTGTGATTTCAGAAAGAGAGGGGAATTCCTCCCGTCAGCGTATTATGCAGAGGTAAGTGGCGGTGCAGCTTAGCGCGCTTAGAGAGAGTGACCCATTGACTGGTGTTTCTTACAGTTGATTTTTCAGGTAGAACTTTCTTCTCCCCTCTGAATTTTTTCTTTTATGGTACAACTTGAATTTGGAAGAGTCATTTGACCATCGAATACAAGCTAACATTCATATATGAATAATGATAAATACTGATTTCTTGTAATAAGGAATAGCAGAGAGACAGGAGCTTAAATCTGGTGTATTCATTCGAATGTGTACATTTAATCATACAAAAGCAATATTCAAATGGCAAGATGTAGCTGCATATCTTAATACTCATGAAGGCTTAAATGTTACTTACAGCATGTGCTGGGAGCTCGTCAGTAGCAGAGGTTGATTCCTCACTGCTATGTCCGTGCAAAGCTACCCATTGGGAAGAGTGAGTACCCGCGTCCTGCGCTGCCGCGTGCGATGCCATAAGGCACAGAGCCGTGGCTACACAGACCTTTCGCTTCTTTTATAAATGGAAGGTTCAAAAAGAAACCAGCAATTTAAATAGCAAATGCTGTCATATCAATAGTTTCATAAGATTTGTGGGGAAAAAGAAATGCAAGAGTGCCCTTTTGAGGCAAAACAGGGCAACTTTGAATGTTTGCCCCTCAGATTTTGCTCTGAAGCTCTGGTTTGCACGTGCTCATACGTGGTTGTGAAATGCTCCGAGGATGGTTTCAGCTGACTCCCACTGCAAGCCAGCTGCAAGTGAAGCCATGAACAAATGCAGCTGGACCAGCAGTTTTTTGTACAAAGCTTATAAAAAATTGACCCAATGTCCTCCTGGCTGTGAGGAAAAGCTTGCACCACTCCTATGGAAGCAGAGTGAATTTCAAGGAGAGCTGTTGGTAAGGGCACCATTACCACAAAATTCAGTGGGAAATACATCAAACTCCTTTGTTTTCTAGTTTGCTAGATATCAGCGTGACTTACTTGCTTAAGATAATATTCACATAAATCCTCCATGGGGTTGCACATCCCTCACCATTTTCCCTTCTCTGAAGATTTTTGTTCCTTCAGCAAGGATGGATTGCCCTTCACCAAACACTGAAATGGAGGGACGCTTGGAATAAAATGGCAATTGGTGGGCATGAGATTTCTTCTTGAACATGAGGGTGAAATGAGTATTTTAACATGTGGCTTTGAAGACTTCTTCCAACTACTTGGATTACAGACCTGTATTCGCAAGAAGCGGACATGTATAAGATGCAGAATCATCCAGAAACTTGTTTTCCTTTGTCTATGAGTAAAATGTCATCTAACATGGAAAGGTCAAGAGCCCATACTTGCATGTGGATACAGGAAAGCTTTGTGCAGAAGTTGAACTTACTTTTTTGAAAGATTCTACAAAATAGGGCTGTAAATTTTCCCCAAATTAGATGTTTGATCTATTTAGCTTAAGCCTAGACGATGACTACTGTTACAGTATTAATATACTGCGCAAGGCCTCCATAAGGGTTGCTGTGTTGGCACAACAAACAGATATTTTCGAACAGAGAACATTTTAAAGCCTCTGTAATTTAAAACATTGTGAAAACCTTCCTTTGCACTTGTGATATCTTTAAATTTTGGCATCACGTCTTGCACTAATTTTTCCAATATCACCACCGTACATACTTTCCATATGAAGCCATGGTTGGTTGTTCTGGGTCGGCTTTAGCAGATGATGCTCCCAAGGCATACAATGGAGGCATTTTTTTGCAGCCCCGGGAGAAAGTGATGAGTCTGGAAAATCTCCGCTGTCACTCTGATATTACTGAAGAAATGAGGTTGTAATTTAGCCAGGAGTTCCCAGGTACTGCCTTGATGTAAATGGTTCTCCTGAAAGAGAAATTTTTTTTTTTAGTGTGGTTTTTTTTTTTTCCCTTGTCTTGCCCAATAATATTTTATCCATAAATTAAAACTGGCACTAGCAGTGGAAATGGTTTACCATTGCCTTATGCTTCACTCCAGCAGCTGCCTCAGCGAACGCCGTGGCGACTTCCCTGTAGCGCAGATGAGTTTTTGACGTGTGCATTGCTCCTGGAGGCAGCAGCACCAGGACTTGCATAGCAAAGCTACCGGCCAGCTTTACTCCCAGCTATGTTGCTGTGGCGCTTGTATTTCTTTTTAAGCTCTACTTAAAAACTTAATGGGGTGCAATCTGTCTACTGAGTTCTCTGCAGTAACACAGAAAGTATTTCTGTCCAGTTAAAAACAAATTGTTGGGATTACCGCTACAATAGAAAGGTGGCAGACCAAGAAGCGCGGAGCTTTCCACATTCCAGAGCACCTTAAGACCACAAAACCAGATTTTCTGATATTACTCAGCAGTGTCATTTCAAACCCATGCAGTAGTGGAAAGATGTAATTGTGCCATTTCAAACACACGGGGCAGTGGGAACAGGGAATTGCACAACCAGGCAATTTAACCGAATGGGCAGTGCCTGTGCCCGATCCGTATAGTACAGAAGTTTATGGAGTAGCATGAAGTTGCATTGTGTAATTCTCTAAACCAGAAACGTTTCTTGCATTTGCTTTTGGTTTTCCTTTTTTAGGAAGAAAAGTTAATTACAAACATCGTCTCCCCGCTATCAGTGTCTGTATCAGTGCATAGTGAAGGGTAATTACAGAAGTTTGATCAATGTTTAAAGTCTGACTATATCCTAAATTGCTGAAAGAGACAACATCATACTTCTCTAAACTGTCATTTACAAAAGAAAAGCTATTAAAATAAGGCTTTGAGAGCAAATAAAAATATAAAATATAAATTTTCTAACAAGATGCAGGTATTATTTATATTGCTACATATAAAAATGTATTTAATTAAGTAATAAGTAATAACCTGAGCTTATGTTTTAATCTGATCTTAGTATCTGAATAGTTTATTATAAGGAAAACCATTAGACAGGGATTAATGAAATTTTATTTAATCATCAGTGAAAGTGAGGTACATGTTTGTTAGTATTGTCCTGGTACACTGTATGAACAGTGCTTACTGTGCCTGCATATAGCTTTTGATTTCAAGTCTCTTCTTATAAAAATGACAGTCCAAACTCCTCTGTGGGGCACTATCTCAGGAGAGCGCTGCCCTACCAACTCATCACACCTACTGGCATAAAACTTGCTGTGACAACTGTCCAGACAGTGGTCGCTGACTATACAGAATCATAGAACAGTTTGGGTTGGAAGGGACCTTCAAAGGTCATCTAGTCCAACCTCCCTGCAAGGAGCAGGGACATCTCCAACCAGATCAGGTTGCTCAAGTCCAACCTGGCCTTGAATGTTTCCAGGGATGGGGCATCAACCACCTCTTTGGGCAACTTGTTCCAGTGTTCCACCACCCTCATCATAAAAAATGTCTTCCTTATATCTAGTCTAAATATGCTTCCTTCTAGTTTAAAACCATTACTCCTTGTCCTTTCGCAGTAGGCCCCACTGAAGAGATTCTCATGTCTCTTCTGAACCTTCTATAAGTATTGAAAGGCCACAACAAGGTCTCCCCAGAGCTTCCTCTTCTCCAGGCTGAACAATCCCAACTCTCTGAGCCCGTCCTTACAGGAGAGGTGCTCCAGCCCTCTGATCATGTTCGTGGCCCTCTTCTGGACCCTCTCCAACAGGTCCACATCCTTCTTATGTTGGGGGTTCCAGAGCTGGATGCAGTACTGCAGGTGAGGCCAGGTAATTATTGCCACATCCACCCTGTTAGCAATCCTGTCCCCATGCATATGCAGAACACATTCCTGCTGGGAGAGCACTGTGTGGAGAGCCAAACACAGCCTCTTCCTAATCCTCTGTGTTGACAGGGATGTTTGGCTTCTCCAGTTTAATCTCATGATATGTCCCAAGATTAAGCTGCTCCCTGTTTTATGGCTGACTCAGTAGTTATCCCTCAGCTTGGTGCCTGCTGAGATCATTGGTGATCAACTGCTCTGTGAGCCTTTAAACAAAGTTATTGGCAGAAGGCCTTTTTATACCACAGGGTTTTTTGTATTTGGAGCTACAAGGCACAGGGCGGTAGGAGCAGGACCTTGGTAGTCCCTGTAATGGCGGACGTTATGTCCTCTTTTTAGGGCAGCTCTTCCACCTCCTGGCTCCTATTAGTCACTTCTTCTAACTCTTACATCCTCCCCAAGCAGCAGAGACCCCACCGCAGCCGGCACACATGGTGGACATACTGGGCTGCTGTGCACTGCTGTCACTTTATCACACTTGCTGCTGCAGCTTCTCTGAGCCCCAGTTCCCTCCAGCTCTGAGTTTACATTCTCCAGCCATGAGATATACTTTTGCTGGTTTCCAGGCCTGTTCTGCAAATACCGTCCTTCCACACACGGTTTTCTCAGGTTGTTCTAAGGCTTTTTGTGACTTGAACTATTATTTTCTGTTTTTTTTTTTTCTGGTGTATCCCACAGTTTCCCTGGAGAAAAGTACTTTTAGGAAATCCACAACAGCAGGTCCTCTTTTTTATTCCTTTTGTGGGGAAATTATGAAATGCTGAATACATGCTTCTACTTTTGTGAGTCTTTTTCTTGGTTGGGATATGGGACCAGCTACAGCCACACAAACTTGGTAGCATCTTCCATCCTTGGTCAAAATCCCCAGCTGGCACACCTGGGAAAACCACAATAGCTGGGTGGAGAAAGTCTAGTCTCCACAGCTAAACTGCAAGCTGACTTAATTAAGGCAGATTTATTAGGGAGATTTTATGGCAGTATGTTTTCACCCTTGGCAATAATCTAACAGGCAGCACAGCAGACAGCGCAGGGCTCAACGACAGCCCGAGCACAGCCTGGGACGGAGGGAGCTGCACTTGGTCATCCCCAGGTCTGTGCCAGCATCTCCCTCCACCGCCCGGGAACGTGGGCAATGGTCCTGGGCCACTCTCGTTGTTTCTTTCTGCCATTTATTCATACACAGTGTGCCTTCTCCTAGCAGGCCCCCCGCCCCCTTTTTTTTTTTCATTTGTGACCTCACTTCGTTCCTGCCCTAATATCCTTTTTTTTTTTAATCCATGCCTGTTTGGAGGTCCTTACGATATCCCCTTTCTTTCTTCCCAGTGCAGCAGCTCTTGGTGGAGGCCGGCAGCCGTCTGGCTCCTCCGCCCTCCCAGGGGAAGGAGGTTGGAGATGGCAGAGGGAACTGCTGCCAGGGCTGCACAGGAGCCTCTGGTCGGAGGGTGACTCGTTGGCAGAGGTTGTTTACTCAAGCCATGGTCTCAGCCCTGAGCATAGCAAGGTAGAAAAGCCTGACTGGGGACCGAACCCCTGTCACCCTAAGACAGCAATAAACCAAGTAGATTTATCACCTGCTGCTCGTACTTCCACATCTTGTCCTTCTAATGCCCACGATTTTGGCTGACAGTTATTTTAACTGTCCACTTGGTCATGAGCTTCATTCCTTTTTAGGGGCATGAATACCATCTTCACATACTTATTTACACTCGTGGGCTCACTGCTTATGAAATAGACTAAAAATATTTTTAAAGTTTTTACAAGCTTGTACGAAGTTCATCCTAGGTAAAAATACAAACATCAAGAGAATTTGATCCATAGCTTAGATTTTTTTTTTAAAGTCTTCCTAAGATGTGTACGTTAAGCAACTGAACAAGCCATTTAAAACAGTTGCAAAGGTCTTTGAGTTCTTTTAGATCAGATACGCATCTCTTGGAGATGATGCAGATACAGTTAGTAGGAATCAGAAAACCTTCATCCCTACAAACATGCAAATTAAAAACAATTAAAATATACAACATTGCCTAATGCTTAATATAAGCATACACCCAAGGATCACGCAGTGAACAATTAGTTTATCTAACAAAGAGACCAAGAGGAAGACCAAGAAAAAGGTGGGGTGACACTTGATCACAATAAGTAAAGGCTAGCTCTGAGAAGGTGGAGTCCAAAGAGATATTTGGGAGTATTTCAGGTGATAATAATAATTTTAAAAATGCTCACTGTAAACCATAGGATAAATATTCAAGGAAGTGATCCAAGATAGCGTGGTGGTGGGCATCGCAGAAAGGTGTAAGCAAACATGGTAAAGCTATGCAAGCAACACAATAAAATCATTCCCGGAAAGGTATGAATAAGCCAGGTCTGCTGAGACATCACCATTGCACAAGTAATGAAGAAATCACCAAGAGTGGATGCTCACACCTTTTAGAAAGGGGAAGTCAGGAAGGAAATGGGAAATAAAGTCAAGATATAAGAATGTAGGCCAATAACACTAGTCGTAAGAAAACCAATGCTGCGAAGGTGCAGGGAGTGTAGAAGGAGCACACAGATGAAGGACTGAACTGCACGGGCCATCCCACCATAAGCACCGGTGTGCTGAACTCACCAGGGAGCCTGGAGTCAGCACTGAAGCTGACAGACGAGGGAACAGCTCCAGAGCAGGACATGTAGTACGACTAGTGGGAAAAGGCTGCTGAAACATCTGAAAAAATCTCTAAAAACAGGCAGAGTGCAAAGAGGCATTGACTGCCAGGTTTTAGGGCACTTTCCAGATTTCGTGGAGGGTCATCTCAGTGCTTCCTTAGGGATACAATGGGAGTCAGTATTGAAAGAAGCCTTGGTGAAAACAGCAGATTCACATCAGTTTAAAGGCAGCAGTGAGCAAAGAGCCAGTCAACCCCAACAGCCAGGGCGGGAGCTGGGGGACACCATGGGCCACTCGCGCTCATTCCTTGCAGGAGGCATCTGCTTCAGGATGCAGCACCTTACAAGGAAATCAATACATCATACAGACCCTCAAATGACAACACTGTCATAAAAAAAATGATGTGATTGCAGTTTTACAAGAACTGGCAAACCTTTAGGCTACTGTTTGAGATCAAACGCTAACGGCAGCCAAGGAGTTGTGAAGCTCCTTTCCTTATCATTTTCATGAGCAAAGATTTGGCATTTTGGGACTGGGAGAGGTATTCCCATGCAAGATCTGAATGCTGTTCCTTGGTCACTGCAGGTAACACAGTATAAATAGCAGCTGTATTTAAATTAGTGACAACACTCTCCACCGCCCTGCAAACATCAGTTTTTGCCCTCTTGAATTTAAAGCCTCTCATCTCCAAGGTCTTCATCTAAGGCAAAGGGTAAAACATTGCCAGGCAGCTGCAGGAGTTAATGGAGAGCAGGTAGATGCCATGTTTGCAGGAGCTGGACTCTGATGGCAAATGGAGATGTAGCTCGGCCACCTGTGTTGAACAGACAGCGGTACATGGAACCATTCTTTGAAACCTCTCTTTGGTGTCAAATGTGTCCGATCGTGTGTGTGACGGGTCTGGGGGTGTTATTCCACAGAGTGAGGATGGCTGCAGCAGGCAGCAGGCTGGGTAAATTAGAGATGTGAGTTTGAAAAATCCCCCCAGATTATAAGAACTGGTCACAAGACAAATAAAGAAAGTATGCTGTGAGATAAAGGTACATAATGGACTACAGCTGAAAAGATTATAGAGCTGACATGTAAAGAATGTCCTGAATTAATCACTTCCTTTGGGTAAGTATTTATGTTTTGCGAATCATTATCACTTTGCCACCTGTGCTGTCCTTTTTTATTTTTTACAAACTTAAACTGTTTCCTGGGGGTATTAGCTCTGGCTGGCTCAGCAATATTAAAACAGTATCTCATTTAACATTGCCTGTAAGTAGATGGAAATAGTTGGCTCTGGATGTGTTATGAATTGCGCTTAGAGAATTAACACGGTTTAGATCATAGAAAGTGGGGCATACTTGCTGTTCAACACTTTCTTATAGAGCAGTAATCCGTGTTTAGCTTTATGGATCTTATCGTGCTTGCTCAAGCCAAGTTACAACTCTTGCCAAGAATATTTAATGCCATGGTTCAGGCGATGGTTTACCCTTCAGGTAAACCAGGAAGGGACCTGGCGAGATCGCCGGTCCCTCCTCTGCATCGAGGCAGCCCCCACCTGCCAGGGAGCCTGTCCGGATCCCTGCCCACAGGCACCCTCAGCTCAGGGAAGCATCATGGGGAGCTTTGTCTAAGGACTCCCAAAAAATCCCTCTGGAAAGGGATTCTCCAGCCTCTCCCTACGCTCCACGCCTTGTACATCTTGGAAATGTTCCCTAGTAGCCAGTCAAAGCACTCATTGTTGCAGAAGGAAAACTGATTTCTTAATGTCTTTGTCTCAGCAGAAAATACAAAATTATCATCTCCTTCAGAATGTTTTACGCATTAGAGGATTGTTTCCATCTTTGTTCCTAATATTCTTTTCTTGGACTAAATGAGCCAAGTTCCCCAGTTCTTTCCTTTGAATCCCCTGGTCTCTGTTCCTCCTGATTTTTGTGCTCTCTGGATACTTCTCACTTTCTCCAGGTTTGCCACTGTTGTGTCCAGACCAGGACCCAGCGCTCCAGTTAATTCATTCAAAAACCTCGGCATGTATTAAATTCTGGCACCTGCGGACCTCCCGCCCGAGCTATCTGCACCGATTGCCCTTGCTCTTGCACGCTGTTATTTTCAGCCCTGTCTCGATGAGCAGAGAGCAAATGGGTGGAGGGCAGGGAGTGCATCATAAGTGGCTTTGTCCTCCTCCTCCTCCTCCCTGAAATCTGCTGCCCGGCACTGGTGGCCGGCACAGAGGGAAGCCAGGGCTGGGCTGTGAGTCACCCTCCGCTCCCTCCCCGAGCCGGGAGCTGCACGCTTCCCACCGGCTGCAAGCTACGGCCAAAGCCTTGGCCCCACACTTGCAGGGGAAAAAAATCTTCCCTTGCTGCGCACATCCGCTGCTGTTGCACAAACGGGGCCCCATTTGGAGCAATGCGCTCTTCCCACTTTTCTGGCAGATGAGCCCCACACTCCTCTACGTCACTGCTGCCACCCCACTCCACGGCCCAAGCGATGGTCTCACCGTGAAGAATTTCAGCGTTAAAAATGGGTCAAAAAGTCTGAAGAAACGCAGCAGTTGTCTCGTGACGTTGTAGTCCCTGATGGAGAGCTGAGAGTACAGGTCTGTGGTGTGGGCACTTACAAACCCACAGAAAGCTACTGTTCCTGTCCTGATTAACGGCAAGGACAGCTTAAACACGCCATGTCATTTGACTGACAGCTGCTTTAGTGCCAGGGGTACAGAGCCGAAGGGAGAGGTGAACAGAGGAACTGAGCATTAGATAGCTTGTAAGTGATAAAAACAACATATCTGTGATCACAGCATTCCACCGGGAGTTCCCTGTAACGCCTCAGCCTCTCAGACCCACAGGCCATCCGCTGAAGGATGCTCTCCACCAGTGCCTCTCCGTGCTCCAGCTGTGTGTGGGGCAGGATGGACCCTGCCCGGGCAGCGCTGGAGGAGCCGAGGGATCGGGAAGTGGGTGCACCACTCCAGTACTGCCAGCTCAGGGGCATCAAACAGGCAGGAGCCTGGCACAGAAATCATGCAAGTTTTTATTGTAAAGAACACTTTTTAATAGTTATTATTAGTTTGTTGGTTTTTTTTAATTAGTTCTTTTCATTAGAGCAGCTAGCTACTTTAAGATGAATTTTTGTTTCTTCTATCCAAAACTTGCAGGATTATAATGTACTGTGGGAGCCAGTTCTAATTTGACATCTTCTGATGGCCTGTGGTGTTTGTAGAGATTTTTACAGACTCCAGGTGACCCAAGAAGCCCTGGCTTTTCACAGAGGGAATCTATCATCAGCCGACACTTGCAAAATCCTACAAACCCATGAACAGGGCTGCACAGCCGTGCCTTGGCCTTTGCTTGGCATTTGTAAATAATTTTGAGATGGTTCTGTACGAAGGTGCTGTGCAAGAAGGACCAGTTCTCATGCTGCAGCTGTATTTTCCAGTTATTTCTTTCCTGTGCAAACCCTACGCCCTGTGAAGGGGAGGGGAAACTCCCACTCAGCATCTCTGAGGGAGGGGAGGCTTTTCTTACCCTGCTCTCTGCTCCAGCAAGAAGTGCCCTTCTCTCCCGTGCACCGGCGCTGTGGGGACGCGCTGAGGCGGTGCGTAACGAAGCCGCCCTGGCGCTAACTAGGCCAGTCTGGGGCCATTAGTCATCCGCTCTTCCCATGCCTCATTGCCTGCGCCCTGAACAGACGTGTTCGACTGCCTTTATGTAAACCCCCCCAAAAAGGGCTGGCTGGTGCCAGGGGACAGCCACCGCTCCCACTGCCCACCACTGCACCCACTGCCCATCGGGGACCTTGTGCTTTGATTTACTTTGAAGCCTGCCAAGAAAAGGCAGAGGTGCCTACGAATTAGGTGCAGGAGGACCTGCTGCAACGGTGCCAGCACTGAGCCGAAAAGCCCACCTGGAGCAAAAGTCCCCATTCTGGCTGGTAGGGCTGACCATCTCCTTCCACCATCCTGGCTGGGGCTGCACCATCAAGACAGAAGATTGCCAGCAGGTTTTGTGTCAGAAGAAGTTGGTGGGGGGCTCAGCCCCCTCCTGGCACCACAACCCACAGGCTCTGTCCCATCTCAAGCCAAAAGTTCTAGTGATTTTTTAACAACCATGCAGGATTTGGTTTGGTCTAATCCCCCGTGCAGCTGGCAAGCAAGTTCTTATCTTGACTTAACCTACAGGTAGAACAACTCTGGTCATACTGCCAGCATATTTCAGGGGTTTATGTCCACACCCCTGTGGTGTACGACGCGCTCCAGTATCCCTCGGGTAGTCTTTCATCATCAGTTATGCTTCAAGCCTCTGCAATCAGATATGGTTATCTGAGCAACAGGGAGAAATATTTACCAAAATGAAATTTAGAGGAGACAATGGTGAAGAAAGAAAGAAGGGAGGAGAAGAGAACAGAAAATGGAAACTCAACATTATCTGAAATACACACTGATGTTTGCTAGAAAATTAATTGGTTTCTTTTTTGCACATTGGCAGTTCTATACATGAAGATTTACCTCATGCAATATATTCTTTGCCTTCTGGTTTGCACGGTAATTTGAGTTTTAAGATACTTGTTTCTTTCCTCTCCAACACGTTTAGCTCCTGCTAGTGCTGAGGGAGGATATTGTTGAGGACCTCAAGAGAACTTGGATTGTGACAAGCTGGGGATATTGGAAGTCCAGTTCTGGATCACATTTCTACATTTTTTTTCTGTTCTTCAGTAAACATCCACTAATTCTTTCCCAGAGTTTCCTCTTATGGGACATTGTCTTGGCTATGATCCACAGGGTTGGCTGAGGTCTGGATACCTCTGAGCAGAGGTGTTACCACACAGTGAGATACCCCTGTGTGCAGGGGACCAACCCCAAATACCATTCACCTGTAGAAGCAGCCCATTAGGCCGAGGAACACCCCTTCCTTAGGACCCTGTAGTCAGGACTACATGAAAAAAAAAAGACCTTGGCTGATCCTGTGGCCATGGCTTTGGGCAGAGCAGCTCAGTGACCTTGTGTTCTTCTACAGAAATATTTGGGGATGGCTAAAAACATCATCTATCCACCTGGTGTCCTGATGGGAGCTAGGGAGACAACAGATAAGCTGCTATAACAATGGCTTAGTGGACAATCACCATCTATTGCCATCTCTGTGTGTGAACATGCTGCTGTGAGGAAAGCTGCTCCTGGGGGCTGGCAGATGCTTTGTGCTTGCCTCTCCCGCTGGCTGGTTCCCTCCACGCCTTGCTACATCACTTACCTGTGCCTGGTTTTCAGGATTTGTGTTGTACCTGGCAGTCAGGTGGGACAAACCCCATGGCTCAGGGTAGGACACACAGTGACAGAATTCACAATCACATTTTTCTTGTAGCTAGGGAACAAAGAAAAAGAGTGACAAAGCCTGAATGGTCTTCTCTTGTAGAGAAGATGACCTTAGGACACAGGTTTGCGGGTCATAGGCCTGTCTCCTGGTCCTCTGCTGGCAGCTGCTTGACATGAGGGCACTCAGGCTGCCTTCTCCGTGCTCTGGCAGCCACCTCGAAAATGGAAATGGATGCTTCCCCAATGGCAGATTTGGCTGGTTAATAATCGTGGGCTTCTCCAATCTCCGAAAATGGAAAGTTGCACCAAAACTCGAAGTTGTTGCTGCTGGTACTGTCCACAGCCCTGTGGGATTCAAATGGGATTTCTACTCCCTGCCAAAGTTGCTCATCTGGCTCTTCTGGACGCACCCTGACTTGTGACTGCCGTCTCAGCACTTAATGAAGGGGTTAATGGACATCTCCTCCTCCCTGCTCCGTGCAGTGGCAATGGCAGCCTGGACCCTTCAGGGAGGGAAAGCATGAACGGATCTCACCAGGGATCTCCTTTACAACACTGCAACACATTCCTGAGATCATGCTCTTGCCTTGTGAATACCTGATGTGGCACAGGTTATAGAGATGTCTTTGTGGATGTGGAAAGTCTTTAAAAGTACCTACTTATTGTCTTGCAAAGGCCATGCATTGCAAACCTGGGAAAGTATGTCAGGCAGCATAAATGTTGCCCTTAAGCAACAAGTAATATATTACTTCTTAAAATTAGTATCCTGTGCTTGTTAGGATTTGTTTTTTCATTAAGTTCCTTTGCTACCTCCTCAGCCTGTGTATGTCTGACATGTATTATTATTCTTTCAATTACTGCACATTTTCTACCGGGCCCAGAGGGATCGGGGTCCTCTGTACTGTCACCCTGGGATATTGCGATCTGCAGGACAAGAGTTACTGAAGAGCACTGTGCGTGCTCTGGAGCAGTCTGAAATCAAGGTAGGTACACGCCCAGCTGCACCACCAGCCCCCAGCCAGGCAATGCCAAGATGAAAGCATTATTTTGATTTTGCAAAGGCGGAAGAGCTTGAATCAAGGTGGGAGAAGAGGTCAAAAAGTTTTCTTTCTTAAGACTTCTGTCTCACACCAAAGGGTCACCCAAGGAAAAGCCCCAGAGAGCACTTGTTCTGTGGGCTAGGAAATTGAGTGGGAAAGCCAAACAGGTATCTGATTTCCCAAAAGGGTTTAGAAGACCTTCTACACATTCACAATGGTGTCGACAGGTGGGAGGTGATAAGTGTGGAGACCATGCAAGCATGCAAAATGCAAGCTGGTCTGATTCCCTCTCCTCCATGAGCCTCACCATAGAGTGATGAGATGGACTCAGAGGCACAGCTCTTAGTACAGAGAGGGCCTGGGACCCCTCAGAGATGGGGGAAATTCTGATCGTTTGGAGTTTGGGCTTTATTTGGATTGTATCCACTTCAGAAAGGCTGTTTTCAGGACAAATATTTATAAAAATTAGAAGAAAAGGAAAATAGAATTGGCTATATGAGAGAATAGTAGAAGTGGAAGAGTAGGTCTTGGACACTGTTTGACAGAGCAAGACTCATCTCTCATAAAGGCAGGGAAAGAGCGGTTATCTACCTCCGCCTTGTTCTCTGGTTTTGTTAGTTTACTACATAATTTTGTTTTACAGGTAGGCAGCAACTTTTATTTTCTTATTGGTGCAGTTATTTTACGGCTGAAGAAAGGGCAGAGTTGTATATGAAGTACCAGGTAAAGGACTCAGATGCTCAAGGTGCCGGTGATGGAAAATGTACGGGAATAGAGACAATCCCTCTGCTCACATGAAACACAGGAGGATTTAACAAAAAAAAAGTCTCAGGTTTCCCTTTTAAAAATTCAGAATTTACTAGAGTCTCTTGAACCAGGAAACAGGATGGGAGTGCCAGTAATAAGAGGCCTGCACTCACATCCAGTGGTAACAAAGAAACAAGCAGAGTTTTCCTTGAGGGAAGGGGGATTCTGGAAAAACAGAAATGTTGATGGTTATGAAGAGTTAAAAGGCTTCCTAAGCATCCTGGCTCATACCCTGAGCACCTCGGGGTAATGCACCAGTCCTGTGGCACAGGGAAACAGCCCACCAGAGAACTTGCTTTCTGCAGCTCCATCTTCTGCAGGGAGACTGCGGAAACACCAGAACAGGGAGGTGGGTAACAGTGGATTCCACAATTTGCAGTGAGGATTATTTACATGCTCTTTCTGTGCAGCAGACTGCTGGTTTCTCAAGAGCTGAAGCCTTCACCTGCTGAAGTTGAAAACAACTGCTGTTACGGGATTTGCTTTGTTAAATCTAAGGCAACTCACAAAAAAAATGAAGCAGCCCAAGTTTGATGTGAGTCACCCTTTAAACATTGATCAACCCTCCTGTTCTCATTTCTGCATTTGAATTGTGTTAAATTTGCATTTAAGACCTTTCTATAAAGTCACTTTAGGCTTGACACCAAATATGAATAATTATCCTGCTCTAATAACATCTACATTCTGTGAGCACTCCTCCTGCAAATTTGCCATGTAATCTACACATGCATCGATCCTAAATTAAAAGACAGCATCAAAATCTGAGTCACTTCTTCTACACATTATTAAGTGTCCATTTTGGTTAAGCTGGCGATGGTTGCCAATCCAATTTCATACCTGCCCTTCCCTTTTTTCTAGTCTTTCTCTCCTCCTGGCAGAGGACTGCATAGATGACCAAAGCAGTCTAGCATGTCTTTGTGTCTGCCTTTCACTTGATTTTCATATGGATTTTGTCTCATTTCTTATGTCAGGGATGCTCTGGTGGCCTCATTCAGTTGATTGTCTCCCCTCTTGCCCATCTCTCCAGCCCCAGCTGAGATGAGTGGCCGAAAATCTTGTATGGAGAAGCTGAACTCAATAGTCCAAAACAAATTTCCTGTCTCTGTTTTCACTGGGTGGAGAAAATCTCAACCAAAGCAAATCTGGTTTCATGGTTAAGAGGCTCCCCTGAAGCCATGGGAGATCCTGAACGTGGTGGAAGGAAAAGAGTTTTGCTGCACGGGGAAAGGAAAGGAAGAGCAGGAGGCAGTTTCCAAAGGGCCACCTCACTTTGCTCTACACAGCAAGGCAGGAAGACTCTGTGCTGGGAGGACACCCAGGAGGCTGGAGGTTTGCAACCATAGTAGGTTGTGGCTGGGCCCTGTCATCTCCAACCACACAAACTGCTGAGTGCCAGAATTGCAGAGATGTTAGACAGTGCATACTACAAAGGGGATGACTGGCAGGACAAAGTAAGCAGGAGTCCATTCATCGCGGGGCTGAAGGCTGAGATAAATGGGAAGAATCCCTCCTTGGGAGGCAAACCGGTTTGCTGGATGACAAAGAGATTCTCCTCTAACCTAAATGTGTCTAGCACAGACTCAATGGGGACTCACAACTTTAAGTGTTGTAAGACAAGAAGGCTTCCCACAACCTGAGTCAGCTCTGTAATCCCCACACTGCAGATTACCACGCAGACATGCACCCAAATCAGCAGAAAAAATTGGAGATTGCATCCCTCAGGAGCCACGGGTGCTCCACAGGCCTTCCTGCTGCTCCAGAAAATAACATCATCATGCCAAACCAGGAAAAGCAGAGGGTGTGACCATCCTGCATTGCCCAACCTCTGCCTGTTCTGCTGGCATCTGCTTGGCCATGCTGGGGGAGAAGAGAGGAGAGGGCTGGCTGGGGACTAGGACAGGGGGAACATGTTGGCATGTTAGCCCGTGGTTAGTTAGGAGCAACTGTGGCCTGGGGTGGTGTTTGATGGGGTGGGCTGTCCCCAGGTGTAATCTTGACTGCAATGTCTGACAGGAGACACAGGCTAAGCAAAGACCACCCCTTTCTACTGAGAAGGTGTTAGATGAGAGGCACTCACTGGCCTCTGAAAATCAATAGTGTCGGCTGAATCATAGAATGGTTTGGGTTGGAAGGGACCTTAAAGATCGTCTAGTTCCAACCCCCCTGCAAGGAGCAGGGACACCTTACACTAGACCAGGTCGCTCAAAGCCCCATCCAACCTGGGCTTGAACACTTCCATGGATGGGGCATCCACAACTTCTCTGGGCAACCTGTTCCAGTGCCCCATCACTCCCATAGTACCGAATGAAAACTCTTAGATAATACTAATGGACTCAGCAGACAAGCTGTAAAGAAGCTAATAGCCACTGGCTGACGTTAGCACCCTTTCTCTGACAGCGGACCACATGCTTCAGGGGATGGAGGACACCCCATGGGGCTTCTGTAATGACCTCCTATGGAGCGAGTGATATATTTCTTACGTGTTCAGGTAGGATCTCATACAGGCCATGACGTATGAATTGTACCTGACCATGTTAAAGAGCAGCTATGACTTTAACTGGGGCTATTCTGACAAGACTGGCTCAACTACCCTGGCCCATCCACCTAGGGATCGTGGCACTGGAGGAGAGATTATCTCAGTGGCTTTGATTGGTGGGGACTGAGGATCACCACAGAGGGACGAGAGCCGGCCTGGCAGCCCAACTTCCTCTGTCAAGACCTTCGTTAGTCACTCCATCTGCATACCTTAAGTCTTTCTAAAGTTAGGCAAGTGTTGGGGCTGGGGACAACAATGCTTGAGCTGGAAAATGCTGCTAGCTTTCTGCTCAGCCCGTACCTGTGTTGCAGAGTCCATTTTACTCAGCTTGCATAAAGATTGTTTTCTTAAATCATTTAGCTTTTGAGATGCTTCTATGAGCACATGCTGGGAACGGCCCCTGTTCAAATCCAGTAGCTGACACAGCAAAATCTTGCACTTGATTGTTGCAAATCATTAATTCAAAGTCACAATCCATTTGGAGTAACTCATGGAAACCAATTATTATTTTGCCATGCTTGTTGAGCCGCTTAGATAATCAAAATGCTTGTGAGAACAGGCAAAAACTCTTGCTCTTGGCCTAAAAGGTGTAAAGTGCAGTGAAACGTCCCAGGTGAGAGGTAGCAAGAGGTGTGGGAAGAAAGAAAGAGGACGGGGAAGGATAAGAGCCATGAGGCTCCCTGGAGCCTCAGTCACATGGACCTGGTCATGGTTAAACCCTACACTTCTTGGAAGGCGCAAGGGAGGTAAGGGAGGAATGTAATGCGAATTTTTATTTTCTTTAAATAGCTAGTAAGGCAAAAGCTCTTGCCACGTTTTTGAAACCCAGCGCTCCTTAAGATAGACACAACATAGGAGGCCTGGCCAGCTGTCCAGGGAGAGCTGGGAAGCTCCAGAAGAGCCTGCTGCTTTCTCATCCTGGAAGTCTGGAAATGGGCAACAAATTAAGGGGGAACCTTTCCTTTAAAACATGAGGGAAAATGGGAATTACTGCTGAGGTTTCCATTCTGCACCAGTAGGCAGCCGGTTTTTTGCCCTGGCCAAAGACGTTAAGGAATATTTGGCATATGAGGAGCACAGTGGCTTTGTGCATTTCTATCACATGGGCTTGAGACTGATGCCATTTACTGATTTAGGGCTGGATTCTGCAAACATGTAAGTAGGTGAACACCTGCTTATCCAAATGGTTCATTTGAATGATTTTGTGGACATATGAAAACATCCTTGTCAAACCCTCATAGCCCCAGAGGCACCAGGGAAAATGCCCACCTGGAGCTCTGAAGATTGACATTAGTTGTGACACTTCCAGTATGAAGCTAAATAACGACATTTCTCAGATACGACAATTTACAAAGTAAAAATGTCAATGTGATAGATTATATTTGAAGCTATTTTCTTATGACTAATTATACATCTGGAAGTGAATATGCAGCTGCAGTTACCACCTGGTGGGGCAAAGTCAAAGGCCCATAAATATACTCTAACCACAATTACCCTTTTTGCCAACAGAAGGCATGCTCTTTCACAGCTGAAACACACATAACAGTATAAAATACATATGAAAGCAGTGACACTGTAATTATGCAATTTCTATACAAAACTATGGAACAAGAGAGCAAAGCACTTGAAGGAGCTGTCATTTGGGAACCTCGCTGCTAATTAATTGCGGCTCTTTCTTGGCATTTCATAAGCTCCTGCACATGTTGTGTCTCTAAGGCTAAATTCTGCAGGCCCTTAGCAGCTCACATTTAAGGTTTCATTTGTAGAACCTCTGTGCTGCAAAATAGGGTTAATTGTTTTTTGCACAGATGCATAAAAGATTGTAAATATTTAATAGCAAATAATGTTGGAGTAGAAAAAAAAAAGCAGATCTTCAGAGGAAGACCAGTTTTTTGTGGTATGCCTAGATGCTGTGAAACTGAAGTAGCTGAATTAGAGGGTTATACATATTTGCTCTGCCTGACTAAGGCAGTAAGGAAAAGGGGAGGTTTGTGTATTTATATAGCTCTGTATTTATACATTCTTTCTCAAATTCATGTCTCTTACTGTCTGTCAAACAGGAACAGATACAACTGGTTAAACTCCTTTGCTCAGACTGTGCTGTTATCCATATCCAGCAGCATTCACTCAGCTCTTCCAGACATGGCCTGCACACAGCTTCTTAGCTTTTGCTGCTGAGGGGGTGTGCATGTGTGTGTAGGAAATGTGAGATCAAGCAAATTTAATTTTCTATGACCTACAGAGAACCCCCTGACCCAACCCCTGAAATGTTGCCTTTATGAGATGCCCCCCTTGCTCTTTGGAAGTAAGCCACCTTTAACTAATACTTTCCAAATTAGGGGTATTCCACCACCCCTGTCCAGAGTCAGAGAAGATAATTATCAGCATGATTTAACTGGAAAATTTTCAGCTCTTGACCATACCTTGGTATTGTTAGCATGCATGGGAGGAACAGGGCTTTTTGTTAATATTTATATCTAAGGTAGTGTGTGTAGGATTTGGCCTTTTCACATTGCTGCACTAATGTTAACTAAGGGTTGGCACATTAGTAGGTGTCCTGTGTTTACAAAAGTCATCTGGCATAGACATTATTAAGAAAAGTCAGGAGGATGCTGTGGTGGAAACGGAAGGGAAGCTCCCACAGCTCTGGAGACAGAGGGTGAAGCCACACACCCACCCAGCGATCCTGACTCCCATCAGGGCCAGCCAGAGAAACGTCTTGTCCTTCACCACAGTCTTGTAATCTGAAATGGAGAGGAAGGAAAGCTACCAGGACGAAGAGAGAAAAGTCTTCAGGTTTCCTTATGGGGGGAAAAAAGATCTCAGCTACCTGCCAGCGTGTGACCAGTACTGCCTTTTGTGACAGCATCATGATGAGTATCTCACAATGCATTGTGTAGGGAACCACCATCCTCTGCCCCAGTCCATGCTCCAGGTACTGTGCCCGCACGCTCTGGAAGGTGACACAACCGCTCCAGGTGACAGAGAGACCTCTCTGAGCTACACACCAGCCATGTAAATGGGAAGAACTGTGTCACCATGCAGCAGGCAACAACTCTTTCCTGCATGCAAGCACGTCAAAATGGTTAAAAACTGATCTTTTGTTTGTTTCTCAGCTCCAGATAAAACCATGTACTTAAATAGTCTTGTAAAACTTTTGGGTTTTTTATCTCTGTCCTTCTCTTTATTAGAGCGTATCAGCACCAGGATAATTACATGAATGCAATGATACTAATGAAAACCTCTGATAAGTCTGGAGTGAAGTGACTCAGATTTTTGCTTCATTTGCAATTTCTGAAGTGTGAAGTACTTGATATCAGCATTTTCACAAACTGCAGAAGTCTCCGAAGCGCAGGGTGGGGCTGAAAAAGGAAACAACTTCAGCACGTCATCAACATTTTACAAAAGGACAAAATACTTCACACCAAATAAAAGTAAAATGTGATAAATACTTTATTTACATTAACCATCTATGCAGCCATTGTTCTTACCATAGGGGTGCTTTACAAATACAAATGGAAAGGCTGGTTGTACATTGAAGGGCAGTTGTCTCCATTTCTCCCTTTCTTAACATGTGCTCTACACTATGAAAAGCCTCTCCAGCATCCACATTTCGCATATATCAGCTCAACGAATGGAACCACTATCGGAAAGATGACTTACCAAATGCAGAAGATTAAAGAGTCTGATACCCACTAACGATAGAGCTAATTTTAATGTTATTTTAATTACCATCATGGAGAATGGAATGAAGAGTCTGTGGCCCAGTCCTGTTCTCATAACATTTTATGAGAGGTCTGGCACCAGCTTTCATGAGAACAGGGCTGGGTGTCATACCTTCATATACCAGTAATGCAAGAGCCATTGCCAGTATCTGTATTATCTGTGAAGTCAGATGGCCTTTGTAAATCAAGCAAACGAGCTGAAGCCACAGTAGGAGGACCTGCAAAGACTAATTCAAAGGGAGTCGCTTACACAGAGGAGAGAACAGATGTTAGAGCAGCGGGAATACAACTGTGTTGCATCAACTAGGGTATACAGAAGCCGTGTATCCTGCCCTGCCTACCATGCCGGGTCTCCTTAGGGAACTGTTCAGGAGCCTATAAGAAAACAAACTGAAATAAATTTGCAGCTGAAGGAAACAGAGTTTTTGGTGAAAAGAAAACTTGTCTGGCTAACTTAAAAACAAACAAACAAACAAAAAAAAAAAAAACCAAAAAAACCCAAAACCAAAACAAACAAAGACCCAGCTCTCCCAAAGGATCTTCCAAGGTTCTCAGGTATTTGAAATCAATGGAGTTTGTCATATGAGAACCAGAAGGGTCTGAACAAAAATGCCCCAGGAATACAATGGCTTTTACAGGCGTGAAAAGCAAGCAGAGACAGATTAACACACTGCAAGTGAAACTGAAGACCATCAGCCATGCAGTGTAGGATGAGTAAAGGTCCCTTAAACACTGGAAGAGAAAAGAGAGGTGTCTTTGTAGACAATGAGATCCTCTCTTCACGAAAACATCAACATATCAGTGAAAAAGAGAGTCAGAGGAAGAGAGGCAACACACCCTGAATCTGTTCCCAGGAATACAGAATCCAGCTGTCACTTGGCCACTGAGTGATGGGAATTACACTGGAGAGACAAGCAATCTTTCCTGGACTTTCTTCCAAGGCACTTGACAACTTAAGAAAAAGACAAAATGGGTAAATGCAGAGAGTGAAGATGGGCCAGAAAGCACGACATGGCCAACAAGACCAGTCCACTGCAAAGCCCACAGGTCAATGCAAGGCCAGGATATATGCTCACACAAGATGTTGTGCATACTGGACTGACAGCACAGGTAGAGCCGACTTCACCTGTACGCACTGAACTGAAGTGGCCAAGGGGAAGCCTCGTCTCATGCTCATCATTAGCATAAATGCAGACTTACAGCTTGACGTGCCTACTTTGAGAAACAGTAATTGCCTGCTTGCAGAAGTTTGTGCCTACTCCTGGCATTGGCATCAGATCAATAGTGGAGCAGAACAGCAGAGAAAAAGAGGACAAGATACATCTGATATTTCCACTGAGTGGAGACAGAGAAATGCATAGGGATAAGTGAAAGAGATCTGGGGAGACTGGGGAATGAAGGGAAAGCCAGAGTGGAGGGTCAGTGAGAAACCATAATCAGAACATTTTAGGTGAAAACAAAAGGCTAGAGTATGAGATAAGGAGCAATCAGAGAAGATATTCTTACAGTGGACACAGAAATCTGAAAGGAAGTGAATGGTTCTGGGGCAGGGAAGAAAGAAAGAAGAGCCAGGAGCCTAGATGATGCTGGGTAACCTGCAACATGAGGAGCAGCTTCTGGATGATACCTTAAAGGAAGAGAAAACTGTGTACGAGCAAGTAGTGGAAATGAAGGAAAAAGGAGAGCGCCAGACAAGTGCTGCTGCCTGCGCAGGACTGCAGGCAGAATAGGATAAAAAAAATTCCCACTGTAGGAAGGCCAGTCTGGGACACATGAAACAAGTGACATGTGAAGCCTTTGGAGGAGCTCAGGAGCAGCTTTAGAGGAATCGCAGCAGGGAGGGTTACTGTGGGACACAGTGGTGAGAATGCTGGGAGGAAAGCTGGAGGCAGGCCAGGGCTGAAGCCAAGGAAAAGCAGAAGAGAAGGATGGAGAAGGATGAGTGAAAGAAGCTCCTTGGGTTGGGGAAGAGCTACAGGAACAGAACGGAGAAGCAGGAAGGGAACAGAGGATGTGGCTAAAGGAGATCAGAGAACAAGTCCCAGGAGAAGAGCAGGTTGTATAGGGGAAGGAGCAGAGGTAGACAGCATGGATTAGGAGCCATGAGCCGTGCTGGAAGCTGACAGCAGAAGCTTGCTTATTCAGCAAGTCAGGCGGTAATTAATTAAATCAAGTCAGGTGGCAATCATTCAGTTAAATTGGGAAACAATGACTCAATTAATTTGAAATAGGGAACAATGAACTTATTAAATCAGCTGGAAGCTTCCATGCGTCCATCCAGAGCCTGGGCTAGGTACCATTGGAACTGGGGGGGGGCACTCTGGGATGGGGACACGCTCTCTGCAGCTGCCCGCTCCAGGAGAAACATCACAACAGCAACTGCGCATTGCTGCTGACAGCCTTTCTTGTCCCTCTTTGCCCAGAGCAAAGAAGGATACGGCAGGCTACAGCTGGTCTGATGGAATATGTGTAATAAACCAAAGGGGTGGGGAGATGAAAACTGCCAGCTTCCAAATTAGCAATAGCATCGCAGAAATTACTGGGCTGCCTAAGGATGGAGAAAGCTCTACCTCTCAAGTCAAGCTGATCAAGGGTAATTTATATGGATTGGCGTGAGTCAGGCTGGTCCTGTACTAGCAGTGTTAGGAACCATTTTCATCCCCTCTTATTGCTCCCTCCGTATCATTTGGGGTTGGGGTGGTTTTTTTGTTTCTCTCCTGTTCCTCCTTCTGTCTCCACAAGCAGAGAATGTCACTGAGATGGTTGAGCTACCTTAGCAGGAAAGAATCTGGTATGTTTCTCTTGGAATATTTCATGAATATCAGTTAACAGAAAATAAAAAAAAAAAAAGGAAGGTCTCATTGATGAGGACAACCTGAGGTGAAAAAGATAAGGGAGACAGCCATTTGCCCAATTATTCAAGGAAAGTGCAATCTTAATTGTTCTGCAAGAACACCTGTAAGGCCCTTGCAGGTAGGAAAAAGTGTTGCTTGGCATAGCAGTATAAATGCTTGAGGAGCTGTAATGGTTAATAAACAGCCATATTACATGGGCAACCTTTATGATAGTATACATCATCATTAAAGTAATTATATTGAAAAGGAAGTGACTCTTTGGGTGTCATTTCTGGCTAGATGACATCCTGGGATTTGCCGAAAGTGTGTAAATCAGGACAAACACAATCCTTGTAGGAAGGCTGCCCAGTCAATTAAACTGAAAATAAAAGCTGAGGAGAATCAGCTTTCTGAGCAGCATACACGGATGGGGCTTGATCTGAGACTTGGTAAACAGTATCAGTACCATACACATGCCTATAGCCCCCGATAAATGTCCCACACTCAAAGTGCCTGCACAGTGCCTGTGGACGGACTGGACTTCGTTTTCTTTCCCCCCTCTGAACTACTAAAATAGTCAGAAGGCAGCAAGAGTCTACTTAGAGATGTGAAAGTTCAGAAAGGAACCAGAAATTTTCAGGAAGAAAAAGCTCACACTTTCAATCTTTACCACAATATTTGAGCAGTGGTCTGCTACAGTAAAAGAAACTTTTTGGTGGGTTTTCATCTTCTTTTTTTGTCCCTTCTGAGTAATAAGAAGATTAAGAATTTGGATTTGTTTTGTACAGATCTTCAGCCTAATGAAATATGTGAAAATGAGGCTAAAATTTCAGTACAAAGTTGTCATCTCAGATTCTGGTTTTATTAGAGTGGTCAAGACTATGACCTTATAGATGATGATATGCACTACCAAAGAGAGCGGCCTTATCTTAAAGTCAGGCTTTATACTTAAAGCTACTCTTGGTCCTCAATATTATGCTGTGACAACAATCTCTATTTATTTTCAAAAAAAAAAAAAAAAGTATTTATGAAGATTTTTTTTTTGTACCTGCATTATCATGCAAAGCGTCTAGCGACACAGAATTTCTGAACCCTGTAACTTTAATTTTCCTCATTTATATGTCAACAATAGATGGTTCCTATGTTTATCCATCCCTTTCTTCTCCCTTTTTACTTAAAAATTATGTCAACAAACAAAATATACTCAGGCACATTATAATGCACAGCTGCAGCTATTATAGGAGGAGGGATTGTCATCATGCAAAAATAATCAATTAATTTACATGTTCTTATTGCACAGTACTTCTGTGCAACTTTATCAAACCGTACTTCTTATATGCTGGCTAAATAATATACAAAACATTCCTCATCTAAAGGAGTAAGTACAATTTAGCTCTGATTACTACGTAGTCAATTACTAAATATATTTTATTTTATTTCCCCCTGTAATTAAAGAGAAAACCCTGGGATTAAAACTAGGAAACTTTTTCTATTCCTTAAATTTCCAGCATGAAAACATCTCTCATTCTTTCTATCAGTGTCCCTTGCATCATCACTTATAATCTAAGAGCACGCCAATGTTACCAGGTAAGAGAACTATCATTCAACAGATGAGAGATTAAAAAATTACCCAGCAGAGGAGAACTCAACCCCTTTCTCCTCACCACCCATTCACCCTATGCTCCCCACCATGGTTCCACCTAAATAAGTTCAATACTGTCTCTTTTTTTTTGAAACACAGAACATCACTAAATATTGTTTGTTTGCTGCCAGAACTAGGTGTTTCTGCTTTGGGATAAACACCAGGTATTGGCCTCCCACCGTAACACCTTCCCAAAGGCAGTGCAGTCAAGACCTCATGCAAGGCATCTCAGAGAGGTCCACGCTGTACCCCTGCCCATGGTTCATCTCCTTTAGTTAATTTCACAGCGAGACCCATGCATTCTTGTCTCCACTAGTTTTTTTTTAATACTTTTCTTACTGTAAAAAGCCTACTTATGGGCAGGAAACACAACCTTGAAATACTGGGCAAAACTTGAAATCCTCTGCTGCAGCTAAGTATACCCAACGTTTGAAGTATTTTGACTTTGGAATGACAGAGATGGGGCACTTTTTACTTTTTTGAGATCACTGAATCAAGCCAGAAACTGACTGGAGAGGAAAAAATACACAAGTTCCAGGTGTCTCTTCTAAAGCTTTTCTTACGTTAGAAGATGGGCTTCCCCTTTTGCTAAGTACAGACGCGTGGCCAGGTCCAGACACACCTCCCTCCCTCATACACACCGTAGACACGAACCTTGAACGTCATCTGAAGATACAACTCCCACAGAAGTCAGCAAAGGCAGGAAGAGTCAGGCCTCAGGTATTTATTGGTTGTGTAGCTCAGCGTAGCATCATATACCTTGGGCCTGGTCCTACAGCTGCTGCAGTGAACTGACTCCAGCAAGTGCTGGGTCCCCCACGGATGGGGTATAGCTATTAAGTGGTCCAAAATGAGAGCTGACCCTTTTTGACCAGGAGGTTGGTCTGGAGGCCTCCTGAGATCCCTTCTGATGTGAATTCTCCTGTGGTCCTAACATGCAGGTTGCATGGATCTAAATGCAAGGGTAAGGGGTGGTGGAGGAAAAACAAGCACCACAGAGACACAGGCTAATGTTTAAACCACAGCTGATTACAATCTCTTATCTTTCAAGTGTAAGATTGAGTTGCTTCTTCTAGAAATTTCTTCCTCTTAAAACCTGAGCAGGAGATCAAATAAGCCATTGATTTTTGCAAAGTATTTTTCCTGGGATTATTTTTATTCTAGGAAGTGTACACAAAGGACAGAAGAATTTACTGGAAATAATTTCTCATTCAAGGCCTTATACTGGTACACTAAAAAGAGTGCAAACACATGCATTTTTCACCCGAACCCTGAGCAAATGTACTGTTACTGTTGCACTCACCCTGTATGTTTTCTTTGGAAATTTAGCAAAAAGGATTAGAAACCATTTATTTAGTTTGATAGGGATGTGCACAAGACGGGGAATTCAGTTCTGGTCAGGGATTTTTGAACCCAAAGTAAATTGTTTCCTCAGCAACCTTACTACTTGAAAACAGAAAACTTTCCAAAATAGGTCTTTGCACTGACAAATACCCGCAGCTCCGTGAAAGCCTGCGAGTTTGCAGGGCGCTGCTGTAGCATTTCAATCGCACTTGAAAAATAAATCTTGAAAAGCCAGAAACTATTGGCTCTTCCTTCTTTGTCTGGCTAGTAAATGATTTTCAGGCGAAAAGACTTGTTTTTTTTTTAATCAGTCCCAAGGCCCTTGTGATTACCTGGATTTGACAAGATAGAAATACGACCCTGTTATCTTAAGTAGATATGCATTTCCTCTGGGGAAGAAAGAAAAAAAAAAAACCAAACAAAAAACCCAAAGCACATATCTGCCCTTATCTCGATTTCCCTTCCCCTGCAACCTCAAACCAGCCCCGAGGCAGCGGGGGGCGGCGGAGGACGGACACCCCCCGGCCGCTTCCCGCCGCCCCAGGGAGGTACACAAGCCCTCCTGCCTGCTCTTCCCGGCTAAATTCAGCCATCCCGCCCTTTATTTTGGGTGTTTCCCGCTCACGTTCAAAGCCACGATGTCCATACAACCCCCTCCCCAGGGCACGGCAGAGGGGATGGGCGCCCAGCCCCACCCGGGGCTTCCCGCCGCCTTCCACGGGCGGCCTGAGGAGCCGGGAGCGGGGCGGAGGCGGGCGAGGGGCGGGCTAAGAGCGGCGGCAGGTGAACGGGGAGGGACCTTAAAGCACCGGGGCGGCGAGGCTGGGACCGGCTGTTCCCAAGGCACCGCCGGACCGGCATTGAATCAGTCTGCCGCCCGCGGTGCCTGCGGCCGGGAGCTCCCGGCGGGGCTGAGACAGGTGAGGGGCTGGCGGCGGGGAGGCCGTTGCGGCGCATTCTCCGTGCGGCGGGAGCGCGGTGGGGCAGGCCGGGCCCGCCGTGCCCGTGTGCCGTTGACGCCGCGCCCCAACGCGGGGCTGGGGCCTTTGGCGGCGGAGCCGGGAGCTCTGGTGGCGCCGCCCGCCATGGGGAGGGAGCGGGGGTCGGCGTGGGGGAGCTGGGTGCGCTACTCCCCGGTGCCTGACAGGATTTACCCCCGCCCGGTTAAGTTTTACCCCTCCCTCCCTCCAGGAGCTTCCAGTTTCGGTTCCAGAGCTTAAGCATGAGGGAGAGTGCTTGAACCCCGCGACTAGTTTTAACTGGGAATACTCTTGTCTCTGATAACGATTCACTTAACTCCTAACTAGTTTGTTTTTTGTGTTTTTTTTTTAATTCACCTTCTCCCGGCAGCTCTTTGGAAGCACGTTATGTGAAGTGGCCGACCAGCTGAAAACACCAAGCGAAATAAAGGCTTCCGCAATTACAGGTAATTTGCGACACGCCTACAGATGTGAAGAGAGCTGCTTGAAGGTAAACAGCTTGCATCAGTAAAGCTGACGGGTCCAGTGAGCATCTGGTCACACACTGGAAACATTCCTCAGAATTACAGGGGAAATAGGAAATGAGAGGTGTGAGTCAGAAATAAATGTATTTCTGAGTATCGGGCCTGGATAAGATCGCATGAAGAATGAGTACTCGAGCCCTTAAATAAAAGGCGAGGGGTGTGTGGAAGGGCAGGAGCGCTCGCTTAGCTGATGGCAGGAGCTGGTAGCTGACTGCGTTCCTGTGGTGTGCTGAGCATGGCAGTTTTTCCATTATTGGGCTTCTCTTGATTTACTGTTACTTTTCCAATCTCTTGTGTTGAAGAATAAGAATGTCCTTTTTTTTTTTTTTTTTTTTTTCCCCACAATAGAAGAAATAATTTCTTGTCTTGTGCTCCATTAGTTTTCACTATGTAGCCTGAAAATGCTCGAAGGGAACAGGCAAAGGGTTGAAAGAAGGAAGTGGCTGTTTGTCTTAAGAATATTTTTTTAAACCCAGTGTTTGTGCTTTGGTCACTAATGAGATTTTATTGGCTGTGGCCTGTGTGAAATGATAATGGAGGTTTGGGCCCAGATTCTCTTTGAGATTACCATGATGTGTGTCTGCACTTAGTCAAGAGCTGAATAAAATGTATCTTCATCCTTTATTTTGTTAAAGAAGTTATATATGGTTTCTATCTCTTGCTCTCCACTGTTCATCCTGGAATCCCTGCTTGCCAGATATGCACCTTGACGAGCCCCAGAGGAAAGGCAGCAGGCCGAAGGATGTGCATGTGACTGTTAGGTTTAGCTTAGAGGACAAGGCAGTGGTGGGCCAAGCCTCAGCCTGGAAGAAGCAGGCACCTCCATGTGTCAGCTGGGCATTGCAATGTAATTTTGCGGGTGGGATTTCCAACACGTTTGCAGAAACATGAGGTTGCACCTCCACTGCACGTGTTGGGGTTTCTGGGAGACTTCAGTCCCCGGAACTGTCAGTGTCATAATTGGTAGAAGGACTACATATCACAGAGCTTAAAAATTGAACAATAAAAAGCCATTAATTAAAATATATCTTTGGAGGGAATTAATTCTGTCCCATCTCTCAACTTTGTTTAGTGTCCCTTGAAGCATAACCCAAATAGATTAACTTGGGCAGCCTCCTTTAATGTGTGCATAAAGCAACTGTACTTGAAAAAGGTATAGCAGACTAGCTCAGTAACTGGAAAAACAGTAGTGCATTGAGATATAACTTAAGAACTTGTACATATTACATAAGTTCAGTTGGAACCTGTGAGTAAAGAGGATGCTTTGCAAGCTGATTCTTTTGTTATTCATGTGAACAGTTCCAAAGAAATCAGTGGTCCCAGAACCTGCACCAAACAGGAGCATGGACAGAATCTTTTTTTTTTTTTCTTTTGATGTTTTTCTTTGTTCCTTACTGCTTTTAATTTTTACTTAGTGATGACTGAGTTATCTGAAAGGAGAACTGTAACTCTTGCCTGGCTAAACACCAGCTTGTGTAAGGAAAAACTTGAAGTGATGATATATGAGGAGAGATAATGTGCTATCAAAACAGCAGGAATGTGGAAAAAGAAAAACACATGTCCTTTTAATTGATAAAAGAAAGCTGAAAACTAGTTCTATTCCTTATCTCAAACAAATGTTTCTTCCTGTAGTAGATTTTTTTCACAAAGGAAAAAATTGCTTTTGTCTTTACTTTTGATGAAAGAATTGGTAACAAAATGCACAGTCAAGGAAAAGCAGCACTGCAGTATAAAATCTTAATGTTTATAAATTTAATTAGCCTTTCCAAAGGGTGCAAGACCTGTCTGTGTGAAAGAGACAGTGATCTGCCAACTTTGTAGGAAATGTTACGTTGAAGTGGGGGTGGGCAGATTTGCAGAGGGGATGTAGACATTTGCCTAGGTCTGGGGGGAAGGAAACAGGAATTAAATAACATGTTTTAAAACCCATAAAAATGTCGTAGCTAAAAAGTTGCTATTTTAATGACAGGGAGTCAGGTCACAGTGCATATAAAACTTTCTTTAAAAATATGGGAAATAGGGCACTTGCATCAGTGAAGAGATAGCCCTCAGGAATTTGGCTTTCTTTCAAACTGAGAAATGTAAAGCACGTTTTGAAGGAAAAGTTTACACCTAAAAATGGCTGATGGGCCAAATTCTAATAGGACCTGTGCTATCTTGTTATGCCTTCAAGTGTGACTGGAGCTTCTGATTGCCTATTTTCCACAAGTGGAGCGAATTTTGTGCAGAGGTGTTCTGGAGGATGGTAATACTCCATTTACAGCTGTAGACTAGTAGAATAGCTATGAGTATTTCCAAGCACGTTTGGAAAATGTCTTAAAACTCATGTAGGAACACGAATGTGGGACAGTCATAAGGGGCTCATTGTGGGTAGAACTGAACCCCTGATGCTGTTGATATTTAACTAGCATACTTTTTTAACATTTAACTACTTGCATCTTGGGTCCTAATCTGTTGTGTTAAAGGCTGTCTCTGGGTTTTAATTTAAGCGAAGAATACCTCCTGTTTGTGTAAACTTGAGTAGAAGAAAGTACAATGCTTGCAGTGTTCAGACCTGCAACTGTCAGAGGTTTCCTGTTCCTGATTAGTCTTTGCCTGTTCTTGTATCAAATCAGATATACTGTAATCTCTGTCATGGCTCTCCTGTTCTCCAGTTTCCACTCTTATCTGGAGATCGGTGTTCAGAACAAAGTTTAAGAGCTACCAGAGACAATTGCACAGGCTTTTGTGATTGTTAGGCTGCTCTTTTGATCTTTATTCAGCTTTTTAGGAAAGAAGTAGAGTTGTTGATATCTCAGAGAGTTCCAGCTGCATGCTCCTTGAAGTTTTTAATATACCACTGTAAAATTAAAATAGCTGGAAGCTGCCTGTAATATTGAAATTAAAGGATTTTTGTTGCCAAAGTCTGAGTTCAAAGCTGCATCTTCTTACAGTTTGAACTCTGCATTAAAGCTATAGCAACGTAGGGAGCTGTATTCTTTTTCAGGTAGCAGGAACATTCTGGGTGATTGAATTCAAACTCTGTACTTCCAACTTTGAACTGGTACTTATCTGTCTTGGTCCACTGATAACAAAGCGTGAGTCTGTGAAGCCTATAATTGTCGTGGAGCATTTCAGAACAGCCCTGTGAGATGGTGAGATTTTATCCCCAGTTTAATGTCTGGGAAACTGAGGCATGGAGCAGACTGACAATTAGGTAGGAAGTCAGAGTTAGCATGTAATTGCTGTAGCCTGTATGTCAGCCTTGCTTGGTGAAATAAAAGGATGCTGTCTTTGGAAGACATTGATCTGTATTTATTAGAAGCTTTCTTGGTTCAGTCCTGGCAATGCTGCTGTTCTTGTGATATAGCACCAAAATGAAATAAGCAATAGGAATAACAAAATCTGCACACTATCAATTAAGTGCTTGCTGTTTTGCTTATCAATAAATTAGATCCCAGGTTGGCAGGGCGAAGGTATGCCGATACAAAACTGCTGGAATACAGACTTGTATGTTCTTCAAACGTGGGTATGAAACGGCACATACAGCTCTGACACCTATATGAGCTAGCACTCCCAGCTAACTGTCTAGATCAAACCTGGAGGGAAAGTTGTATCAGCAGGACCTTTGCACACCGGACCTCAACATACAGCAATACTTCTTTATGAAGTTGGGTCACAAAATAATTCTGATAATGAAATTGGGTCTGATGCAGTTTAGATGTTCTAAAGTTTTTCTATAGCAAAAATTCTGCATTAGAACTGCTACTCTTGGGCATCTGAGTATCTTTGACCTCAGCTTGGGGGGTGGGCAGAGATGCTTGACACCAGTGCTTTTCTTGCTTAAAGATTACCTTGGCTACCACATTCCCATGTGGGATAAAGTGACTTTTGTCTTGGCAGACTGCTGCTCTTATATCAGTATCTGGAGGCTCTACTGAAAGTGGTGTAGTATCATGCCAAACGGTAACTCTTGGTACACCCACTGTTAAAATTCTGATAGGAGTGAAGGCATCGTGAACACCCTCTGCCTTCTGAGTAATTCCAGTAGAATAAGTAAACTGGTATTCTATTTGTAGCTGTGGAGAGAAGGGTATAATCTTCCTCTGAATTTACGTGTAAGTTAGCATGCTATGGACTCCTTCTTGACTGGGATTCGTAGATATTTCTGTAGCATAGCAAATATCATAACACTTGCTAACTACTTTTTTGATAATATCCTATGGCAGCAAGTGCCATGCTGTGTATGCTGTTGTTTTTACCCTCACTATATTCTAGTTGTGGTTTGCTGAAGCTGTGTATTTAACCACTGACTAATGATTTCCCAGTGTAACACTCTTTAACTGAATGGAAAAAAGCATCTGCTAACTAGCTGTACTCATAAACACAGGAGCTCAATGGTAACTGTCCTGGGTGTTGCGAATTGCAGGGATTTTCACGGGGTGTATGTGCTGCACCTGGTTGTGGTTTAATGCAGGCTTACAGGAGTCGCTTTAAAGTAGAAGGCAGTCTACAGGCATGGCAGCACAGAGCTCAAACCAAACCTGCCCAGAAGCTGGGGAACTACAGAAACAGTTAAGCTGTAGTTCTTTTCCTGCTGCTGTCTAGCCTGAAGAACAAAAACAAAGAAAAAACCCCAAAAAACAAAACACCTTCTTGTGTGCCTGTCCGTTGTTGTGTGATCGTGCAGAACCATTTCCCTCATAACTAACTTTTCGGTGGAGCATGGTGATCTTTTATGATCACTTTTAACTCCTGCTGTGACAGCCATATACTATCGTGATCCTGTAATTGTTGAAATGGAACGGAAGGTTTAGCTGGTAGCAGAACAGAGATCTATGCTAAGAGTTGGAAGGCTTATTTTCATGCCCGGTTGCGATTTTTTTTTTTTTTTTTTTTTAAAGGAAAATTTAATACTTAAAGGAATACATTCCCATGTTGGAATGGGTTCTAAATGCTTAGTTACTCAACCTCACTGACTTCAGTTATCTTCTCTTCTTCCCAGCTTCTTCCTGTATAACCAAGTCCCTATCCTCATTCCTACTTTACTTTTTTTTTTTTTTCCCCCCTAAAATTCACCTAAGCTTTCATATCTTTAACTTATTGTTTTGTACTGTACTTACTTCTGAGACCAGCAAAGTGGGTAAGTCCTTGACTGTCTACATACTGGTATTTCTATAAGTATTTAGCTGGATTTGTTCATGTAGAAGTAATATCTGGACTGGCTTTATGAAAATAACAGTCACCACCTACTAAAGGGAAATAGCTTTCCTGCTTTCTTCTCCTTTGCGCAGTAAGACAGTTAATACTTCACTTGCAGGCAAAAAGATCTTGAAAGCAAGTATCTGGAAGAAAGATAACCTACAATCATGACTCAAGACCCAAGACTGTAGCTTTTGAGTAAGTTAGGAGTGAACAAGCCATCGTATCAGTAGAGATAGCCCAGAGACGTTTAGCTGGAGCAATCTGCACTGATGGCTTAATGGTGTGAAGGGCCATACTCTGTCAACTTTAACTCTGCTGGGGTAGCTCTGTTTATTGGAGAGAGAGGTGGGTACTTCAGCAGTCTCTGAATTGCCTTCATTAGATCCTCTGAATTGCCTTGAGAGCTGTTTAAAGCCATCTAGTAGGAAACACTGGGGCCAAGCTGTTTGGATGGAATTCAGGCTACCTGAATATGGCCCTACAATCTTAACTGTGCCATTCTTCAGGGAGAAGATAGTGAGACTTTACTGCTATCTAATCAGTGCCTGTAACAATCTCTGGAGTGTCTCAGAAGTCATATGACTTTCCACCAGCATTAAAACAAGCCTGAGAGGCCATGAGGGTACAGCAGGAAGGGGCAGAGGTTGGTGACTAGCTTGGCAAGCAGCAGGAAAAACAGGGGATCGTGGCACAAGGAGCTGAAGAGTTAGTTGGAGGGTTTGTAAAAGTAGGTGGGAATGGTGAAGGGAGGAGTATTTGGGCAAATTTGAAGGAGGCTTTTTTTGGGGGAAGGAGAGAAAGTGTCACTAGGTGTCTCGAGCTGAAAGACTGCCTCTCCAAAGTGTAGTACCTTTTTCTGCATCTGTCCAAGTACAGATGTGCTTTTGCTAGAACTGAAGTGTGATGTTTTGTCTTAGCAAGCTCAATATAGTTCCAAAGGAGATGGAGCAAGTCAGATGAAAAGTATAGCTTCACAATGTGGTGTCCTGAGCAATGAAGCTTTGCCAACCTCTCTTCCCCACTGACTGTGCCTTCCTTCCCATGCTTTGCAATTTGCAGCCTATTTTTTAAATGAAGTTGTTTTCTTTGGATGCTTTGTGGGTCTGTGCTCTAAAGCAGATTAGTGAAATGGATTTGGTTTTAACAAAAAAAGCCAAAACATAACTAGTACTAGGAATAACTCTTGAACAAACCATCTGGTTTATGATGCACCCCCACAAAGTTGCAGGAGAGGGAGAACTGCAGTGTGACCTCAGGAGCAAACTGGTGGGGGAGCATCTTGAGCTAACTTTGCTGCTGAAGACAAGGTACCTTTTCACTACACCCTGAGGCAGTCGTATAGGATCCCCTTCCCAACAGGGAGACAGGAAGGAGTGATTGCATGTGGAAACAAATTCTTGTGAAGGTGTGGTAATAGAAGGGCAGCAGTATTTGTGTATAGCGAGAGGTGAAGCATAAGAAACAGGGCTTATGAGGAGGGGATACACAGGTTCAACTTCCCAGCCTTTCACACTGCAAGGAGATGGCTTACAGGCAGGGAGATGAGGAAGGAACAGTAGCTGAGAGAAGAAATGCAAGGAGTCTGGAATAAAAAGATAGGTGAATGATGTGTGTGATACCACAGTTTACATGGTGCCAGACAGATGTGCATAAGTATTTCTAGGCATAATACTTAGTTGTAGTGTCATTTTATAAGTACTGTAATTGCAATGTGTGTGTAATAGTAACAGAACATAAAAAACACCGTTTCTCCACAGTGATCTCCAACGCAAATCCTGAAAGACAGACTTGTCTGAAAAATCAGGGGTAGAAACAAATATCTGAAAATCTGGCTAGTGTGTTTTGTAAGTATCTCTGGTAGTCAGGGTCTTTCCTGTGCCCTTATAGACTTGTTAACAGACAGAGACTTTGTCCATATCTGTATGTAATGAAAAAAAAACTTTCTTGGAAAAATAACCTAGGAGGATAGGAAGGTAAGTCTGCTTTCAAGAGTCTTTTCAGACGGACAACAGAGGTAATAGCTCACGCAGATTCTGCATCCTGAAGGAGGCTCAGGGAAGGGTTCTTTCCAGTCTGAAGAAAATCTTGGTTCACCTCCTTGGTTTCCCCCTCCTGAAGTGTCCACGCAATCAACCAGCATGATCTGAGGGAAATGTAGTTTATGGAACTGGTGAAGGGAGGTTACCCTTATATTCCAATAACTCAAGAAGAAAAAGAAGAAAAAAATAACCTTGCATTTGCATAGCAATTAAATGTCCTTATTTTCCCTGAGTTATTGTGTACTTTGACTCTATTATTGTATGTGACTTGCCAATTATATGTAATTCTGCTGTAAAGCAGAAAGGTTTTTGACATTACTCAGCATGGGAGTGTGATGCAGAAGATGACTGCAAAGAAATATCTTCATTTTCTTCCTTGTGCAATGTGGCTCAGCTTGGAGTTATGAGTATCTTAAATCTTAAATTTTGTCACATGATGGATATGATGGCCTTTGTGCCAGTGGCTGCTGTCCTCTAGAAACCTTGAAAAGGGGATTTTGCTTATTGGTGCCCTGTGGTGTAAGTGACAAAGCAAGATGATCTCTGAGATGCAAATGAATTCACAAAGTTGAGAAATAAAAAACTTCATGAGGAATTTCAGAGCAAAGACATCTGTGAGCACTTTCAGAGGGTTCTGACTGATTGGCATGAGAAATGCGGGCTTCTTGAATGCAAAGCAGCTTGCGTACTAACTTTCTGTAAGTCCATCTGAAGTGGCAGGGAGGTGTGCTGAAATGTCTCTGAATGCTCTCTGTGAAAGGCTGGTGTTTGTGGAAGCTGAGCAAACCCAGACAATTGTTGTGTTCCTGGGGAGGTACGTGGGAGACAAAGGTGAAATCCTCTAACTCACTACCATCATAGTACTTTGAAATTCACTCACTGGAAACTATATGCTGCTGTTGAAAACTCTGTGAGCTACTGCTGGCCTGTCTGAACTCTTCAAGTGTCAACTTCAGCACTCTCCCAGCCTCTGAAATGTCTCCCCTATTCTAGGAGTAATGCAGTCTGTGTTACAAGGGGCGGGGGGGGGAGAAATCACCTGACAGGCATTGACAATGAAGGCATCTTTGTCTAGTTACCCTAGGCTCTCTTTGTAGTTAGTGCAGAGAAATGCAGTTTTAGGATGAATCTTGAAGCACTGATTTTAAACATCTGACCCAAGATGGATAATGACCAAGACTTCACCTTCATTGCCTCAAGCTATTGTGGAATTCGTTTCAACTACCAGTAGAGCCCTACAGTCGTATCTTTCAAACTTGTGAATACGGGTTACCCAGACCCACTCATGGAAGGTGCGGAGCATCAGCAGCAGTTCCTCAAGGTCTGTCTGTATTGCAGGCATGTACTCATGAAAACATGGCTTACACTCTAAAGCTAAGGATGGGCCAACTTGGCTTAATTTACATAGGAATTCTAGCTCTCTAACACTTGTATTTGTTAACATGACACCTACTTTACGTTTGGCTGATGTCGTCTTCTATTCTTTTGTTACTCTTACCAAGCTACCAGAAGTTGTAGCTTTTAATTTAAGGCTATTTTCATCAATTTCCCCTGCCTGCTTTTCCTGCTTAATGTGGCTAGTAGCTGTTTTCATTTGGCAATTAGACCTAAAGTCAAATGAATGTGATACCTATAGGCGGTCATAAATAATAATAATCTAATCACATATTAGCAGGTAATATTTCATTACTTGGTAACACACATAGTAAGTCCACTGCATCAACAAAATGTTACCACAGCCAATGGATATGCTGTAATTATGTGATACTGCCTTTATTTTACACAACATGCTTGATGCTATTTTTTTTTCCTGTCTTGATTAATCTTGGTTTTATTTATTTGCTTTGTCTTAGGTCAGACGATTAAAACGAGACAATGGATTGGGGAGCTCTGCATACCATTTTAGGAGGTGTAAATAAGCACTCCACCAGCATTGGGAAGATATGGCTCACAGTCCTGTTCATCTTCCGTATCATGATCCTGGTTGTGGCTGCAGAGAGAGTCTGGGGAGATGAACAAGATGACTTTATCTGCAACACTCTGCAACCTGGTTGCAAGAATGTTTGCTATGATCACTTTTTCCCCATCTCTCACATCAGACTCTGGGCCCTGCAGCTGATCTTTGTTTCCACACCTGCGTTGCTGGTGGCCATGCATGTAGCTTACAGGAGGCACGAGAAGAAAAGGCAGTTCAGAAAAGGAGACCAGAAATGCGAATACAAGGACCTTGAAGAAATCAGAAGACAGAGGTTTCATATTGAGGGCTCCTTGTGGTGGACGTACACCAGCAGCATCTTCTTCAGACTGGTCTTTGAAGCAGTCTTCATGTATGCCTTTTATTTCATGTATGATGGGTTCCGAATGCCTCGCTTAATGAAGTGTAATGCTTGGCCCTGCCCCAACACAGTAGACTGCTTTGTTTCTCGACCTACTGAAAAGACGGTGTTTACTATTTTCATGATTGCTGTGTCCAGCATTTGCATTCTTTTAAATGTGGCTGAATTATGTTACTTACTGACAAAATTTTTTCTCAGAAGGTCTAAAAAAGCTGGGAATCCAAAACATCACCCGAACCATGAGAATAAGGAAGAAACCAAACAAAATGAAATGAACGAGTTAATATCTGATAGCTGTCAGAACACAGTTATAGGATTTTCAAGTACCTAAGGTGGTGTCAATGTTGGTGTTCATTCTTTTTGGAGTGAATGTTCTCTGTTTAAAGGCTGCAAATGAAATTTGTTATATGAAATCAATTAAGTTGGGTGAGACTTTGATAGTGTCAATTATGCACATCTGAAAAAAGGGCAGCCTAAACATGTGAAAATTTTGTGAGGATTAAATAGGAAAGTGTATCTTCCTGTGAGTACCCTTACAAGCTGACTATGAGAAGTGGGAAACCCACTAATTCCCTCATGCTGACACAGTCTCTGAAAACTACGTGCAACAGCAATAGGAACAAAATTATTTCCAAGCTAGATATTCTAGTATTACAAGATGTTTTGTAATAGTGATAGTTTTTACTTGTGAACTGACAATTAAAGTATTTTTCTAAAATCTAAGATTCCATGTTACTTAAGGTGTTACAGTACACAACTGACTGTTGGTTTTTAACCAGGCATATGCAGATGAACCCTGTAATACCATGTTCATAGGGAGGAGACAGCGATAGGCTACATCTCTGCAGCTTTGTAAACACTGCTTGAGTCTGGACAGGTCGCTTGAGACACTTGCATAGGCACTGCTGGCTGTAGGGGAAGCTGTGTGAAAGCCCACCACAGGTAGTGTGGATAAAAGAGCTAGTTAGGTCTGGAGTGCAAAGTCATGCCTAAAACCAGCATGACAATATAGGAGCAGCATAGGTAGGCTTGCTTTAAACGTCTTGCAGACCTGGTAATCTTGCTGATCTTTTAATTGCATACTACTGGTTTTATAGCAACATACCTAAATTTATGTAAATGTTTATTTCTCTAATGTATTAGCTGTACTTGTTTCTTTATGCTATATCACACCATGGAACTTCTTTTGGTTTTGATTTATTTGCTTTTTTTTTTTTTTTTTTTTTTTTTTTTTTTTTTTTTTTGTGGTAGACTGGTGCTGTTATACTGTTATGAAACTAGAGGCTCTTTGGTTTGAAGGACATGGAAAAGTATCACTAGAAATGGAACAAGTCTTCTGAATAAAAAGCAAACACTTTAACCTTTCTCAGTGAATTGAGAGTCTATATGTAAATGCTAGTGAGATCTTAAGCGGGACAAGTGCTTAGAGATAACTGTTTTCAAGCAGGGACTTCACATCCGAAGTGCATCAAGCCCAGTCACACACCCCTCATTCCCAGCCGGAGCACTGATGCCCTAATTCTATTGTCCCAACACTAATGGGGTTACGTTAACTCTGGAGTGCAGTGGAGTACATGCTTGTGGGAGGGGCAGGCTGTTGAAAGCAGGGGATCCCAAAGGTCAGAGGTGGGTGTCATACAAGACCCTAGCTATAGTGTCTTGTGTGCATTTCCTATTTTGGATCACTTCTCACTTTGATAAAAATGTCATGGATACGCTGACCTCAGTGGAGTTGCTTGTTTGTTTGGGTATTTTTTTTTATTTTTTTTATCAGTCCAAATCATAGTTAGTCTTATTGTTTTTGTATTGTGGAGCTACTCTTTCAAGGGGTGCAACAAAGAGCAGATATTCCTAGGAGTGGAGATTACACTTGATGCTGTTTTCCTCCTGCTGTTGTATCACACTTTTTCTTGCAGGTGCCAGCACAGCTTTGTGTGTGTCCATGCTGTAAGTGGGTTTGAGTTGGCTGGTTGGTTTATGCGTGACTGAAACAAAGAAGTTCACTCAACAGTCATGACCAGTAGAACCCTAACAGGGTGTAAGCACAAACAACAGGAGAGAGAAAATACCTGGAGTTGGCTTTGTCCCTGCATGAGGTGCTGAGTTGAGTGCTGTCGTTTATCTATTCTCCTCTGCTGGTGAACTCCTGATCTTGCATGCCTTTGCTGCACATCTTCTGTTTTAATTCCTGCTGTGAAAATAAATTGCTCTTAGTCTTAATGAAAGTGTCTACCAGAAAGCTTGAGGAAGAAAAAAAATATACACAAAACTGTATATTAGTGTGCTTGTATTGTTTTCTCTGCAGACTGAAAATCTAAGCAGAAGTGAGAAGTGCTATGAAAGTTTGCCTTCGTAGGCATTGTTCCTGGTGGCTTCATCCTGGCTCCCTCTCCAGGGTCCATGTCCTGTTCATGGCAATGGTTTAAACCTTTACTGAACAGAGCTGCTCCCATAGGGTCAGGAAGGTGGGTGCTCAGGCTGTACTTCACCAGATTGCCCTCCAGCCTGCCCAGGGGCAAACAGCAAGGGCTCAGGCCTCATGTCATGCTGATTCCAGGGTGTGGAGGCACAGCTGCTTCTGTTCCATAGCTTTTCATGAAGCCACTTGAGCTATGGACTTTCATCCAGGGCACACTGCAAATCACATACCGTATAGGGAGTATGAGTGGAGATGGGTTAATGATTATGCCTGATCATGTCTCACCATTTTTAGTGATCAAGTTGAAATAGCCCTATGCTGGATGTCAATAAACCTGGAAAACACCTTAGGGCAGTTATGTTTTCCTCAAATGGAGGAGGGGTAGTTTTTCTTGGTCTATCCTAAAGCACAGCCTTGTGATACCTGAATGAGATATGATGTACCTCTCTATGGTATTTTCTTTTCCTGCTTACAAGTTTTCAACATTAGTTTTTATTCCAGCAGTTTAATTTTTCTACATCAGTTCTGCATCTGTTGTTGTTTTAAGCCTGGATAAGTGAGCAAAGCTTAAGTGAAGAAATTGAGCGTACGTGGTCCTTTGTGCGCCAGCACAGCTATGTAATCCTGTAAATGGCTCTGGGTTGGTTGGATGTTTCCTGCATGGTAGCAGGACCTGGTAAAGTGCAGACAAGCAACACTGCCCCACTGGTGGGGTGTCCTGGGAGCCAGATGGGTCAGGAACAAATGAGCCAGTCCCTGTCCAACCTGCGCCAAGGGCAGCTGTAAATCAAAGAGCTGGAGCTTATCCAAGGCTCTGTTAGTGCTAAAGTCACTGACTCAGCAGGGAAGACCAGTTGTGACTGAGCTATGTTTGGTTGGGATGTTTCTCGCATACCATGTGCAACCCTAACTATGGACACTCTCCTCTATCTGAAACATCCCCTGACTTTTGTTTCGTGCCTGACAGTTTCAGTGCCCTCTTTAAATAATTCCTCATCTCCCATAGTGTTAGGCTGAAGTAGATGGCATCACTAGAAAATGGCATCTTTCAGTGTCTTGTTTCTCCAAGTCACCTTCCCACCTGCTGCATCCTGTGGCCTGAGCAGGGCAGGTAGCTGTGTTTGGCAGGGTGGTAGGTAACCCTTTCTGCAGAGAAAAGCTGAGCTGCTTTTCTTGGTTTCAGACCTTCTCCTGCGTCTTCACAAGCTGTCTAAGGCCAGCAGGAGCTGCTCTGAACTGCAGAGTACACCCGCTCCCAGCCCTTCTCTGTGCCTGCTCTTGCTCCTGCCTTGTAGCCATCCTCCAGGTAGAGGGTCTCCCCCCTAAATCTCTGACCCACTGGTGACTACTACACTGGCACCACAGTCACCCCATGGCAGTTCAGCCAGTTCCTCCTATGGCAGCTGGCTTAATTGTCCCTGCCCATCCCTGCTGCTTCTCCCCACCCTGTGATTTCCCCTTTGTTATGCCTGGGGCAGAGATTGCTTAATTGGCTGTGGTACCAAACAATTAATCAGAGCCTCTGGAAAAGCTCATTTGCGATTTCCCTGCACCCCTTCCCACTCCCCTGTCTTCCTTTCCTATCAAACAGGCAGGAGCCCTGACCATGCACAGGCACAGCGGCAGCCTCTGCTCCCGTTGCACACAACAGCCCTTGATTCCAGCCCCGCTGCTTGCCCTCCTCCATCCCTCTCTCTTCTTTCCAGCCCAGCCCCCCGCAACTGTTTTTCCATTTGACCTAAGCCCTTCCCAGCAACCTTGGATGCTGAAGTGCTAAAAGCAAATGGGACCAGTCATGGGATGTTGTGAACCCGCTCTCCTCCGTTTGCATTGTTAGGCTGCCTACGCTACCCCACGTACCACAGTCGTGAGTTCTTTGTGACCAGGTCAGCGTGAGTTTGGCTGCCCCAGCCCCTCTGCTGAGCAGGGACGATGCTGGTGCGTGCCATGCCAGCCCAGTGCCTCACCCACCCTCGCCCTGCGATGGTGTGCAGGAAAGCACCGCCACAGCCAACACGAGGCAGGCCTCTGCTCCCAATTGCTTGATGTGTTTTTCTATTACCACTGTTACTTCTATTTCCCTTTACTGAATGAAGGCTTTATTACGGTGCTTCTGAAATAAATCTATTTCTGTTCCTCATAAAGCAGCACGTGCTGCCTTGCTGGCTCCTCTCATTGCCACCGTGGTGACCATGGCACGGCAAGGTGAGGAGGTGCCCCGCGGCCGGCCTGGGAAGAGTCCCCGCTGTGTGTACCTGAGTAATGATCATCCACAGCTCAACTTCTAGCTCATAAACCAAGTTTATTAATTTGTCTAAAGGAGTAGCTGGGGACCTGGGTTAAGAGTAATTATGCTGCTTCTTGTCTTCGTTACCTGATGCTCGCTGAGCTGCCCTCGCCAGGGCAGGAAGGCAGAGGGGCAGGCATTTAAGAGTTGTCCATGCACATTCTGAGTTTTTTGGTGTGCAATCATCACGGACAAATTTCTGCTGTGCTCTCAGAGAGCATGGTCTCTGTAGCCAGAGGGATTGTTGGATCTGAGATCGCACACCACGTTGGCCACTCTTTCCCCTCAGGTGGCCCCGTGGGCAGACATCATCTCCACCTCAGCAAACTTGCTCGTAGGGACTTTGCACCACCAACCACAGCGAGAGCACTATGGTTGTAGCAGCCTTTTGCTGCCAGAGGCAGCGCATACACCCATCTCCCTGCACAGCCCTGTATTGTCAGGCTTGTACTTCTCAGGTTAGGCGCGTAAAGGTGAATGGCCTCCTCAGCTTCCACAGAACTCAAAAATTGGCCAGCTTCACCAAAAAAAAAGGTGGGGGTGGGGGGCAAATAACAGTTCTGCCACTTCCCACCTACTTGGCCTTGGACCCTTGGTGCTAGTTGCAGGGTATGACTGCTTCTTGGCGTGCACACGCAGCTGGGTGGCTTGGGTGGGTTTCTTTGAGCGGACGCACCCAACGCTCCCTCTGACACACAGAGCAATGGGCAGGTGGGTCCGTGGGAGGAGGAGGAGGAGGAGGCAGGGAGAGGTTCTTGCAGAGCCCTGACTCAGCTGTCAAGTCCTAGCAGGGGCCCCAGTCAGCGCCCTGCTTCATCCCCGCCGAGAGGCATATGGCCAGGAGCGCCGCTCCCTGCGCCTTGGCACCACTCGGCTACCACCTGCCTGTGCCGCCGGGTCACCCGTCTGTGCCAGGATTTCTACTTCAGCCTCCCCACCACCCATCCATGCTGTGAAAATCACGTTGGCACTTTCTGCAAGCTTGCAAGTGTTTCAGGGCCGCGTCCACAGCTCCTCACTGTCACTCAACAAATCCCTGTTGATTCCAGCAGGCTCGGGCCAGGCCTGTAGGAAGGGCGTAATGCCTTAAAAATGCTGCAATACCGCTCAGCCACTTTCTGCGCAGCCCTTTTCCAACATCAGCTCCCATTTCACACTGCAGCTATTAACTCCTTGCAGAAGATCTGCGAATTGGGTAAATAATTCCCCACTGAGGCCGTGCCCACCCACCGCAGGCAGCAGTGCAGACCAAAGTGCCCATGCCGACATGCAGTCTCTCTCACGGCCATTTTACTTGTTTCCAGTGGTTTTTACTCAAGATACTGATTTGCTTGTGGCCACAGAAAAGAGTTTATTACTTAGAGAAGGAGCGGGAGAGCTCCCTGAAGTGGTTTGGCTCTTAACAAATCTGAAGGCCTTTTTCCTCTGCTTGCTTGGATGTTGGGTAGCCCTTTACTTGTGTACAAGCCCACAAATCAGAGGAGCTTGGAGCAGCGAGACCAGTAAAGCAGGAAGGTTTCACACCCTGCCAGCTCCTGACCCGCCAGGACTCCCGATCCGCGGGAATCAGGCTGTTTTACTTCCTTCAGACCTGGGGTCAGAGCTGGTTAAGCTTTTAACTCTCCAGAGTGATGTGGTGCAGCCTTCCTTTATTATCAAAACCGTACAGAAATCCTGGCTGATCTAATTTCTCTTGGTATCTTACCCCCTCCCACCTTGTTGTCTTTTAGGTGATGCACTTCTCAGGCCAGAGACCTGTCTCAGTTATGTCTTAGGGACATCTGGGAAATTTAGGCAATAATTAAATAACAATAACAACCACGTTGTACAAAGTATGCCAATGACCTCAAGAAAGAGTTGGATTGTGTCTTTTGATGCCCCTTATGATATATGAAAAGCCTGTAAAGAAGAGCAACTGGTGAACTGGGTGGCCCAGGTAAAATTCCTGAGGCTGAAGTTCACGGACTGACTTTAGCTGGGCCTGGGTGACACAGGAGGGAGAATTTAATCCTGTTATTAGGGCTGATGGCTTGGGTCTAATCAAAACGTCTCCAAGGTAGACACACAGTATGTGTTCAGCTGGGGATAATAAAAACCAGTTTAAAAGCATCCGACAGGCTGTCTGAAAAAAAATGCCACACTCATGGTTACTCAGTTTCCGGTTTCTTATCTAGTCAAAATTTAACTAATTCACCAGTCCCTGCGAAGTTTCCCAGTGCAGGTAAGGCTTGAGCAGTGCGCACAAGCACTCTCACGTCTCACACACCACAGCCGCCTGGATGGGCCTGAGCCCGGCTTGGAACCCACGGTTCCTCAGCCAAAGAGAGGAATAATAATAATTATTATTATTAGTAGTAGTAGTATTAACACAAAATAAATGCAGAAAAAAATAGTATTCCCACCAAATGCTTTAAACTCAGGGTTGAAGATGCAGTTTTATTTTGGCATCCCTAATAATGATTGATGTTTAAAGGGATTTTTCACCCAAAGAGGCTGATAGAAGACAAAATCATCAGACAATGAGAGAGAATTAACTGAGGTCGGAGAAGAACTAAGGCACTTTTGGGAAAGATCATTTTAGGAGTCACACAATAGTATGTAGAAAATGAAATGCACTTCAACGGAAAATTTGAACTCCTCACCCACCTCCCTGGTCTCCACTGGGCTGAACTGGTTCAGAAACGAGAGCTGGCCAGACTGGTGCTTCAGTCAGCTCTGCCCTGTGACCAGAATTGATGGAGAAAAAAAATCCCCAATGTATTTACATATATAAAGAAGGAAATTAAGAATGAAATTGATAATTATGTCACCCAATTGTGCTGGCAGGTGGGGGGCAGGTTCAGCGATCTGCTCTGGATCAGAGACACGAGGGGTTTGCTCTTGGAGACAGACATGCCTTCTGGCACGCAGCTGGACAGTGTGCCTGCACCCAGCAGAGGGGAACGGTGACGGCCAGAGACACCTTCCTATTTCTTGGTCACTGTAAGGAAAAAATGTGGCATCAATAAGAGTAACATTCACTTTTCACAGACAAACCTAGAACTTTGTGTGATATTTCACAGGACTTAGGGATGAAAGGGGAATACCACATAATTCAGGTTTCCCTCCTCACAGCCAAGGGGGATGATCTCCATCCCAAGACTATTTTTGTATTTATCCACTGCTTCTTGCAAAACACATAGCCATGCTGGGGTTTCCTCTGGAGGGAGAGCCAGACCAGCCAAACTGCTGCCCACGCTTTCTCCCTCCGGCTTGTGGCATTTCTGTTCTTCTTCCCCACACCAATGTGGGGTTGACACAGGGGGAGGCCCCTTCTCTACCCCCATGGATGGGGGTAGCCAAAAAGAGGAGCTGTGGGTGAACTTGCAGGTCATAGTGGAAGGCACCCAGTGAATTTAAAAGCCTGGAGGGCTGGGTGGCAGCTGGGTGGGCGTTTTCTTTATTGCAGCTCTGAATGTAGGTGGCTGACTTTTATTTAAATCCTATCAAGCACCTAAATAGTCTCTTGGAACTCATCCCAAAACCTATCTAACCCCTTTATCACTGTGTAGGAAAACCTTGATTAGCAATCAAAGGTTTTGGCAGTCAAAGACATCCTACCAGCTACTCATGAACCCAAGGTGGTTCCTCAGATCCACCGCTGCCTCCGGGAGCAGGACTGACCTGAAGGATGATACAGCCACATCCCTGGGCCTGAATGGTCTTGCAACATGGGCTGGTTCATGCATGATTCATCAGCTTCATTTACTCCTCATCAAGCTAACTCTCACTCTTGGTTTGTTTTTTTGGTTTTTGGTTTTTTTTAGCAGTTCTGGTATTATACACCCTCTTACACCAAAGAGCCGGGAGGCATTATCCAATTGACCACTGAAGAATAACCACCTATTAAACATGATTAAAAACCAGCAGCAAATGCATTTTTTTTCCTAATGGAACTGTTAGAAAGAAATGTTACTTTTTTTTTTTCCAAACACACAAACCAAGCAAAAAAAAGTAAATATCACAAATGAGAGGTCACACAGCCCAATCTGCAAATCTGAAGAAGCAGAATCAAATTCACCCTGGTCATCCCTGAAGTGTATGTGTGTGGCATGGCATGTTTGAAAGATAAGGGCTGTCTGGTTTTGCTTGGGCTTTTTCTATAGCAGAAAGGCTGTTTGGATTAACTAAATGAATTTTATATTTATCGTGATAAATTCCTGGAAAACTCCTGTGCTTCAATTAGTCTAAAGCTTGTATGCATTACTTTAGCTCAATTTGGTAAGCCATCAGTGCTGCTCAGCCAACTTGAACACTGGATAAACTCTTAGCACTAGCCAAGCCCAGCAAGACTGTCAGCAAAAGCTTGGATATGAACTATTTTCAGGTTTAACTGTTGCTTCTGGGAGGAAGTTCTTAAATATTCAGCTCATGAAAATAAACTGTGCTTGAGAGGTCACTTTTCCACTTGTGTGGACACATGTAATGGGTTTCTCAGGACACACTTCAGCGAGGCACCTCTGAGAGCTTTCCTCCTTGTCCCCCTGGCATGGCTGCTGGGTGCCCTCAGGGCTCGTTCTGCACCACAAGTCCACCTGGGATCCATGAAAAAGGAGCCACTAATGTCCCCCGAAGGAGTCTGTCAGTGTGCTGCTGACATGCTTGGGTGCACTTGAGTATGATCTGGCACCTTGCAAAATGCCTCCTTTCCTGATGGAGCTGGCTGGATAGTTGTCTGCCCCTCTGGGTACCCACAAGGGTCTGTCTCCCAACAAGGAGGAAACACAGACCTGTACTTCCTTTAAACTGCAGGGTTCAATCCCACATCTCTCCTTCAATACCACATCTCTCCTTCCCGAGGCTGGCAGACAGATGTGGAGGGAGGGATAGAAGAAGAAACGCCCTTCACTCCTGTTGAACACTAGGCAGAAGGACAGAGAGCATGCAAGACAGGTCCTGACTCATCTAGTGGTTAAGATTGGCAGCTAGGCAAGGGTAACACTACTTCTAAGTCCTATTTGCTGCCTTTTGTTCAGTGTTTACTGTAAAATGCATAAACAGTCCTAGGAGCAGAGACTCCAGAGCCTCCTCCCCTTTCCATCCTCCCTAAATGCTAGGCTGAGTCTCATAGTCCTTAGGGAAGGTTCTCCCACAAATTATCTTGTTCCCTCCCCATGTCCTTTTGTCCTGCTGACTTTTGTTCCTCTCTGCCCAGATGGGTAAATTATGAGGGAGTGGTGGAGACCAACATCAGGCTGGGCTAACCTACAGCCTGGTGGTTATGGCACTGTGTGGGGAGTAGGAGATAAAGGTGTGAGTCCCCTCAAGGTCAAGCGAAGTAAAAATCTCTAATTCTTGTGTGAGTTTGCGAAAAGGTAAGAATATTTCTGTGCTAGCATTTTAACTGGGCTCAGGAACATGTTGCTGGAGTGAATCCCCTGACTATCTCTACTTCGGTGTTTTGGTTCACACTGAGCAATCGGCTCGGGTCTCTTTTGGATTGAGGAAAACTGGAAAACACACTCCTGGAGCACAGCTCCTATGCTGCAGCTGCCCCGGCAGTCAGTTCATGGGGACTTGTTCTGTAGCAAACTCTCTAGACATGTATGCGGTGTGACTGGGGGGTCCTGAGCACCATCTGCTTCTACAGGCTGCTCTTGCTGGGCTGCAGTAGTTGCTAACATCTGTAGCTGTGGGAAAAGATGTGGGAGCGTCTTCCATGCCAAAGGAGTGGCTTCTGGGCTCCGCATCCAAAGGGATGGTCTAGCCTCAGGGGAGAGCGGTGAGAGAACACCCCCACATTGGCACAGCTCACAAGCTCTCTCTAGCTGCCCTGGGGTGTGGTATGGAAATGAAATGCTTACCAGAAAGTGCTGGATTTCAGAAATCTGGCCGGTAGCTTCTAGGGCTCATGGAGAGCATTTAGGTGCCTTTCCCTGTATCTCTCTTTGCCCTCTGGAATTTCAAAGAGAGCACAAGTTGTTTTATTCCCAAAGCCAGACTGTGGCTCCAACTCTGCCATAACACATCAAATGAGCAAAAGGAAAAAGAAAAAAAAACAAACCTGGTTTTATTAATCTTGCTGTTATTTTAACATCAGCAGGCAGTGCCATTACACTAGTGAGTAGTGTTGGAAGCGTGCTGAGTGCCATAGAAAAGAAAAAGAGATGCAAATGCAATTAAGCAGGCCAACTAGAGCTGTGCATAGCTAAAAGGGCATGAACAATCTTGGTTCTTTCCCAACACTACATACCAGTTATAGACATGCATGTGTATTTTGCTGATTTACAGGCAAAATTCCTGTTTCCAGGATGTACAATAGGCTACGTGACAACGCAACATGTCTTGACACAAGAAGAATGACTTCACCTGAGACTGCAGTTTGGAAACAAAGTGTTTCAACAGCAATTGCAATCCCTGGTGGGAGCTGGAAACCCTGCACCTTCTGATCTTGCCTAGAATTTCATTGTAGCTTCACGTAAGTGCTGTCGATCAGAATAATTTCTAGTAGATTCTATCTCTTTTGAAATAATAGAAACTACTGCAATTGATTTATGAGCACTCTCATCTGACACTCTACCCATAATAATAAAATACCTAGCAGTAAACCGTCTTCTGTGGTTTAGACCTGATTTATTTTACATTTTTTTCCACAAGCTAGACATGTACAAAGTTGCTGTCAGGTTGGTTTAATCCCATTTTTCTGTCGTTCAAACAAAGCTCCTTGTACAACTCAGGCCATCAGCCAGCCTGTATTGTGCAAACGCCAGTGGGACCACCGTGTTCCCCAGACCAGTCCTAAGAGGTGAGTCCCACTGTGAATGCCTCCTGGCAGTGCCTGATCTCCTTTAGGTTTTGAACTCCACAGCCTGTGGGTCACTAGGAACTGAAATTTGCCTCTTTTCTCCTCTCCATTTTCTCTGAAAGCCCAGCATATTTGGGAAATGGCCTTTTCCTGCTTTTTACTTCTGCAAAAATGCAAGCATCACTATGTGCCAAGGCAGCCCAACACTCTGTTCCCCTGTGCTGCCTTGACCAGGAAAGACATCCCAGTCCTTCACAGTGGCATACTGGGAAGGGGCTGCACACACAGGTGGGGACAAGAGAGAAATTGAGGTGTAGGCAACAGAGGAACTGTGAGCCCGGGGCTGCCACTGGAATCAGACAGAGCAGCATGGGACAAAAGCGAGTCTGACAAAAGGATTGGGAGTCACTCTGAGCCTCTCTTGAGGGGCATCCTAGCACAGCTATGATCTCCGTCTTGGCAGCTGGGACCAGCCTGTGTGACACACCGGAGTGTATGTGACTGTGCTGGGGAGCAGGGACATGGGATAAGTGCAGGCTGAGCCAGGAGGGAGTCTGGTGAGGAAATCCCAGCTCACACAGCAGTGTGTGCACTCAAAGTGTGGGGTTTGGGCATTTCCCCTTGAGGGTGCCTCAAATCCCTCCAACCTCTCTTTCAAAATGTTACTTTTTAATGTAGTCAGATAGCAAAGGAATACATTTTTTTCCATAGTCAATTTATTCTGCCACCCACCATTTACTCATTAAAAAAGCAGTTCATACAGGAACCACCATTTTGGTGCTGAGAAAGAATCTCAATTAAGAGGGAGCAGCAACCTGTCAGAAATTTATTTATTGACAAAAGAAATTATCTACCAAACCATTAAAATATGCCAGCAAGTCACCAAGGGCTTTACTGGAGCCCTTGACTTTTAGCAGTGAGCACTGAGAGTACAGGGGGTCATGCAAACATTGCTAAAGACAGTGGTTTTCTTGGATATCCACCTTTCCTGCCTGAAGCAAATCCCTTTATGGTGTACTAGAATAACATGGAGAGTAAAGGTAGAAACATTCCTGACCTAACAAGGTTAATTTTTCCTTCTTTTGGGGGGTTGTTTGAAAGGAGTATTTCTTGTCTCTGCTGGAGTTTTTGTACACCCGAGTGCACACATTGCTTAGGAACAACCTCAGAGGCATTTCTGAGGAGATGCTGTGTGGTTCTTTGTCATTTCTTGGCATGATGGCTCGTTTCTTCTGTGTCTACAAGATCCTTTCCCACAGATCTTTGCAATGGGCTCTGCTGGAACTTCTGCGATTAGCAGCATGATGACAAGCAAGGTGGAGAGACACTGGTATCTGGAACATTACCTTCCCTGGGGCTCCACCACCCTTTGGAGGCAGAAATCAAGGACTCCTTCCTTATATTAATTTAGCAGTAATTACTGCTCCACTCCTGAATGATCTGGTCCCTTTGGCTTGGTCCAAGTCTAGCTGATTCAGTCTAAGAGTAGACTTGGTAACCTCCTGAGCTCCTTTCTCTGGTTCTATGCAGCTCAAACGCACTAGTAGCTGCACAGAAATCCCGGAGAGATCTTTCAGGGAACATCCTGGCAGTTTGCAGTTTATTTTTTCCTTTCAAATAAGCCAATACAACTGTCTCCTCAAAGAGCTTGGAAGCCACATTCCACTGTCCGAGTCAGGTTAGGGGACACCCTTTCTTCCCACTGGGAGTATTCTGCACACCAGGGACCTCTTGGTCCTCAACAAAAAGAAACACAGAAGTGGGACAAGTTCTCAGTTTCTCCAGTCTGTGGCAGCTGCTGACAAAAAGACTGGGGAGAGCAACAGGGCTGAAAAGACACTATCCTTCAGGAAAGAAAAAGGGGCAGTTAGGAAAGTCAGGACTGAGAAGCACAAACGTAAAGTTCATAAGGATGTCAGAGAGAGCCTAAAATAGCAGACAGACAATTCAGACTACTGGGGAAAGAGTTCCAGGGATTTCTTCACCAGCAGCCTTTGTACCCCAAGGATACTGCCATGTTCAAACTGTTCCCCACCTCTTATTGCACAAAGCCAGGGAAGAGCCAACATCCTTATCCCTCTCCAACCTGTTACAGACAAGTGCTATGAAACTTTGATGAATACAAACCATCAACCACTTCACCCTTCCTGTGGCTGTTCTCAATGATTTATACTGTCATAAATTACTGACTCTTTTAATGAACCGCCGGCTCAGTCCCTAGCTGTTATCTCCAACTGTAGACTAAAATTATCAGTAAGGATCATAAATCATAAGCACTGACCATTATCTAACCCTTAAATATTGAAAGTCCATCTATTTATACTGAACATTTGTTTATCACCTGTAGAAATGCAGTGAAGGAACATAGCAAAACCAGAAAAATTAGGACATGAGAAGGGTCACGCTTACTGACTCATGGACATTTTAGTAAACTGCAGAATAATTATTTTAGTAAAAAGGGGGTTTTTTTTGTTTTGTTTTGCTTTTTTTTTTTTTTTACTTATGCTAGCAAGGTTTCTAATATTTCCCCTGGTTTTGCTCATATGTTTATTTTTCAGGTTTGACATATCAAATACACTAGCTGAGACTTGTGCTACTAGCCTGGGGCTTGCATATGCCATAGAACTCAGCAAAGTCCTTCCAAGCAGCAATACCGTGCTGTAGTCCAGCCCCACCTCCCCAAACCCCAGCAAAGCCCAGCAAAGTCTTCCTCTTACAAAGGAAGCTGCCCTCAGCTCAACAGCATTTTTGTGTTCTTTGCTATTTGCTTTTGTGTCTGGTTGTTTCAGGTCAGCAGAATCATGTCACTCTGCTGGTAACATTTCCCTCTTAGGTATGAGGTAGCATACAGGTCATCAATGTTTTTTTTTCAAGTTTGTGGAACATCAGTGAGTAGACAGTATCTGAGTCTTTCCTTAATGCTGTTTGGTGTCCAGCATAGACATTGATAAACCATAGCTGTCACTTAAAAAGCACTGCTCCCAAAGAGGAGTGCATCTGGGCAGGTACTACTACCTCACCTATTCTGTGCTCTTTAAAGTGCGTGTGGCTTGTAGTTTCCCAGTGCAACCTCAGTTACTTTAAGTGGCAGGCTTCCGTTGACCTTCCCAGCACATGTACAACCTGGGAATATACCCTTTTTCATTATATACTCAGCTGCCCTTGGCCAAATAGGTCTTCCTGAAACCTACTTCAGCTTCCTTTATTATTTCCTGCACAATGCAGAGCCTCACAGTCTTGCATAATTTCTGTTGACTTTCCAGCTCCAAATTGTTGCCCATTGACTAACAGTCAAACTCGAGCATGCAGCTGCCTGCTAGGTTTTCTGTCATGACAGGAGCTCTCTGGATGTTTTCTCTGCACAGGGGCACTAGTGCCAGCTTCGCATGTAGTGTTGTGTGCTTCAGTGCCCAAGAGCTCTGCAGGCACTGCAGATTTTCTGTAATCAGCATCACTATATCACCCTGTCAGACTGTGCTCTTCTTGAATTTGCTCCACTGAGTATAGGTGGCCTTCAAAAATCAGCAGATCTTGAGCATTCTCCAAATTATGTGCATAACCCCCTTGCAGAGTGCTAAATTACCTTCACCCCTCAGTGGTGATGGAGTCCTTGTTCTTGAATACCCACAGACAGAGAAAGAACTGCTTGGCTTTGACGTGTGAAAGAGCCGTCTGATGGGATGAGTGACAGGTGCTGTTTGACAAGTAGTCGAATTGCCAGGTAAAAAAAAGTCTAAAAACGAGGAATGCAGAAAAACTAGGGAATGAAAAAACAAACAGTGGGCATTTGAGAATTTGACTTGTTCTTCTTTCCTGGGACATTGCCCAGATGCATCCCATATGGCTGTGACATCCTGACATGGTCCCAGGGGCATTGCTCCAGTGAGTACCACTGGACACGGGGATGCCATCCAAGGGGCCCTGGGGTTGCAGCTGGCTGAGTGTGCCACACAGACACATGATCTCCAGCACAGATCTGTTGGTGGAATATGTTGGTGGAATATGTTGGTGTGGGCTTGACTGTAGCTTATGCCTGGAAAGCTCTTTGTAATAGCCGCTGCTTTTCTTTCTTTCTTTCTTTTTTTTTACAGCATGAGATTTTAACTGCATCCCTTTAGTTCCTCATGACTTTTTTCCCAAACCCAGTTCAACTCCCTAGTCTCTGATTACCTTAGCAAAAGGAAGTGTTTCCCATTATATATTTGCATTCAAGAAATGACTTGGTCAATATGATGCATACATAGGTGCAAACAGGTCGTTACTGAATCATCCTATTCTTGTTTTTAATCTGATTCAGGACTTGCACTTTGAGACCTCAGCAAGTTCTGCTGGGTTAGTCACGTAGTCAGTGATCTGAATATTGATGAAAGGAACATGAGAATGCACTTTATTCTGATTGAATTAAAACAATGCAAAACGTGAATGCAGCCCACTGTCCACTGAGGCATCACACAGCATTCTCGGATGCTGCCTGCTCTCCCCTCCATCACCCTTGAGCTCCCATCACCGAGTCCAACAACTCACAGCAGAAATTTTAATTCTGACGCTTCCTTCCCATGTCTTCCGCTTCCCTCAGGGGGATGTACAGGATCAGTCCTCCCACTGTGGGTGCCCAGCCTCTCCTCGGGCTTCACTGGCACTACCCTTTGTACTTTGCAGCCTGTATGGCTGCTCCACCAATCCTGCCTTCAGCAATTTCTCTCCCCAGCATTTGCCATTGACGTCTCTCATTGGCTTCTTCCCATTTTTATCTGTGATTAAGTAAACTAATGTGGGTTTCTTCTATGCTCGGTGTGCTCCAAGAGATACAGAAGAACAAAACCTTTTCAGATAAGCATCAAAGATAAAAGTGTTCTTGGCAAACCTGATAAAACTTTGTCTGAACTCTAGTAGTGCATTTACAGACATGTAGTATGCATGACAAAGGGTGGGAATTAGTCAAAAGTAAGGTCTGGCTCTAGCTCTGGCCAGTACCCTGCACCCCTCTCCTTTGGGGAGAGATTATTCCTGACGGACAGTGGAAAGCACCTTCCCAGAAGCAAAGAAAATAGCGACCCTCCTTTATAAACCCTCCTCTGTCTGTCAGTGTCTGACAGCTGCTGGTGAAATGGGACCCTCTCCGTGAAAAGGTGTCATGCCACCTCTCTCACATGAGACTCCACTGCCCTCTCCCAAAACATTTTTTTTGAGCAACAGATAGGAAATGGTAAACCAACCCTGGTTTACCTGAAGGGGTTTGAGCCTTTGTGCACAAGCAGGGGCTGCAGAGCTGGGGGCAGTGGAGACCCCGTGAGCTGTGAGGTTGGCCAGGGCAAGCAAGCTGGGCCAGCCAGGTGCCCCCCATGAGGGAACAGGTAGCAGCCCTGGGAAGATGTCTCTGGAACTGCAGGACTTGGCCAAAGGACCTGGGAAGTTGCGGGAGCCGTACTAATCTATTCAAATTAGGGAGAAAAGCAAACAGCCACTAACAAAATTCTGCTTGCCACAGCGGGGGGATGCAACAAGGGAGCGGGCAACTGCTGACACTTGAAAGTGTTGCTTTTAGTGTTACTTTAAAGTGTCACACTGTCGGTTTTGTTGATTTTTTTTTTTATTTTTTTTTTTTTACAGCTGCATGAAATGATGAAACCTGTTTAACCTCCTTGCTACCCTGCACAGCCAAGGTTTCACCAACAGGAAAGACAGAGCCCACGCTGTTTTATGGAGTAACTTTGGAGAACAACTTTGAGGAACAGTCTGGTAGAAGACAGCTCTGACTCGTGGAAGTAAACTAGGTGCTGTGTCCCTCTCCAGAAGCCTCCTGAATTGTTTGAAGTGGGCAGTAGACATAAAAAAAAAAAGGTAGATTTCTGCACTGGCTTCTTTTTTTCAGTGGTTGTAAGCTTTGTCTGACAGAGAGGCTTTTGGAGACTGTAAGGACTATGGGATCGATGCCTGTAGCCAAAGAAGTGAGAGTGACCTACAGCAACATTGATATCGACCAGGATCTTTGCAGCCCTTACATTAAGTTGGGTTTTAAAATCATATCAAGTGCTGGTTTTGCACTCAGACCAGCCTCATATTCTCTAATCTTCCTCCTATAGCACTTAACCACAGGGGTATTTTTATCAAAATTGTTAAAAAAGCTGCAAGATGGTGAAGCAGCAAACAAAGTCTTCATGTCAAACAATAAAAATTTGTTCTTTGTAAATAAAATGTTACTTGAAAATGACACATGAGCCCATTTCTTCCGTGCAAGGAGGGAGGAGGCAGAGTGTACTGAACACGGCGGCTATGTAACCGTCAAGAACTCAGTGTTGTATAGTAGACATACATGGAAGCTACATCTTTATGGATCTGAACTCCCAAGACCATGCATTTGTACTAGCCAGACCTTGCCAACAACACTTCAGGCACTGCTCTATAAAATGCAAAGGCTTATTTTTTAAAAGCTGGGAGGGCAATTAAAGTGAATATGAAAATAATGGCTGGGTACCTATTTCAGACACTAATATGCATGTAAAGATATTGAAGAAGACAAAATGGTTTGTTCAAAAGCTAAACAAGGATGGTATTTTTGGTCTTAGTATGACTAAAACAAGTGTTTGAAAAGTAAATGCAGAGACAAACTGGTTACACATGCTGAGTTGAACTGGGAAGGTGCTTTTATTGCTGATGTTAGTGAAAAAAGTCAGGTGTAACACGTTTAGCTCAGCCTCAAAGAAATGAGAACTATTTCCAAAGTACAATCTGAGTCTATAGCTGCATTTCCAGTTGATTAACAACAGTCATGCATGACAAGTAGCAAGCAAGCTGCTAGGTGTTGAAAGAGCCTGATTTTAAGCTAAAATGATGAATAAGGAGGCTGCTACACATAGGAATTGGGAAAAAATCAAAATGCTTGTGAATTGCACGTTATAAAAGTGACACTTCATGGTAGTCAAAACTAAATCTGACCACGAGGAATAGCAGAAGATCTTATCCAGTGTGAGTAACTGGATAATAAAATGGCAAATGAACCCCAGTGCCTACTGCTGCAAACTAATACACAGTGAGGAAATTAATCCAAAGTACACCTGTTCAAGTGTATTGGCATATATGTACCCCAGGACATACTGTTGTAGTTTCTAGAAATGCTTGGGAAATAATCTTGTAGTGACTACGAACAAGTCAAATAATTGCTTTAAGGTGTCTGAAAAAAGAAAACAAGTAAATAGGAATTACTGTGCATATATACACTGTGCAGGTACTTGGATTGCTCTTGTAAAAAAGGCACAAAAAGTTGTGACGAGGATAATAAAGATATATAACATGACACAGATTCAACAAATTAGGCCTTTCAGCACAGAATAAAAGGATGGAAAGAGAATATAACAGAAATTTATGCATTAATAGAGGAGATGAACAGGGAAATACAATTAGCTATTACTTCCAATTGTGAGGACTCAGGAATGTCCCGTGAAATTATGTAAGACCAGGTTTACAGTACATGAAACAGTTTTTTTTTCACCACACATAATTAAGCTATGGAGTTAATTACTCCAGGGTCTTGTGGATTTTGAGATATATATGGGATCAATATTCAATATTTATATCATCCAGATACAGGTGACATCAAAACATGGTTAGACAAAGCAGAGAGCAAAGCAAGGACTATTAAAAGCACAGATCCAGACAGAGCCTCTGGAGGTGCCTGGGGCCTATTGAGTGAAGAGTTCTTGTAATTGTTATCTATACAAATTACTAGATCAAGCTTAAATTTTATTTAAATCCCTACTGATGAAAGCATTTCTACTTCCAGACACGTCTCATAAAACCAAGCTCAGTACTAAGTGCAACATACAGGACAGATCTTTACTTCAATATACAGAAACTAACACACAATTTCAGCAGCACTTTATATATACTTAGACAAGTTTTTATTATCTCACAAGTCATATGCACAGCATTTCACCACCTTCTAGCTTTTCTACACACTCTTTTTAACACAGCATTATTTTCTGGTAGGATTTTTGGTCACGGTATCTTAAAAATCAAATACTCTTTACTGTGTTGTGATTGAGCGTCATTTAATAAAGTCACTCTTGGTTGGCTGCTTTGGGTGAAGTGCAGGCTGTGTGAGGTGGACCTGAGCCTGACAGCGATACTGGGTATATTTTACAATCAAAGCCTAAGGTATGGGCTGCAGTGCTGATCCAACTGATTCATGCCTGGCTGGCCATGGTCTCCATCCTCAGAAACTTTCCTTAAAGCTGGAGTTTAAAGGACACTATAACTAGGAGAGGCCTGTTTTATTTCTTTTTTTATTGTTAACAACAGAGCTCAAACTCCAGAAAAATAACACCTAGTGACTTTTCACGTGGCAAGTAACTCTTCTTCTATCCACTCATTATACTTTCTGCTAGATTATTTTCTCTCACAGAAACAACTTTAGCCCTTTCCTTTGTGGGGTGGCAGTGAAATCAAGGTTGTGCACACTAGTGAGGATACCAGAAAGTTTCTTATAACTGTCAGAAAGCCCAGAAGATTTCAAAGGGAAAATAACTGTAAGTCTTACTTCTGCTCTTAGCTGCCTGCTGCCCTTGATATCCCTACATCTGCCTCCAGGATCATTAGATTGTTGGTATCAAATTAGCAGTTAGTTTATCTGTGCCTTGTCTTCCAAACTCAAGCCACCTAAGAAGGTCTCCGAGATTTCTTTCTCCAGCCCTGTCTCACTCTACAGACAGCTTCTGGGAGCTGCATTTTATCTGCGCGTTGTCCGAATCCCCGGACGATTTCCCCGGGCTGGGGGGTTTCGGAGGGACCCGCAGGACTGGATTTCCCTCCGGACGTGTTTTCTACTGACACAGGGGAACCAATCCATGCCCGGGGCCGCATTTGCGGGGTACCGAGCCCGCTCTGCCCGATGCTCGTCCAGTGGCAGGGCTCTGGGCAGGGACGTCCCGCACGAACCCGAGGACGAGCCCCGCTCCCCTCCCTCCAGCATCCCCCGCCCCGTACCCGGCCCCGCCCCGGGCTTCCCACCGCCTCCGCGGGCGGCCAGAGGAGCGGGGCGCGGGCCTGGGGCGGGCTAAAAGCGGCGGCAGGTGAACGGGGAGGGACCTTAAAGCTCCGAGGCGGCGAGGCTGGGACCGGCTGCTCCGCAGGCACCGCCGGACCCGGGAGCGGAGCAGCGCAGCGCGCCCGTCGGTCGCGTCCCCGGTGCCGAGCCGAGCCGAGCCGAGCCGTGCCAGGTGAGGGTCGGGCTGTGCCCTCGCCCCCCGCCCCGAGCAGGTCAGGACGGGTGAAGTGTGGCGGAGGGGAGCCCGGGCCGGGGACGTCCCCAGGGGGCCGGGATCGAGACGGCCGCAGGCAGTGGAGCGGGGCCGGGGTAGTGGCGGGGTAGTCACGTCGCGGCCTCGTCCCCCGGTTGCCTGCGAGGCAGCCGGGCTGGGGTGGGGACCGGCCGCGCCCGGACTGACCGAGGCGGCGGGGGGCTGCGGGCCCGGGGCGGGCGGCAGGTCGCTGGGCCGCTCCCACAGGGCAGCCGGTTCCGGGAGGAGCCGTCGAGCCCCAAAGCCGAAACCGGCGTTCGTAAGCGGTTGTTCGCTGGTGGGGCCCGGCTGCAGGGTTTCCCGTGGCGTTTCCCGCCGCCAAAGGCTCCAGCCCGCCCCGGCGCTAGAGTTCGGCGGGAGCAGAGGGAGGGGTGAGCTCACCCACCTCGGCCTGTAACCCCAAACTGGGGGTTTCGAGGGGTTTCCCACACACGATGTATTTGTTGGCAGGGCGAGTGTCCCGGTAGATTGACTCAGTCCTCACCGCCGGTTTCAGTGATCCTGTAGTGGCGGGTGAGCTGGCAGAAATGTTCTCCCTCCCCCCTCCCGCCCCCCAACTCGCGGCACTGTTTCAGAACTGCAGAGTGAGCCCCCAGTTGGAGCCCAGGCTGTTCATCCCACTGGGATTCACTTCGAATGCTTTCTGTCAGTCCCGATTAGCCCCTTGTGACGGTTTCATTGGCTTTATTTTAACCACCATGCAACAGACAAGAGGAAGTTCTTAACAGAAGGATGCAGGTATCTGATCATAGCCTACAGTTTAGGTCAGTGTAAAAAAGTTGCATGAAGTGCTGCCAGTTTCAGCAGAGACAAAACATGAGAAGTCTAAGGAATTCCAGCCACCTTCTCAAATCTTTATTTTTATTTTTTTTTTTTTGTCTTACCCAATTTCACCTTTTCACATCACAGTTAATCTGACCTCTCCCTCTTGCCTCAAGGCTTGTCTGTACAAGCTGGGCCCTTGTACCAAGGGAATGTGCTGGGGCGCATTAGTCCTTTAGTGGTGTTGTTACTACACCAGGGTAGAGAAGTTGGGTTTTTTTGTTTTTTTTTTTTTTTTTTTTTTTTTTTTTTCTTTTCTCTTATGTGGGAATGAGAAATTTTGAAAACTCTGACCTGTGTTGTGTTGCAAGGTACCATGCTCTCTCCCCACAGCACACAGCCGGCACCAAGAGCAGACAGAGCTCTTACCCATGGCCAGTGTGGCTCTCCACTCAGCAAAGCTGAGCCCTACCCTTGAAGGATGATGGACCAGCTATGCAACTTCCCAGCTCTGGTTTCAAAGTGTTTTGTCCGATTCAGTTTCCAAATGGCTGCAATCAGTGAAAGCTGAGCCCTGAGACTGAATTCTGACTTCAGTAAAACTTACATTTAACTTTCAAAGGGACAAAGGGTGTGGATTTTAGTTTTCAAGAGTAGGAGGAAAGGAGGAAAGCTGAAATGGAGCTTCCCTGAAGTTTATTCTGCTGGGGTGTGATAGCATCTAGAAAATCAACACAAACTCTTTAGCTGAGGGCTTTTTCCTCCCAGCTCTGTGGCTCTGCTTGTCTCCTTTTTGGATGAGATAGCAATGAATGTGGAAGGGCAGGCTCTGCAGTATCTTTCTTTGCCTGTTGGTTTGTGCGATATATGCACGCAGCCCTGACAGAGCCAGCTTGAGGCTTCTCAGCAGCGTTGGCAAAATCAAATGCTGCACTTCTGAGATGAAGGGCCTGCCAAGAAAGGGGCATGTCTGAGCTACAGCAGAAAGCCTTGGAGGCCTGCTGAAGGTGTCTGGGAGGAGCGAGGGCTTCTGCTGAAGAAGGCCAAGTAGTACTTACCCTGGCGGCAAAGAAGGCACCAGCCCAGCCTTCTAGGGCTGTGGCATTGTCAAAGAAATCCTTTGAAAACTACTAGAGAAGTCTCTACTTTGTCTAGATGTGGCCTTAACTTGTGCAGTGATAGTAGTTTCTGTTGCTTTGGGAAATACACTGAAAGGCAAAACATTGATGGGAGTCAACCACAGGAAAGGAAATATCTCAAGGAAGGGAAGGAGGGCATGGAGGATGCACAGAGGAAATGTATTTGAAGATGTAACTTATTGGCTGACCAACGCCTTCTGAGACGTATATCAAGGTGTCCTTATCCCATCATAAATACATGGAAGGAGAGAGTTTAATAATCTGTTTGAATCCATAAACACATGGGTGACATTAATGAAAGTGACTTGCATTTGCCTATGACTCTTGAGGGAGTGCCAGGAAGTCCTCTTGTTCGTAGAAGGTCTAGAGTTGATTCTTCACCCTTTGAAAACTGACTATTTGTTATATTATGTCATCCTGCAGGTAAAAGGACACAGAAAAGAAGATGGACTGGGGAACTCTGCAGGCTGTTTTAGGAGGTGTAAATAAGCACTCCACCAGCATTGGGAAGATATGGCTCACAGTCCTGTTCATCTTCCGTATTATGATCCTGGTTGTGGCTGCAGAGAGAGTCTGGGGAGATGAACAACAAGATTTTGTCTGCAACACACTTCAGCCTGGGTGTAGAAATGTTTGCTATGATCACTTTTTCCCCATTTCTCACATCAGACTCTGGGCCTTACAGCTGATCTTTGTTTCCACACCTGCGCTGCTGGTAGCCATGCATGTAGCTTACACGAGACACGAGAAGAAAAGGCGTTTCAGAAATGGTGAGAAAATTGATATTGAAGAGCTGAAAAATGAAAAGATTCACATTCGAGGCCCCCTGTGGTGGACGTACACCAGCAGCATCTTCTTCAGACTGGTCTTCGAAGCAGTCTTCATGTACGTATTCTATTACATGTACGATGGGTACCAGATGCCTCGCCTGGTGAAGTGCAATGCATGGCCCTGCCCCAACACAGTGGACTGTTTTGTGTCTCGGCCCACTGAGAAAACCACATTTACTATTTTCATGCTTGCTGTGTCTGGGATCTGCATGATGTTGAATCTGGCTGAGTTGTGTTACCTAGTGATAAAACTTTGCATGAAAGAATCCAGAAAGACAACGGCTTTAAAATAATTCCCTAGTTTCAGTGTTTCCTAGCTCCCTATTTACCTCAAACTTTCTTAGGTGTCAGAAAACAATCAGCAATATTTTCACACTCAAGGAAAAGGGTAAAAATGAAAGTACGTACGTGTTTTAGAAATGATAGCCTCCCTGGGAAGCTGCCACCGATTCAGATTTTAAAGATCATGAGCTAATGCAGTATTCCTGCATCCACAAATAGAGAGAGCAACCTGTTGGCAGCAGCTTTTCCAAGTGTGCCTACTGCTGGGATTCTGTTGTTGGGACAAAGTCACTTTTCAAAAAGTGGGAGTGGAAAGGCCCAGAGAAGGCTCCAGTGCCCACAAGAGAGCCAGGAATCACAAACATACTATGTCATCTTCAGAGGTGAGCCAATAACAAAGGGTTTCAGTCAAAATTGGAGTGAAGGGGTTTTGGGGGGAACTTTTCGCTTGTGAAAGGGAAGAAGACAAGGAGGTGATTGTGTTTACAGCAAGTGTCCTATTCTCTTTCTTAAGTATTCTGGAGAGCAAGGAAAGGGCCTAGGAACACAAGTACTCCATGGCAATGCATGCTGTCAGCTCTGCTGGGCACCAGCAATGGTTTTTGTCTTTTTATCTCCTCACATGCACTGAGTGCTTCAACACAGCATGATATGCAGTAGGTTGCACCTACTAGTGCTCCTTCCATCAGTCCATTCTTCCTATCCACCCTGCAGAGCTTTTCTTCATAAAAGCAACTCCCTATCTGAGGCACCTTTCAAGTGAGTCCATCAAACCACTCCCAATCTCTCTGACATTCCACACTGTGAGACTGAATCACCCTTCCTCTTTTTACAGTGGGTCTAGCAGCAATTACAGACAGCTTGCAGAGCTAAAATAGCAAAGGTACCCATCAGAAATGAGGAGGAACTTGATACATTTCTCAAAGTTCCTATTGCTGAGCTGTGAATTGTATATTACTGACTTGAAGAACTATGTGAGTCAGTCTGGTCTTGTCTGTCCAAAGTAGTCTCAAAACGTGTTTTTTGCCTGTCACAGGCAGCTACACCAGCACATACAGCAACACAGATTATCTCCCAAGTACCTGCCCATTGAACCCACTTCTAGAAAACTGGCTATTTCTCCCCCTTAGCTTTAATAACTGGCTTTTCCCCAAAACCAGTGAGCGCTATCTCAGCTTCTCTATTTGCATCCATCTCTTACTGTACATTTAAGTTTATCACTGTTGGAGTAAACAAAGCTGCATTAATTAAGACCCATGACCCCTCCCTGTGCACTGGAAGCGGAGCATGAACAGGCTCTCGCAGCTCGTGAGCTACATCCAGTGTTGCAACTTGACTGCAGATGGCAATCCGTCAACTAAGAGGGGAGCAAGAAAAACATAAAAACACCATCCTTGGAAGCATGAACAAAAAGATGGAAAGTCATTAATAATGAGCTGAACTGGAAACCTGGACTGTGAAAACATCCTGAATTCAACTCTAAAAAACAAAGCTTGGCACATACCAGGTTTGTGCTTGGTAAAGTTCCTGCATTGTTCTGTGTACAAGTATGAAGTGAACAAAGTATCTATGCTCCCAGTGCTCTAGTATTACATGTCTTTTGTAACCACAGTTTTGTTTTGTTTTGTGTTTTTTTCTGAAATTATAATTAAAGCACTCTTGTGGTGTCTGTTTTCTGTATTACTTGTATGTGCTGTGTGTTACCCTAATGTGTCTAATGAAAGTCTGTTTACTGTAATGGAAAATGCACGCACCAATACTATGTTTACTAGCCAAGGGCTCCTGTGAGGATTTTAGCCTTCTGCTGCAGGTTGGTTTTTCAATTGGTTACATTGCCTGTTATCCTGCAGACTTTATGACCTGATAGTGGAAGGTCACATGTGTGACCCCCTATCAGAAATCAAATGTGCTGCCTAAGTCGGCCTTGCACTAGCAGAACTGCAGCTGGAAAAGGCTGATGATAAAACAACTTAACCAGCTCCACAGGGGAGAGAGTTTGTTTTCCCAGCCTGCCTTTGAGTTTAGCTGGAATTTGGAATGAGACACACTGAAACTGCTAACACTAACACTGTGAGGGTATCTTCAACTAGCAGTTTGGCAATTAGATTATCACAGAGGGGAAAAAAAGATACAAAAAGGGAAAGTGTCTAGAAGTGGCCAAGGGAGGGCTTTGATCCAGAACTGCAGCAGCAGGTGCTAATGGCTCTATCAGGACATATTTACTGTCTGAGATTTCTGGGTGTATTAAATTTGACTAAATAGCTGCTTTGTAGGGAAAAAAAAGTTCAGATTCTTCATAGGAACATAGAAATTGCACCTATTCTACATGTGCTACATTGCAGAGCTGACCTCCTACAACGGATTTCACACAGATTAAAATACACTGCTGTGTTGTAATTGTGCGTGTTTTTTTCTGAAATACAGTACAAGTGTCTACATTTTTGGCACTTGGTTCCTAGACTTGTCAGAATGAAGGCTACAAGAGTGCTAAAAACTGAAGCAGCAAATAATGATGTCATCTTTTACAGTCGACTATAAAAGAGGCTGATTCCTCACTGTCCTGTGTAGCCAGGATATGAAGTGTCAAATAATGTGGCAGCAGAACTGGGAAATGTAAGAGTGGGACTGGCTAGAATTATACCGTGATTGAAATCACCAGGAGAAATCACCATTGACTCAATCAAGCTAAACTTTAATCCAAAACCTTGAAACAAAACAAAAATCACACACGTTTGCTGAGGGTGGTGGTGGGGGAAGGAAAATTCATTGTCAACTCATAGACCCAACTAGAGAAAAAACCCTAACTCCCATGGGAGAAAGACTGATTTAAAAGGAAATCAGAAGTATAAACATGTATTTATGACTTCTGGCTATAGAAAAGCTTTATTAAAGGTTTTATTAGACAAAAAAAAAAAAAATCCTTCAGATGTTTTACAGTTATCATGAGCCAATGTACTGTGTCATTTCCTATCTGACAGCAAGCACAGAAAAGACCGATGATACATACAGAGAAGGTCCATACAGAGAAGAGCTGTACTTGGTGAAAGAAGAACTGAACTTGGTGAAAATGAATCTTTTTTTTTTTCCTCTGGTCATAATTCTCTCCCCTGAAACTCAGGTTAATGTGTTTTACAAGGCAAGAAAATAACACTCAAAGAATTGCACTATATTTTGTTGTCACCTGTTAACGATATTCAGGACAGCCACTACCCTGGGTGTTAATTACAGATTTCTTTGGATTTTCACCATCCTATTATCTATACAGTCATTTGAACCTGTTTGTAGACAGTGGCAAGAGTAATGTTAACTATCTGAGGCTTAATGAGCTAAGACTAATGGTAATGATCTTCAAGATCATTCAGGACCTACATACACTTTTTTTCCCCATCTGACTCCCCAGCTTGTCACTGTAATTTTCTTTCACATAATATATTTCTCTTCTGTAAAGTTGGCCTAACTCTGGCCTGGGTATTTTCTCTCTAAGCCTTTCTAGCCTCCCCACCCCCCAAAAAATAGTCTTTATAATCTAGATTTGGAAATGTATTAAGCTTTAGGCCCAGCTGAGGAAACAACTTATATCTCCAACTTTTCACCTTTGAGAACATAGCTTGTCCCTGCTATGGGTGGTCCCCCAGTACTACCATAAAATTCAGCCTCAGAATTGTCCACACAATTGCACATACCTTCTCCCTTTTTCTGCCTGTTAAATCACTGCCAGTAACTCAATGGTTATTTTACATCTGCCTGCTCTATCCTCAATCCATTCTATCTGAATAAGCCATCTACTGAAAAATATCATCTCCAGGTAGCCAGATGCTTGCAGAAACCTTCCTGGTAAAGGAGTGATATGGTAGCAATATGATATCCCCAATTTAGGGAAATGTGTTTTGAGCAAACTGATGGAGAACTTACACAGTTGAGCTATGAATCTCTGCAGGCTGTAGATGAATATTTTGAACAGCGGTGTATATTCTGTGCGCTGCTAAGAACCAGCATTTCACTCATAGCCCGGCACAATACGCAGGATAATAAATACTGTAGTGTGTGGATGCAGTCACACTGGTCTGAAGCAGGTGGCATTTTTCAGTGGATAATCTGTACTGGGCAGGCTCACTTGCTTAGGCAAGGTTTATCTTTCCTGTTATCTTGGCAATTATGGTAATATAGGCTCATCAGCTGGGAAAGACAATAGCAGCCTTAAAATTGTTTAAGTCGGGATCAGGAAATTTGGTTCTAAAGTGTTTTGCAGATCGTTTTCTACTGAGGTTAAATCTTTAGGACAACATACAAAAATTCCTCCCACACCTCTATGTGATCCACACATAAGCAGGAATGCTGCACCTTCTTTTGACGGGGTGGCTGGAAAACTTGCTATCTGTTTGGTATCCAACTATCAACATTTCTTTTGTCACAAAACTTCTTTCACTTGATTTGAAAGTGTTATAGCAGTCCCAGTACAGAGTTAACCTTGAATCTCATTGTACCTGAGTTTCCCCAATTGAAATATTGAGGTGACAATGGTGTCATGTTCACAGGGAGCAGAACAATTTAATCAAGTGGTGTTTGTTAAGATCATTGCAACAAGTGCCAGAAAAAATATTTTATAATTATTGCGTGGTAAAGATTTCAAACCTATTGTATGTTGCATCATTAGTGTAATACCTGCTTCTGGTCAGTCGTGTCCCTGCCCTAGGTATTGCATCTCTTCCAAGGACTGAGTGTTTAATATACAGTTTAAATAGCTTCCACAATCTCTCCAGCACAACACAAACATTCTATACACTTACACACATATGTGCACACAGACACAGAGGAACAGGCTGACTAAATCATTATCTCACTGTTATCTGATAGAAGACTGAGACATTGCAACATGGATTTGTCAGGAATAATTTCTGCCTATGCCATGACAAAAGCTTTTGTGTATAGCAGTAAAATAGTTATTAATGACTCATTGTCGGAGTGTAAGGACCCACCAAATGGGATAAACTATGCAGCTGGGAGGAGCTGCAGGTACATGGAAAGATAGGCTTAGAATTCAATAAGATCCTTATCACCAGGATAAATTGTTTAACAAAAGCAGTTTGAGAAGTTAGGAAGGGCTAAATGATGCTACTATTGTGAAACACTAAGCAGAACTGTAGGACAGAGACCTGTTCTGAATTAAAAACCTGTTTTGTAGAAAAGAACTGGAGTTTGTAGTAGATTATCGGTGGAAAATGAGTCAATAACATTGTTGACTTCATTGACTTCGAAAAATATCATACTGGTATGCTTTAAAGGTTTGTCAAAGAAAGCATGTTTGAAATAATGTTTCCACTGTTCTTAGCAAGTGGAAGTCCTTATCTGGACCCTACTTTGGGGCACTATCTTCCCCAAAAGCCCATTTATCAGCTGGAGAAATCCAGGAATCAGGAATAATATATGACCAAATGTCTAAAACAGAACCTGTGAGGAAAAACCAAAAGAAATGAGTTGGCATGGAAAAGTCTGAAGAAAGCTTCCTTCAAATATGCAAAAGCACATGAAGGTGTTGCTTTTGACATCCACTGGCGACAAGAAATAATAGGCTTATGTTTCAATAAGATGGAGGCTAGTCACCGCAAAACCTCTCTGAGAAGAGGGCTAAGCACTGAGTTGGATGACAGACTGAGGACTGTTAAATGGCAGCTCACTCCAACATTTGCTGAGGATGGTCTAGGTACAGGACTCTGCTCTAGGACAGAGAGAACTTCTAAAATCTGTGAGGAAGAGGACCCTGATTGAAAGAGTCAGTTGAACACGTGCTTTTTGCTGAGCCAAAGCTCAGCTTCTGAATCAAAATATTTTTAATATAAATTCAAGTCTACTTGTCAGTAGTACATCCAGCATGATCTCTGTCAGCATGGTTCCTTTGTGCTTCTAGTAACTGTAATAATACATTATTGTATTATTCCACCTGACAAAGCATATGAGGTGGCACTGTGAGTAAATAAATTTGTAATTAATATAAATTAAGTTGGTGATTTTTTTTTTTTTTCCTCCTCAGCACAGTGGGTAAAAAGCTCCTTCTGCCTCAGTTTTGTGTCTCACAGAATAGGCTTTCCTCCCAACAGGAGGAAGACCGAAATCCAGTTTCAGTTTTGCTGCCCAGTTGAATATATATGCAAACATTGGTGGAGTTCACTGAAGCCTGATCTGCGTCCAGGAGAAGTTTCACAGCAATAGCATGCCATTATGTGTTACTGATCTCTTTAATTTCCAAGGCAGACCATCATGTTGTGCACAGTGTGAAGTTTGCAGAGAAATTTTTCTATACACAAGCTTGTTTTTCTATTTCAAAGCAAGATATCTATTGCTGTTCCTTTCTGTGGAAGGTAGCCAATATCTGAGGCCTTTACAAATTCATCACGCATGCCAGCGAGGTATATTCCTAGTAAAACATACTGTATTTGCTCTTATCCGGAATATAATGAAAAAGAACATTGATGTTTAGGAGCTTTGTTTGCGGTTTGGCACTATGACTTGTTCACTGGTAGTGCTAGTTTAAGGCATTAACACTGATGTCATCATCCCTTCCTGCTCATTCTTATCCCGTCTGCGTCTCTCTCCCACCCCATTCAACACAGTGCCTCTGCTCCAGGACCTTTACCGTGCCAGCACAGTTGTTTGCACAGCTGCGCTCCGCACTGGATTGGCTGGCTGTTCTAGCTGATGAAGAAACCAATGCTTTGCTTTGCTGGATTGTTTTTTAGCTGGATCAATTCCTTGATCTGGCTTACAGGGAGCCCACATGAACTTTCATGCTGACGTGACTGTGGAGCAGTAGGCCATGGAGTTGGGCAAGAAGAGCTGCAGGGTGGAAGGGGCGGAAGGAATGGCAACATGTTAAGTTGTATTTGCTGCTACACACACTGTAATTTTAAACCACAGCCTCTGGCTGTATTTTCGTAAGTGACTGCTACTAGAAAGGCAAAAGTCTTACTGCCTTTTCCCTCTTTCGCTGCTGAACCCTTCCCTGCTCTCTACTCCTCTCTGCTGCCCCTGCTTCTCGCCTACTGGCCATCTTCTCCCTTGCACCAACACAATCTCACAACCTTTGTATGAGTTGATGTAACTCACTAACTCAGCAGACAACAACTTGAGCTCTGTATTTTGATGTGTTTTCAGCTCAGTTTCTGCCAGGCTTGTGGCAGGCATGAATGTATTTCAAATATCTATCTTTTTATTTCTTCATATATCTGCCAGTAATGTGGGAAAAAAAAAACATCACACCATGACAGAATGATAAAAGGCATCATTCCTCTTAGGATTCTGCATGTCTTGTGTCTCTCTGTTTTATTCTTCCCCCTAACAGACAGCTGGCTTATACAGTTATAGTTCTTTCTCTGCAATATCTCATATGGAGCTTCTGCTTCCATGAAGATGACCTGAAAGGATCTCACTGCTACATATCCCAGAGCAGTCTAATTTTTCTGTTGTGTTAGGAAATTTCCCAGAGTTTCCAAAAGACTTTTGAGAGAAAGCCTGTTCTAGTGGATAAAATGCCAGCTTAGGGTCTCAGTGCCATTCTTAGAACTGTATAACCTAGGACAAGTCATTAAGTCTTCCTATGGCCTCCATTCCTACAAACTAGAAGTCACAGCAACTCTTTCTACAAACTAGAAATAAGAATAATTCTTCCTGTCACTAAGCTCTGATTTGTTATTACGCTGTGTTCTCTGATGTGCTTGTCAGTAGTGTCTAACAGAACAGAACGCTAATAACTAGTGGCAACAATAATAATTACTATATAATATGAGAATAAACTACTACTTCAGTCTTTTTATTACCATTTTATTTATTACTTAATTAGTTCTAAAGTCTTTCGATTCATCCATGTAGAAACAACTAGAGAAGAAAAGACTTTAATCCTTGATTCAAACGCTGCCTCCTGAGGTAGCAGTGCCCTTTCTCAGCATTTAAATATCTTTAGTGCCATCTTCTGTAGTGCAGTGGCATGTCAAGCGCAATTCTTTTTATTGACACACCACGCAGTGCCAGAACAAGCTGAACTGAAGGCGTTTGTAGCTCTTTTTTTAGGCTGACTGTGTGGACAGAACTGCTATCAGCACTGCTGAGCCATGTACCGCTTTGGCATGGTGTGTCTACGACAAGCAACACGTACTGCAGATTAGGGGTCCTTCCACTAAGCTGTGTTTGGATGTACAGTTACGGTGAGAGTGACTATCTTCTGTACGTCAAAACAGATGCTTAAATTAGAAATAGCATGGGGTTTTGGATCTGTTTTGGATCAGTACTAATCTGAAAAAGGTCCATTTTACTAGTTGAGCAGCAGCTCAGGTTCAGGTAAAGATCAAGATGTATCTCGTTCACTTATGGGATCTTTTTATCATTTCATGAAGTTTGGTGTCTATTTTTTATCTTCTTTCTTTGTACCTTGCCATGCAAACCTGATTCTTCTGGTCTTAGAAATACCTGCCTGACTGTTCGGTCTACACACTTCTTGAATTCACTTTGTTTCTGTGCCAGCCAAATCATAAATGGCTGAAGATCTGTGTACGCGTGGGACAGGGGTTGTCACCTGTGTGGAGGCTTGGATGGAAGATGAAAAGTGGTACTAAAGAAGATAATTAAAGGAAGACTGAAAAATATGTAAATATGCATTTAAATGTAAAAATTTAAATGTCACCTTAAGTTTTATGTTGCTGTTTAGCGTTAATGACAATGGAGGGAACCCTTTAAGCGTAACAAGGACCTAGGGATTTGGAGCACATTAAAGTGGCATCTGGCCACCTTTAAAGATAAGTGACAGTGAGGAAGCTAGCAGGGTGGCTCTTTCATGGGAATCCCTCTGTCAGACAAAGTCCACAATGAGAGACAGACACTTTTTAACACTGTTGTTTAAATCTGAGCATATTTTCCTTCTGAACAAATTCCTCAGGGAGACAAGTTTTACTTTTTTTATTTTCCCATTATTTGGCTTCAGAACCTCCTGTTCTAGGATGTGACCTCCATACCTCCTCAACATGCTTTCATGCTCAGGCTTTCCCCAGTACATAACTGGTGCTTTGTTTTTAAAGCTGCTCCCTTCCAATTTCCCTCAGGGATATTGCATCCTTGCCTGTCTCGTTTTCTACAAATGTCCCAGAGGGTTTTGTCGACAGCCCAAACCTCTTCTTGTAAGAACCCAGAAGGGAACTCTTGGAAAGGAAATTGTTAGCTGGTGACTCTAGACCCATGATAGGCAGGCACTGCATCACATTATCCCCGTTCAAAATGTACTGAATTCTAACTTAAAAACTTTCTGTGCCAGTACTGAAAGGCTGCTCTAGAAACTCACTGCTCTCCTGATTTTCTTACAAAAAGGTGTCAAGGCCAGTTTATAGAGATGGTGTGAAATGCCACTTGAAATTTCCCAGAGACTGAAACAGCAATCCTGGAAACACCCAGTGCTCCATGTTATTAAACCTTGCGTTGCAAGGATAGAAGAACACAGGGACGGTCAGTTTCAGTTTGTCACCAGTCCTCTGCTGCACACAGTGTGTCAAAATTTTTCTTGGATTATATTTTTACTAAGTAGAGCAACAGAGAGCCTCTGGAATGAGCTGGTGTGGTTAAGTTTTCAGCTCTCTAACAGTAGAGTAGCTATCAACAGAAATTCATATGTTATTGCTGAAGAGTCGTCATGCTAATTTAAGTCATTCTAAGGTTTTCCTTTCTCAGGGCAACACTAAAGAATAGACAAAACCCTAACCAAAATATAAAATACAAGTGATGGTAATATTTTTGAGTATGGATGCTGAAAACATCAAGAGCTACCTTTAAATCATTGTTTTGAAAATAGTTGCAACTGATCAGGTTTTTCAAATGGCCTATGCACAACAGCTCAACAACTAATCTTGAGGGAGAAAGGTCTGTGGGAAAAAAACCCCAACTTTTCAAAAAAATTATCCATAATGCCTTCTTTTCCCAACATAGACTCAATCCCAGGTATAGGCTCTCAGATTTTGAAGACCCAGCTTGCCATTTATAAAATCTGACAAGTGTCAAAATACTGTGGGGAGCTGATGCAAGGTTGCCTTCACTCTGAAAACCACAGGATCTGGCCTGACCAAAGGGCAGTAGCCACCGGCCATGGAGCACCCCGTGTCGCCGGGGCTGGCAGCTTTTTGGGGTCTTCATACAGGACACACGGCAGCAAAGTTTACTTCCTCTCAGGAAAAAGAGTTGTTCTTCTGTGAAGAACCTTTTGTTGTTTGGGTTTTTTTTTTTTCACATTTCTGCTTTAAGATATATCTAACCCCTCATGGGTGAAAGCGGGATTCTCTCCTTTAGGATTTACGGGCAGACAGGAAACCGTGCGGCCGCTCTCCACCGAAGCCAACCGCCTCCAGCCGGCCGTTACCCGCCAACGGCCAACGCCCGCCGCGCGAGACGGGCACGCGGCCGCCGCCGCCGCCGCTGGGCGGCGCTGTTTCGCCCCGTGAGAGAGGGAGCGCGCGCGCGCGAGAGAGAGAGAGAGAGAGAGAGAGAGAGAGAGAGCGGACCGCGAGCTCCGCTGCGGGGCACGCGCATTCCTTACGGCGGCCCCGCGCTGGGCCGGGAGGCCGAGGGGGCGGGGCCGCCTCTTCCAGCGCCGTGAAGGTGCGGCAGCCAGTGCCGGCAGCCCCGCCCCGGGGTACCCAGCGCCCCCCAGGCGGCCGGGACCGCCATGTCTGGGGGGGGAGCAGGAGGCGCGGGCGGAGGGGGGGCCGTGGGGGTGGCGGCCCCCGCTGCGGTGCCTTCCAGCGAAGCCCTTGTGGGGCAGGAGGAAACCCCGTCGGGGAGGGGTTACTTTTCTCCTCTCGGAGGAATAAACTGTTTATTTCTGAGGAAATCCCACCCTGGCCCGCGGAGGAGGGTGCATTGTCCGCACAGTGACAGCGTTTTAAAAGTCAGGGAGGGAAGGGCAAACGCCCCGGCCGCTCCCCTCAGAGCCCACCCCTCCGCATGGGCTGCGTGTGAAGCCGGTGGCTCTGCCCCGCTGTGGGAGGCGGGCGAGGGGAGGG
>WHYT01017053.1:317052-339598 GCA_009806455.1 Tetrax tetrax
GGGGTGCCCGGTGCTTGCAGGGGCGGCTGTCAGAGGTCCCCTGCCGAGGCGGGCTGTGGGCAGTCGGCCGCCCGCGGGGCGCGTTGCCAGCCGAGGCAGCAGGTAGGGCGCTGGGCACCGGCCTCCCGGCGCGTCCCGCCCCGCCCCTGCACTCCCCTCCGCCGCTTTTTTCCCCATTGCCCGAGCAAAGTTTGGGGGCTGCTTTCCCCCCCGATTAAGTGAGCTATGCGCCAACACTGTCTGGACTCTTCTGAACGAGTTAAGCTTTTGCTACTTAAAATAGCCTTGCTCCCGCGAAGCGTAAGTAGAGCGAGCCTGGCTGTGCCGCTTGGCTGGCGGCTCCGGGGCACGGGCCCCCGGCCCGGGGAGGGGGCTCCGCCGGCGGGGACGTGCCCGCGGGCAGGGCTGGAGCCCGCGCTGGGGGCGGGAGCCTGCCCGGGGCCCTCTGCCCGTGTGCCGTGCCCCTCGGCCCTGGGCCGGGCGCCAGGGAAGGGCAGGGCGAGGCCGGGTTCTGCTGCTCATCGTGCTGAGGACGAGTAGAGAAGCGGCCTTACTGCTTTACACGGCTCCCTGAGGGACCCTGGTGTGAGCGTCCGCTGCTCCTGCCCCAGCGAGGGAACTGTCTGCAGGCAGCGGTGGTCGCAGATGGGACTGGTAACGGCGCCTAGCTGAGGGAAATGTGTCCAAACCTCACAGAATACCTCGGAAAATGCAGTGGAGGGGGAAGTGCCAATATAATTCGTGTTCGGGATTGTTGTGGCTGTTGCCCACCAAAGTGTGCATGAGGAGGGACATGTAATTCCTTCCTTAAGGGCTACACCTAACATTTGAGCATTGATGTGCATTTCAAGCCAGTTTTACACTCAGAATAAAGTTAAATCCTAACTATAAAGCAGAGCCAGAATTGCTTTAACCCTTGCCATTGGTGCCACACAATGATGGAGTTCAGGAGTGTAACCCAAGATGGTTCTGGGGTTTCTTGAGGTGAGCTCTGAGTTACCTGGCCTTTACAAACACATTCTCCTGATAGTGGGGGAGACGGCTGGGTGGCCTCCCTGACCAGGCTTTTACCTCTCTCTGGTGACATCTTTGGTCTGAGAGTTACCGAAAACATGCCAGTTACTCACTTGTTCACGTAGGGCTCACAAGGGATGCAAAGTATTTTAGATTAATAAATATTCTTTGGAAGATATTTATAGCTTGTTTTAGGCAAAAGTTTTGGTGGTGTTTTGTGTTTGTTTTTTTTTCCTGTAGGCAAAAAGAATATCAGAAAAATATTTGGGTTCATCCCTCACTCACCGAAGTAAATCACATAACCCTAGGATGTTGTTAGGAATCCTGAGTGTGCGTTAGGTCTTTAAGACACTGGCATAGATAGGAAGAAGGAATTTTAACTGAATAGCCAAAGGTACTAGAGTTTCCCTTTAAAGGAAATAGGAAAAATCCTACTGGAACATTTTAGAATTAAACTAGAAAAAGATTTAAATGGTTTCCAGAAGACAAAAATATACTTTAAGAAGTTTGGACAAGGTGTATAGCACCATCTCCCTTGCAGTTACTGTAACTTGTCTGAAGTTCCCTCAGGCTGACACGTCTGTTGGGATAACTGCTTCACTGCAGTAAAAAAAGGGTCTTGAGTCTTTGCACACCAGAAAGGCTCATCTTTCCTTTGTATATCTGGGGCGGGGGGCGGGACACTCCTTACTGTGCAGTTTTTAGATCTGTGTGGCTGATTGTATGTGGACACCTGACAGATCTGTCTCATTCGTGCTTTACTCACTCGGGATGTAGGGGCTGTTGCCCTCGTGTTTGACGGCTATTCTCTAGTCCCCTGGTAGCTCCACACCCTTCACGCCTTTCAGAGTTTTATTGGTAAGTCACTGCCTTTTAATTCCAAGGTAGAGCTCTAAGATGTCATTTGAGTATTCTGGGGGAGAAAAGGGGTTACTTTTTGTTCCTGTTTTTCTCTGCGAGTAGTGAATCAGAGTAAGGGTTTGTTACGCCAGGGAACAGAGGAGTTTAACAGGTGGGATGTAGCTCTCCTCCTGGGCTCAGCCCCGTGCTCCTTACGGTTTTCCTTTACTCAGGTCAGACTTTCACTCAGAGGGCAAGTGAAGTCAAGAAGAAGCCAAGAGAAGTTTTGCCTGGGATTTAAGGAGGAGGCTTCATAGCAGTAAAGTAAGTTTAAGATAATAACAAGATGAGCTAAGGAATTGATTTTTTAACAAGGATTTAAAATACAATGGAAGTGATAATAGATGTGTCTGAAAGTATGACACTGAGCAAGAAGAAAGGTATTTTTTCAAGTCCTCATTTAAATGAGTTTATAAAGTAAATTGTGAAACCTCCACTACGAATTATGAAACAGCCCCCATTGTGTTTCATATGTATGTACATGACCCAATACCATTAGGTTTCACTGAAAATTATAGTACCTCATTCTGTCCCTACGTATCTGCCAGTTTGTCTGGAATGCCATGGTCACGCTGCAGACTTTGTGCAGGGTGACTTCTTTTATCACATTTAAATCAGCGGAGTTAAAAACTTGGTAGTGGAGATGCCTGATTGTTTAGTGTAAAAACAAGGAAATATTACAAGTTGTTTTTTCTTTTAACATAATTTTTTTTTCTCATACTGATTTATAAAATCTGGATAATTATGAAGATAAAAACCTTAGTCCCAAGATTTTAGACTATCACAAGAAATGAAGGAAGATGTGAACTGAATTTAAGAAATTGTATTCAGACAAGGACATTTGTTAGGTTTCTAAATAATTGGTAAGGGACATTTTTTTAGGTATACCAACATAATAAAATCATAAATACACCAGGTGTCATAATCTAGTAATGTATGTTACATAGCTGTGTAGTTATTTATGTGTGTATATGTGTGCATATGTGTATATAAAAACATAAACATACATGTATGAGTGAAATTATAAATAATTAAAATACTGTATGTCACATACTTGATAAGTTGTAATGGACCTCTTTGGTGACATCATCAAAAATAGAAATAATAACTGGCAGGTTTATAGATGCTACAGGATAATTATTTCTCTCCTGTAGGGGGATATATATGACATCACACGTTTTAAAATTTATTCTCTCTCTTGCTTCTTCTCTTTGTCGCACACAAATACACACACACTGTCCACAAAGTGTGTTTGTGCATGTGCTAAACCTAGTAATTAATAGCACAACATTGATTCTTAAACAGAATGCTGTGCCAGTTTTTATGAACTGCCCATTTTTCAATATTTTTGTCTCAAAGGAATGAGTGACGTACAGTTTTCGACTCCCAGTTCTTATTAAATGATTTCAAGGTTCATAAAGTCCTTGCTTTTCATACCATTGAATTAGATTGCTTTCTGAGGTGGATTCTCTGTCATTCCCTAGTGGATATTTCTGCATGAATATAATGAAGTACAGATAAAGATGTTTCATTTCTTAATCTGCATTTTTTCCAGGCACAGAAAGACAAAATATCTCCCTCCACAATCCATAGATTAGGACTTAAGAGCTGCCTAGCTCTGTATTTCAGCAGTGCTGAAAGTAGTACTGTACAGTTACAGTTTATGTAATACTACAAAAGCAAGCTTGGAATTGTTCTCAGCTAAAATATTGAGTTGTGTCTGTTTAAATTTTGATTTAGGTATTTTATTGTTGAACTTAATCGTGACAACTCAAATATTCTGTGAGCTCTGTGAACCCTCCAGTTTCGTTTGATGTCATTTAACCATTATTTGTATCAAGGCACCCCGATATGATTTTTGAATGAGTTACATTTGTGTTAAGAATTACTCAGTAGAGAATGTGAATGTGATGACACTGAAGAAAGATACAGGACATGTATTTCTGAGAACCCTCCAGCCGGTGGAGATACGTATCTTCGAATTGCCCGTGGAAGTTATGTCCTCCCCATATTTATGTGCTATGGGTTATACACTTCTGTAGTGCAGGCAATGATTGCTGCAGTTCATAGTAAGATGAACGCTGAGGTTAAGATACTGTGAAGTATCTGCTCGCTGCTGAAACACTTTTTTGTTTGTGTACTGAACGAATTTGCACACTTATACAAAGAAATAAATCTTTTAATTAATGTAAATGTTAGAATAGTTTTTTTTTAAGTGTATCCTTTGAGAAATGCATCTTGTCATATCTTTGAATTATGTCAGCCTGGGTGTCGATGACCTTTAGTAAAAAGACGAAAACATCTTCAGCAAGATTAGTGAATGGAGAATTACTGAGAATAAATTAGATGGTATTATTTGTTGTCTTTACTTTTTACAAATTGTTATTTTTCCTCTTCCACTAATCACTAGATAATTCTTCAAAAAAGCAGAAAAGGTCCTACTTTCATTGTAGTCAACATAACTTGTTGATCTCAGTAAGAGATACACTACAGTGTGCCTACAGGGGAAAAAAAAAAAAAGATTGCTACCTCTGTTCACCTTACAGCAACAGGGGTTATAATTTTTCGTGAGGGCAGATCAACTTCATTTTTCAGAACACTAGAAGGTAATATGTGTTTTTATAAAGAACAGTGTGCCATTGGACTCAAGGGTAATGGCAGCCGTGCTGCAAAGGGACCATAAATTATGAATTAAAGAAGATTTAATGTGCTGATGCTTGCTGATTAATAAACTTTCTATTACAAGTATTAGTAACAAAAGAACAAACCGTAACTTTGACTACTTATTATCTGAGCTGTCTGTTTTGCTTGATCTGGATAGAAAACAAAGAGTGAGTCAGAGAACTGAACTGAGAGGCACAGAATAAAGCAAATACTGAAATACTGAATTTAGGATTATGCTAAACTTCTTTAATCCATCAAATATCACATTATTCATTTTGCTGTTCCTACATTTCCTGCTCAAAGTGAGAACATTCCCAAACAGCAGTTTAGTTCTGTCCGAAGATGGAACTAAACTAAGTATATCTTCAAGTGTTTTGAGTAAAAAAGATACAAAATGAATTCATTATTCTCAGAATTAAAATGACTTCACCATCCAAAATACTGTAAACCTCATAAAATTAAGACTGAGGATTAAATTTTTAAATCATATAAACCTATGAAATTAGGGTTATAAAAATAGAGTATTCTAACAAAATTTATTCTGTTTTGAGCTACTATTTTAAGAGGGGAAAAATAGACTCTTAAAAAAATCTGAATGTATTTAAAAAAAAATTATTAAAATTGCTTTAGGACCAGGGACATTACTACACAAAATCCGTATTTCATTGTTAATGTAGTTATTTGCAGTTTATCACGCTATGCTGGAAAAATAGTTCAATTATATTGAAGGGAATGTGTTTTTGTAGAATATAAAAGATCTATTTTTTTAGGGGGGAGTGCGTGAGTTTCTGTTGAATTAACTTTGTGGGGATTAAAAGTGAATTAGTATTCCAACATTTCCCAAAATGCAAAGTGTTTTTGCTTTTTGTGTGAAATTACACTGTTCTGCAGCTGCTGGTATTTCATTACCTAGTAGTAAAATCAAGTTACAAAAAAAGTAACTTGAATAACTTTAATTTCTTTAATTACCTTAACTAAAAGCCTGAAAGAAGTTCAGTAAAGACTTTGGAAGTGCTTCGTCTGGAAAAACAATGACAGCATTTTTGGAAATGCCAGTAAATACATTACAGAGAATAGTACATTTTCTGAGTGGTAAATTCCTGCCTGTAATGATGAATGCCTTTTCTTCTCTGGAATTGTAAGACACATGGGTATTTGGACAAGAAATATAAGCAAAAAAATAAAAAGAATAAAGTGTTATTCTAGTATATTTATAAAATATTATGAGATTTTTAAACAGGAGGATAATCAGTATTTTCTGATAGTGGGTTTTTGCATGCAAATTATTATATATGAATTATGATATAAGTACTTATGAAGGTATTGAAGTTAGCTGAAGGTAAAGTTTTGCATTTTTTTTTTAGATGAACACTGACATATAAAAAATAGAAGTGTGTTCATTAGGAGAATGAAATGTACTTCTTACCTTTTTACATATATTCCAGTATCCTTGCATATATTCCAATTAGGAACAGACCCAGGATAACAGAAGTGGTAGTGGCAGATAATAGCATGTTTCTCATTTGAAGGCAGCTTGTGAGTAATCTGATCTTAAAAAAAATCTTGTACTTTAAGCCTTTCCAAATCAGAAGTTGCGTCACTGCCTAGAATTGGATATGTGAAACCCATCATACATGAATTGGTGGAAAATAATGCAAATATATACCAGTTGTTTGTCACAGAAGTAACATCATAGGATGTAATTTTTTTTTTTTTCCAAGAAAATCTCTATGCACAGTTGCTGAGATGCTGTTGAAGATGTTCTGTTTTGTTTTGTTTTGTTTTTTTAAATAATGTTGCCAGTACATGTGGTTCAGTAACACCAACTGGCAGGCCAGTAGGGGATATGGCATAGAAACCTTTCCACCATTCCTCTCAGAATTTCTCATTCTTCCCAATATTTCAAGTTACTCAAATACTTATCTTTTTTTTTTTTTAAAAAATAAACAATCTCAGACATGACTAGGCTTTGAGAACATGCTTGGTTTTGGTGTACACATTCCAAAATTAAACTGTAGATTCCGTAGGTTTTGAGTAATTATTTTTCTGTGTTTGTACAGTATGAAAATAGCAGAGACCTGGGACATTATTACCCTCCTGAATGCTGGAGTAAATTTTACTGTCCTGATAATATTAAAATGATTTGAGTTACGCAAACTTTGTAGCACATTCTGATACAAGTGCAGCCACATTAATAGTAGGAATATTCTGCTTAATTGAACTGATTTCCATCTGTTCTTTTCTAAAAATAGACAAGAACAGTTAGAAGCATCTCAGGTGGAGGAAACGGAGAAATAATGTTTTTTTAAATATTTTAATCTTGTAAAAATTCTAGTTACAAATCTTTCTTGCCTGTTGTGTATACAAACTTAAACCTATATTAGTTAGATGAAAGGACTAAACATCCCACTTCTTTACTCACCAAAACCCATGGCTGCATGGTCACAGGGTTATGTAGTTCTTAATATAAATGTGCGATATTCTGCAAAAAGAAGTGCACTTAAGAAATGTCATTCGTCAAGGATCAATCTGTTCTGCCCCAGCACTGTGTAATTATAAGATTTTTTTTAACATTGCTCTAATTGCTCTGATGTTCTTATTGTAGGTTAGAAATCTGAAACAATGGGTGACTGGAGCTTTCTGGGGAGACTGTTAGAGAATGCACAGGAGCACTCCACGGTTATTGGCAAAGTTTGGCTGACGGTACTGTTTATCTTCAGGATACTGGTGCTGGGGGCCGCTGCTGAGGAGGTCTGGGGAGACGAGCAGTCGGACTTTACATGCAACACTCAGCAACCTGGTTGCGAAAATGTTTGCTATGACAAAGCCTTCCCCATTTCTCACATTCGCTTCTGGGTGCTGCAGATCATTTTTGTCTCCACTCCAACCCTCATTTACCTGGGCCATGTGCTGCACATTGTACGCATGGAGGAGAAGAGGAAAGAGAAAGAAGAGATGAAAAAGAAGGGAAGCATCAAAGACAACAACTACCCAGGAGCAGTAGCATCTGGCAGTGGTGGTGGAGGAGGTAGCAATAGCATCAAGGATCCTCTTGGCAAAAGGGGGAAGGAGAAGCTCCCAATCCGTGATGAACGTGGTAGAATCCGTATGGGGGGTGCCCTGCTCCGTACCTACGTCTTCAACATCATTTTCAAGACACTATTTGAGGTGGGCTTCATTGTGGGCCAGTACTTCCTATATGGCTTTGAGCTAAAGCCAGTCTACCAGTGCAGCCGCTCACCTTGCCCACACACTGTGGACTGCTTCATCTCAAGGCCCACTGAGAAGACCATCTTCATCATCTTCATGTTGGTGGTGGCCTCTGTCTCCCTGCTGCTGAACATGCTTGAGATATATCACTTGGGATGGAAGAAGCTTAAGCAGGGCATGACAAGCCGATACAGCCTTGAGATGCCTGTCGCAACAATGACACCAGTCATGGTAACAGGGGAGGCCAAACCTGTTGCCCTGCCACCACCAGCACCACCCATGGTGGTAACGACTGCCGCGCCCCCCCCTGTTCAGCCTGACACCCGTGCTGTCACACCATTGCTGGCCCCGGTGACCATGACACCCTACTATGCTACGGCTGCTCCAAGACCACGGCCCCCCTCCAACACAGCCTCCATGACCAGCTACCCTGTTGCTCCCCCAATTCCTGAGGAGAGGCGCCGTGCTGTGACTCCCACGCCCATCTCCACTCCCGTCACCATCCCGACACCCATCCCCACGCCCACGCCAGCCGTCATCAACTACTTCAACAGCAACAGCCATGCCCTGGCGGCCGAGCAGAACTGGGTCAACAGGGCAGCTGAGCAGCAGGGGAAGGCGCCCTCCAGCTCAGCAAGCTCCTCCACCCCCAGCAGTGTCCGGCATCCCCTTCCCGAGCAGGAAGAGCCACTGGAGCAGCTACTCCCACCCCCAGCTGGGCCGCCCATCGCTGCAGCCAACAGCGGCAGCAGCACCAGCCTGAGCGGGGCAAGCGGCAGCAAGTGGGATGTGGGAGGTGAGGAGGAGCTGTCAGAGGAACGGTCCATCTCGGCTGCCTGCACCACCGTGGAGATGCATGAGCCACCGTTGCTCGTAGACACGCGGCGCTTGAGCAGGGCCAGTAAGTCGAGCAGCTGCAGAGCCAGGTCAGACGACCTGGCCGTGTAGTGCGGTTGCCTCTGCTCAGAGGAGCAGGTGATGGAAGGCAGAGTGGGCAGGGGAGCTGCCCAGGGAGGCCAGGCCTGGCGTGGGTGGGAAGGCCTGCCCTTGAAACTTTGACGCTTGCTGTTTTTGCACTCTGTGAGTTGTAGTGGGGGAAAATATCAGCATTTTCTAGTAGGTCAGGGGTGGCCGAAGCGCAGCCCGTGGGCCAGGGGACCAATCCCGCTTTCCTTCATGTCCATGGCAGATCTCCCAAGAGCAGCCATAGGGGAGGCCTGCACAGATAGCAGGTGGTGATGGTAGCTGGTCCTGTGCCCTGAGGCTGACTTTCATCTGAGAAAAATGTTAATATCCCTAGTGCCCATGTGCCTGGCTGTCATTTGCCTCTTGCCCTTGCCTTCACTTCCACCTTTTTTCACATAAGCTCTACAAGAGCGGATGCAATGACTTACTTTATTCCTCTTAAATCTTACGTAGCCCTATGGCAAAGATCAGGGTGGCATATTGCCTGTTGGCACCTGTCATCTCTGCGGACCAACTTGCCATATTAAAGGTGACTCACTCTCTTCCATATAACATGACTTAATGAAGCCTTTGCGCTCATGGCAAATCGCCGGTGTGGTCCTTGGCCGGGCAAAGTTTAGGTAACCCCTGTAATAGATTTTTGAGGTTCATCTTTCTATATTTTTTTTTTTTTTTTTTAATCTTGACCTGTTAGGAAGTGTTCGGTTTGACCTTCTATCCAATGTTTGCTGACCATGATCATACCACGTTTTTAAGCCCACAAATATGTTTGAGCATGTTTGATTATAATTTTAGATGACTTCTGAAATTGCTTAGAGGAGGACAGGAACTTAAACCACACCTCAGAAATTATTACACAGAACAACTTCTCTTCAGAAAGCAAGGATTATGTTTTCAATACATTGTGGCCCCATACGTTGCCCGTGGACACACAATAGGGTAAAGTACAGCTCTGCATTTTAGACTATTAGATATCAGTTTAAGTTTGTTGGAAAAAATGCTTTTTAGAAGTAAACTTGAGTGCATTCTTTTAAGTATTTGAATATTTTGAGAATAATTTTGATCTGTAGGTTTAAAGTTACTTGACTGTGTACTTAATAATTTTAGTTTGATCTTTCAAGAAAATGTAAGGGGAAAGAAACTTACTAATGGTAAAATTCCCAAAGCAACATTATTTCCTGTTGTGTTCTACCTTTTCCTTTAACAACAATCTGTAGTGTCTTACAGGTCAGTGAAAACAGATTTAGATAATATTGTATTGCAGAAAAGGTGGCTAAAATATCTGGGCAACTTGCTAGTGGCTGAAGGGTCTGTTCTGATCCCACTGAAGTCACTTGCAGAACTTCCATTCCAGTTTAACAGGAGCAAGATTTGGGGGTGGATCTTGCAGGCCTTATTCAAGCAAAACTGACATTCACATGGAGTTTTGGGAGCCAGAAAGAATGTAGATTTGGGGCCTTACATACAGACATGAAAATCCTGCTTTTGAAAATTGTGTGTTTCCCTTAAAAATGGGTGGACGAAACTACTGGCTGCTTTTTTCTAAAGTGCAGCTTTCCTTACAACTGGCTCTGTCCTTTATTCCTTTGTAAAAAGTACTCTCACAGACATTATCAGAATTCTGAATGCTTGATAAGGCTCGGGAGAGTTTGGGTACAAAAGGAATGCAGGATTAGGCCCAACTTCTATTCTAAGCAAAACGCAAAAGACCTGAAGCTTGGAGTCAGTCCTACTGCTGCTATAAATCGAAAGTACTGTAATTGGAGAAGAGCAGTTAAACACTCTAGGATAGCCTTTTGCATCCTCTAAGTATTTAGCCTGGCAGTGCAGTCCTTACTTAGGCAAAGCAGGGTCACCCTGTAGCAAGTAGTTACAACTGCCAGTTATCTCTGCTGTTAAATGTTTTCCTGAATGTGTTTATTTTATTCAACAGTTAAAATACATTCCCACCCCTCAAAATTAAACATTTTTTTTTACTGCTTTCTGAGTAGACACAAAGAGTTTCTCATGATCAGAAGCACTGTTCTGCAACCCCTGGGCATGTTGTCTCATGACTTCCTTGACCTGCTTGTGGTGAACCAGGTGAGGAGAAGTCTTTCTGCTGCCACTGATTTTGGGGGCAGACTCTGCATTAAAAGTCAATGTACAGCAGTACAATAAAGATATTTACTGTTAGGTGTTCAGCTTCAGGCATGCTCTTTTGAGTTTTCTGTGTTATAAGCCATAAAACCCCTTTCTGCAAGAAAGCTAAAAGCTAAATTCTGCTTTCTATTGTATCCATGCAACTTACTGAACTTAGACTAAAGTTGATAAAGTTGCCCAGATGGAAGCAAAGGCAGGGTTTAACACTAAAAATTTTTAAATTTACTAGCATCTATAGTAGCAGTTTTGTAAGTTTTGCTAAATGCCAAGTAATTATATTGCTGAAACAATGCAATATGCATCTCTGTATTTTAGTACAACAGAATTTATGGGCTATATTTTCCTTTCTTTTATGCTCTGAAGAATGAAGTCAAAGTCTCTCTGGAGTGTATTTATATAAGCCAGACCACCTGGAATATGTGCTTTTTTTATATCGGTGCCTGAGAGCAAAACTGACTTGTTGTTTGATGGAGCTCTGAATCTTGCAGTCCTTCCTTTAGTACAACCCTCACAGAGTGTGTCCTGCAGGACTGCATGCATATTGTATATAAAAATAATAACGGAGATATAGGTTGAACTTAGGATCAACTGATACCTGGTATGCCCTTTTCAAGTTAATGCGTGTGGTTAGACCTGCAGAGAGTTCAGGTGCTACTGTGGAATATATGGTATTTTCAGGCAGAGTAACTGCTGGAAAGCTGTAAAAGATCATTTTTCCTGTTAGGTGAAGCTCGAGGAGAGAACTGTAACTCTATTGCAACCCCTAAGAGAAATCTGACAGAGCAGCCTCCGCATCCAAGCCGTACTGGTCTGAGAAAGCAAAGCTGCAACTCACAGGTTGTGCTTTTAAGATCAGCTTAAGTTCCATCACGTAACTATATGGTACTATATGCTTTTTGGTTACCTACAATTTCATTTGGAGTTCAGTAATTGTTTCTTCATTTAAGTCCAGGTAACTATTTTGGCAGAAGTCCCCCTTAGTGCTTACAACTGCTTTTATTTGCCATATCACATCTGGAATCAGATTTGGTGAAAAAAAATCTTATTGGTGTGGCCGTTTTGGAGTACTTCAGTCTTTACTCATGAACGATCACTGAATTCAACATGCTGTGAGTAAAACATAACTATGCAGACTTCCATAGCTCTAGAAAATACATGCAAACACCAACTAACTTGCAGAGCAGAGTCTATTGGCAAAAATAATCTACTAATTTCTAAGTAATTTACTCTTTCACATAGATTAATTCCAAAGAGGGAACTGGCAGCAAATGATACTTTGACTTAGCCTGGTCGTATGGCTGTTCAAGCCACAGTTCTGAAAGATCTTGTACACGTACCTAACATGAAACCATTGGGTGAGTTACTGCAAAAGCAGAAGTCACAACATAATCATGCCTGATACTAAGCAAACTGAAAAACGTCCCACTCATTTTTGCTCTTTGAGCAGAATGATTGAGGGAAAATTGTCTCTCTCTTACTTGAAATAAAAAAAAAAAAATGCTAAGGTAAGGTATGGAAAAGAAAAGGAGAAAACTGAAAAAAGATACTCTTAGAACAAGTTACAGGGTGTGTGGTGCGCTACTCTTTTTACAATAAGGCAACTCACTGGGACTAGTTGACCCTGCTTGGAGTGTAGGAGGTTGGGCTAGATGACTTCCAGAGGTCCCTTCCAACCACAGTGATTACATTAAACATATTTTCCAAATCACTGATTTCATTAGTACATTTCTCGTAATAGTTTTTAAACGATATAGTAAAAATACATCTGCTTTGCATGTAAATACATAGTTTCTTGGCCGTGGACACAGTTGATCTGTTTTCTGTCACCGGGCTTTCTTAATTAGTGCAGCTGTCAGTTAATACAAAAGAAAACGAAGTATAGACAATTTAAAACCCCATGTTTCTTCCCTTTGTATTTTGATTAAATGAAAACAGCCTGCTAGAACCTTCCCTTTATTAAAGTGGAATATTTTATCTATGAAAATCAATCTCTTGTTTTTTCATAGTTAAAAAAGTGCTCCTTGAATTTGTTGGTCTATGCTGGCATTGAAAAATCATAGCTTCTTGAAAATGGGTGGCATGCACTGAAAAAGCAGATGAACTGTGTTCTTTTCTGGTGTAATTTGGAAGCCAGTTGTGTGCAAAGTGATACCAGGGATTGTTTTGGCTTAGTATATTTGTCATTCATCAAGGCACTTAGAGCTAATTAAATGTCTGACATTTTGCAGCTCTTGAGATTATTTTCTAGTATGAATATGTAAATGTAGGATCAGTAAAATAATTAAAGCAAGCTTTAAAGATCAGATCAGTACTTAGGTCCTTTTTTGGCTAGTTGTGGGACCACATCCTCGGCTGCTACAGACTGTTGTGTTCCACTGAGTTCACGTGGGTGACAACAGTCTGCAGAAGCAGAGCGTTCAGCCCTCAGATCTTTTTGTTTAATACAGACACTAACACTGTGGATTTGAACAGGCTGGGTTTTTTTTTTTTTAATTCCAAATGTTTTTGTTTTATTTACTTTGATTTTTCTTGTGAAAAGTGTGCTCTTGTAATTTTGATTTTCTGAAGTTTACATTCAGTTTTTGATTTCGGATTGCACATTTGGATGAAATAAACTGTTTTCTAAGTTTACATTTGTATAAGAAGTAAAAGAATTACTCTGCCAATATGTTAAACCTGACAGCGAAATGTCTTACTATAACATAGGAACTCTTCAGACATAAGGCAGTACCATTAAAGACAATTCATCCTGATCACTGATCTATAGTATCAGTTTTCTCTGTATATTTAAAATATGGGAGCTGGATATATAGGGAGCACACTATGGAAAAAGATACATTTAATCATGAACTCAGTTGTTACCAAATAAACTAAGGTTCATTATTATTGATATGCCTTCTTGTGTGTTTAGAGGTTAAATGACAAAAAATAGTTGTGACATATGTCCTTTAAGAGCTAAATTTACAGCCTGGTTTAAAATTCTAAACAAAATACTTGTGGAGAAACACTGCACTGTTACACCGTAGAAGATTTTACGAAAGAGAAATGTTTTGCTTTCTAGCCAAAAATATGGTTCTGAGCCTGCAAATTCAATTTCATGCAAGTTATTTTTACTCTTGCAAATAAGATTATTAAAGGTAATGGGACTATTTGCATAAGTAAAAAACACTGATGTGAAAAAGAAATTGTAGATTTGCATTTTAAGTTTGTTGTAAGATGCCAATCAAATTCCAGAAGTTTCAGTCCTTGAAGAGTTGTGCAAGATATGTGAACGTATTTGAAGGTGGAGAATATATTCCTATTCCCCTTGACACTGTTTCTCACAGTTAAAGGGTTGTAAAGCATAAGAAAGCTTACCTAGAGCTTCCTTGTTGCTTACCCAATGTTTGTCTTTTACATGACAGAGTCTGACAACAAACACAAGTTTTCTTGGCCTTCAGGAACTTGTAGTTAACAATAAAAACAGCAAACAGTTAAAAGTGCTGTCTTCAAAGCAGTGCCTTGTGTATTAAATTCTGTAAGAAACAAGTTGATGTAAACGTTAATTTACCTCATATGTTTACAAAATTGTGACTAAATAAACTTTTTGTACCATGGCATTGTCTCTTAGATTAAATTTTCACGGTTATGTAGATGGTCTTTTAAAATACTAACACGATGGAACAGTTGATCAAAGTCAGTTATTGCTCTCCCATTATTCACTTATGCTGCTGCTTCCCTTCTTCATGCCAAGCGCTCACTCAGTTGCATCTGCTGGAAAACTGAATGTTGAAACCCGTCTCCATGCAGAACTCCCAGTGGCTTCAAAGGAAGTTCACAATCCAGAAGACGCGTGTGATCAAGACCCACTGTAGCAGGTGCAAGAGGTGAAATGGTGAACCCCTTGAAATCAGTGGGAGGTCTATCTCTGCCTTCTGCTGAATAGAAGTTTCACCCTTGGCTCTTATTTTGACACACAGGAGTCCCTGCTCATCTCACGCTGTGTCGTTTGGTGTTGACAGTGACTCCCATCTTTTCCCCCAGTGCTAACTCACTAACTGATTTATCCATCAACTGATGTGTCTAATGAGACTGTTAACTGTAAATGCACACAGGATTTTAGTGCAGGGAAGATTTGTCCTTACTGGAGGTATGCAGAGTACCCACTGCATTTGAAATTTGCTGATTGACCCCTTGTAGGCAAAGTTCACAGTTTGGCACACAGAAGCGTAACCAAATTTTGTACTGAAAATGTGTAATGTAGTGATGGCAAGTTGGTCTAAGTACTGTGTAGTCCCATGGAGAGGCCAGGTCCAAGTTTCCAAGAAGTTTAACTTGTGAAAAGCAGCAATGTGGGCAAGACTAAGTCACTTTTGCAGAAGTCTTAAAATAAGTATGAAGGTTTTGTAAAACTTTGTTTCATGGGCGGCACTTATATGGACCTGGCAGGGCAGGATAGTTTCCTCCCTGTAGTACTGAGCGTTTGCCTCTCTTGTGTTAGTACAGTTGAGTGTATTTTTTTTGGTGCCTCCTGTGCTCAGGCAATGCTGTTTCTGCTTTGCATGATGTGTCTGTATGGTAAAGCAGATTATTCACTGTCCTTGAAGACTGGGCAGGGGTAAAGCAAGCTGACAGGAGTATAATACGGGTAGTACCAAGATGATGCTTAGCAGTGATAAGCTAAGGAAGAAAGTGAATAAAGTGATATGGTAATATCAGCTGTATTGCTAAAGATAACTCACTTGCCTCTGACCAAGAGCACTTTTTTTTTGCCAGAATATGTTGCATACTTTCTATTTAGATGCATGTCTTACTACAAAGTTGCACAATTTTGCACTTGAAGAATGAACAGTCAGAATATGCTCCCAAGAGAGCCAAGAGCATCAGCTGGTGCAGATGCAGCTGTGTGCTGGGCTCTCCCTCCCTTGGGATGCAGCCATGCTACCATCACCTCGCATCCACTGTTTCCTGAAGGATTTCTTCCTGAAGTATGAAATGTGAATGTTGCTACTCTTGATCTCTGAAGGCCTGTGTGATGGAGTGGGTATTTTTGCTGCTTCATTGAGCAAGACAGCTTGATGTGGGCACGTGGAGGAAAGGTGAAATGGGTGACCCACTCATTCCCAGCTGCACAGTGAAGATCCTGATGGTAATAGGAAGAGGTGTATTGAGGGGGAGCTCTCCAACCTCCTCCAGTAAATCTCTGTGCAGTTGTGCTGAAAGAAAATGAGGAGCACCCCACACACCCCTGTACTGCTGTTGTGGTCCCCAGGGTGCTGGCACAGGAACAATCCACTGGGCTTTCGCAAGCATTTTCCCTGTGACTGCACTAAGAATGGGATTTAACTAACCTAATCAGTGCTTTCCTGGGAGAGGAATGAAGGCAGTACACGTTGTCTCTCAAGGAAGCAGATGTCAGATAGCCAGGTCTTAGTAGGGCTGACATTTTTGGCAACTGGATGAGCATCAGGTCTAACTGTCTTTGTGTCTATTTTCAGCTGACAATAGAATAAGCAGATGCTTATTCAAAATCCCCAAACTGAAGAGAGAGCCTTCTCATAAAGATGGCCTAGGAAGAATGTATTGTTCTTGGAGTGTCATAGTCCAGGAAAACAGGGTGTTTGAGGAAACAACATTTTAGCACTTACAGGTACGTAAAAGAATTTATTATGCCAGAGTTACAGGTAACTTTAAGTACTGTTACTGCATTAGTAGAACAATTGGATTGCACCTAGTGCACTTCATAGTATAAGGGTTGGGTTTTTTTAATTTTTAGAAAGACGTTAGTGGTACATAGCAACAAAATTATGTCCTTTATGGGTAGTTACCTCCTTTTTCTCATGGTAGGTGATCTGTGTCTATCAGAACTATTTTTAGTATCTCGAGGAGCATCTTCAAAGTGTGGGTTTTCACCATACTTTGTTTTTAAGGGTGACCCTCAGCACTTACGACAGTGGCTATAGATGTGGTTAAGGTGCTTGGTGCTGCAGAGAGCGAGGGTGAGCAGACTAACATCAAGGTCACAAAGAGCTCCTTGGGCTCTCTGTGTTTGCTCACATCACTAACAGCCAACACTAACCTAGATGTGGTGGGCACCTCTTGTCAGCCAGATCTCTATCATTTTAGAGGTTGTCTCCTGAGAAAAAAAAACAACCAAATTAATAATTAATGAGGATTCCTCATCCTCATTGTTTATTTGTCCCATGAAAGCATGATAAAATATATTAAAATGTCCAGACCTTTGCATTTTTTAAGTAGTGTGAGATACGGCTTTTTAAAGAGTTCCTGTGCTATCTACAGACTACTTTTGTAAATGCAAAGGGCTTAACAATCTCAAACTCTCAAAAAAAAAACAACGCATTTTTCTGTGGGATACATTTTTCCTGTGTTTGCACAAGATCCACTAAAGTCAGTGAATACATGGAGTAAAATGAAATAAAACCTTGCTTTCCACATGAGACTATGGGTTGTATTTCTATACTCCTCAATTAAATGAAAACTAAAAAGAAGGAGCAAACAGTTATCAGCTATCGTATATCTCACTTCCCGGTTTGAGAAGATTAAACTATCTAAAGATGTTGGCTTTAAGGAATGTTGTGGTCTTCTGAGCAGAGACTAAGGGATAATTATGGTTGAACTAACCAGCCCCACAGAGGAACATACTGTTTGCTTTACATAGCTTATGTAGTGGGGTTTGCTATGTAAATTCTGCAGAAAATGCAGAAGTAAGCAGCTGAGGATAGTTTGCCTAAGCAAACTCATTCGTGTTTGGATTATGGATACTCTGAGGAGAAAGTACCATCTTCATTATGAGCAGTTAAAGACGAGAAAAGGCAGAGTCATTGAGTTAAGAGTGGTTACATTTCTTTCCAGTTCCCTGTTGTTTAATGCTGAATTGTACCAGGTCTTTAAAACAGAGATAGCTTTCATACCCGCATGCACCATCCCTCCTTTCTGTCTGTGCGCTGTAAGAGGGGTTTCAATTTTTCCTTTTCTTTAAGTCATAAAGTTGCTTCTGTCTTTTAGACTACCAGCACATCCTTTAGGGCCTGGTACATATCTCTAAATAGTCCTGTGACTGAAACTTGAGTACAGTAAACCCAACAAAAATCAGACAACAGAATGAGCAGTCAGGACTGACAGTATCAGTTAAACATATTTATATTAACACATTTAAGCATGGCTGAAATTTTGTCATAAATAGCTGTCGCAATGCTGAATGTGATTTGTCCTGATTTATTTATGACCATGAAGCTCTACTCATCACTGCCACATGTAACAGAAGTGCTCACACATGGTTTGTTGAAACGAAACACTGATTTTTTTTTTGTAAACCATACCAACTATTTTCTTAAGACCATCATCGTTGGCATGACCTGGATAGAACTGAGAAAAACCTACAGCAAAGGCAGCTTGGCTGGAGTACCACACATGGCTGACTCTATGGCTTTTCAGTACCTTGGAATCTTTTAAATTCTCTACTCAGTTGAAGTAGTAAAGTCAAATGCTTTGAGAGCAAAATTCTTGGCCAAGAGTCTATAAAATAATGCCTGCAACTTACATTTTTCTGTGAATGTGGCTGTACTAGCGACTGCAGTGGTTTGGGATTTTGCAGCATGGAGAAGGATGCAGTCTGCACCAGTCTCTTGCTGTGGCCTGCATGAGAATTATGAGTCTAACTTTTGGGATGTATTTTTAAAAGCTCTAGCCTTCACTGTTTACGCATGAGTGGGCCCTTTTTCAGCATATCTGTGACTGTAGGTAGGGTTACAAGTGCCCAGCTGCTGGCTATCTCCATGCCGTTCTCCTTGCAGCAAACAAAGTCAGTCCTTCAGCAGCTTGGCAGCACAGGCTGTTCCCAATTAATCCAAGCTATATGTAACTTAATTAAGGTTCAGAACTCACTTAATATTGTCTTATTTTGTAAGATAAAACCATAAAATGTGCCTCAGCAATTCTTGCCTTGTCCACCTTTTTGTGTCCCTTCCCCGCTATGGAAGCCCAAATGTCTGGAGGTCCCAGTTAGCACAGTTTTCTGCCATGTACTGCAATCATAGCTTCTGGCCACAGCATACCCAACATTTCTTCAAAGGAAAAATATCTGATTGGTCCCAACAACACTAGACATTTCATAGAGTTTTGATCCTCTAGGATGGAAAAATAACAAGCAAGTTTGCTGCCTGTTAATCACACTGCTTTTATCAAGTAGGATCAAAAAGAGTCCCTGTTTGTCATTCATGTGTTTATAGAATGACTGAAATAGCAAGCAAATCTTTCCAAGCCTGTAAAAAAAACCATGTATGAATATGGCTATTCTTGTAGAAATATTAGCTTACTTGAAGAAGTATATTTTGAAGTGGGAAAAGCCATTGCACACTGCACACAACTCCGCGAGTTTTCTTTTATTTGAAGCTGGTTTCTGGATGAAGTGAAAGGAGGTGAGCTCAAAACAAAATCGGTTGTGAGAAGGCAACTGGAGGCAAACTCCATTCATATTTTAGGACTACAGAACTAGAGATTAGAGCTGAACCCATTTTCTTATTTTTCTTTTTTCTCTTTTGCCTTTAAAAGAAAAGACTTGGATGTAAAAAGATCACTAGTAGTTGAATTTTCACCACCATCCTCAACAGGGAGCGAATCGTTAGTGAGGAATGGAACAACCTGTAGGCTCATTGCTGAAAATCAGTTTCCCTCACCTGGGTTTGTTCTGCCACCTGTTACTTCTTAAAAACTTCTTTCTCCTAGAAACATTACAGGCCTTAGAAAAATGCTTTCAGGAAGAGGACTGTCCCTGCTTCTGTTGGCCTGGTCTGTGAAATAGGAGCTCATAATTGCAAAATATTAGGTGCAACTAAGGTCAGCTGACATTCAGAATTTCTGTTTCCCAAGGGATCCTGAGATTTCAGATCAGAATGCAAAATATTTTCACATATTCTTCGTGAAACCAAGCCTGAGAAATTTCCTGGAAAACATTTTGCATTAGAAAATCATCCAGATGATCATTTTGGAAGCAATATGTCATTCTGGAATTGAGTTCTTTTTTCTATTTTATGTTATTTTAAAATTATCTTGCAACACATGAAGGGTAGGTGTGCCTCATGCAGCATCAAGTCAAACAAAGCAGACGTGGTGACGATGAGGTGATTTCTGAGCTCTTCCCTTTAGGCACCTAAATTCCATGTATAGTTGCGTTTTAGACACTTAGTTGTTATTTTGAATCTTATTCCTTCATCCTTGAGTTCAAAGCTTTCATACCCAGAATGCTGAAATGCCATCTCTGTAGATGATCCAGACTGGAAAATAATCCAATTGCTACGCCATAACATGGAGAGAGTATGGACTACTTGCCATCCGTGTGTAATGGAAAAGCTTTAACGTATTTGCTTAGATGTTGAAATCTGTTACAGCTAAACCCATGACCTGACTTTCTAACAAAGTTTGGTGTTTCGCTCTGAATTCCTTTTCCCTGCGGCTGCTATAGCAAGTCATGCATGACACTGAAATGTGCATTACAAGTTTTTTGGTGTATAGGAGAAGTGCAATGATCTGCATGTAATTTGGGCAGCTGTCTTTATTTTCAGCTGAAAGAATTCTCTCAGTTGCAACAACGTAAATCCAGTATAACTCCACCACACTAGTGTAACACAAATAACACTTTCTTTGTGTTTAAATGACTGCAGTGAACAAGATAATTGCAGAAAGAATAGTTATTTTTTAAAGAAAGGTCTACAAGTTTAGTACATAATGGGCCAAATTAATCTCTGCTCTAAGTACACTCATTTCGGTGGTGTTGCAGCAGGAATGAATTTAGCCCGAAGCAACTTTACAATAACTCATATAAAACCATGCACAACTAAATGTATTACACTTTAAACAAACTCAGCATTGTCTGGAGCACAGTTAGTCTGCTGACCCTCTGAAGCTAGGAACTAGCCATTGTGTGTGGAGTTTGTTTAGACAGTGCCATTTTTGTTCAATTGGCTACATCTGCGGTATTTTAGTGATAGCAGAAATGTTCCCCCTAGCTACAAAGTGATATTATAGCTGTCAGACACAATTTTTATTCTGGGACGTGTATGCCTGAACTCTTCTGTCCACTTGGAAATAAAATTATAACCAAATACAGAGAAATGGTTTACTTGTTTTACCAACCCTGAAATGTTTCAGTTTAACTCTGAGTTACTTGTTTAATTCAAAAGGGGTTGAAATGCTCTTACAGAAGAACCCTCAAAAGTGATAGAAGGAGTCAGAGAGTGCAAAGACTAAACCAAATCAGATCCAGAAAAAAAATAACTCAACTTTAGATAAATTAATGTAACATTAATTTTTCTCTGGTTTCAGACTTGGTGTCTGTATAGTTTTCAGTTATAAAGTGATACCAGCCACTGCTACATTGCTACTCAAAGTGAGGCTATCCCAAAAACTAGATATTGTCAGCCAGGGCTCTGTGTAGCCAAGTCTCGGGTACCTTCAGGGGTGGAGATCCCAGAAGTGCTATCCTCTGTGGTTTTCTTAATGTCCACTCTGAAAGTCTCAAACCACAGCCTCTGGCTGTTGACATTTTTTACACCATCTGTCATGACTAGTAAGAGTTTGGCTTTATTGTGTTTGTCATTCCCTTACAAGTAGTTTTAGGCTCCTATTAAATCTTTGAGGCTCAAGGCCCCTGATTATCTTGACTGACTGTTGTTGGACCCTCACCAGTTTCTCCGCATCCCTCTTGAACTGAGGACCGTGAAACCGGTGTTTCAGTGAGGTGTGGCCTCCCTGGTGCTGAGTAAAATCAAGCAAGTTGTCCTCACTTTTCTCCTTGAGAAGGTGATTCCCAGGATGTGTGAGCATTCAGAGAAGTACACAGTTAGCTCTCTGCTGGGAGGAGTGAGATTTCTGATTCACAGGTAGATTTGAAGTGACACTCTAAAAAGCTTCAGCAGCAAGAAGAGATCAAACACAAGCGAACCCAGAAGAGAATGAACTGAAAGCATTGCAAAGTATATTCTGGAAGAACTAGTCAAGAAATATTTCTTTGTGAGACAAAGTTATTTTTTATAGATACTTGGTGTCATGAGTAGGGCCAGATTTGAACCTATTTGAGCTATTCCTAGCAAGAATCTTTACACTTGGAAGAATATTGTCTTCTACATTGTGCATTGACTTTTTCCTTGCATTGCCTAGCAAATGTCCTGTATCCCCTCTTGGGTTTATTAGCTGTGTGTGGTGGCCAAATACCCAGTTGTCACCTTATTAGATACAGAGATTCAAGTCTGGCTGAAGAGTTGACTATGACGAAGTGAAGTCGTGTCCAGACCTGTCAGTTCTGCTTTTGGCCTGATGGGATGGGCACAAAGGAGGTAGCTGAAGAGGTTTCAGCAGGCCAAAGGTGATTTCCATTTTTTTCTTAGTTGGCCACTCTAGGAAGAGTAAGGGCATGCTTATCGCTTTGGATATTTATAGGGTTTCCTGCAGCAACATGGTTTATAAATAACTAGGGATCTCAGGGTAGCTTTCAATAACAGAAAGAAAGGAAGTTTAGCCTTTCTCAGAGTTTAAAAAGCTGCTGCTTGTGATGTTTTTTCTGTGATTACAGCTCCAGCCACAGTGCCTGTGGTTCAGCAGAGCTGTCCAGGCAACTTGCTCATCATCCCCCTCTTTTTTTTTTTTTTTTTTTTTT
>WHYT01017053.1:350576-404307 GCA_009806455.1 Tetrax tetrax
CGTGACAGCCTGGAGTTTAGGCAGACATGAAAGTGCTGATGATTCTTGGGGGCTCTCAGCAGTATTCTCCCACACATTTGGAGCTTGGCTGGGCAGTGGCTGGGGTTCACTAAAGAGCAAACCTATCCACTCTTGCCCAATTTCTTATTCTTCCTCACACTCAGTTGGGACTCAGTCCATTCTTCTTTCTTACTCCCTTTGCCTATCCTCAAGCTCTTTCCCTGCACACAACAGGTTTTAGCACATTCCAGCCTATTAAAAAAGGAAAACCTTTGGGTCTCCACTTGGATGTCTGACACCCACCTTCGTATATCTTGAAGTTCAATCACCGTAGGTCAGGATTCATGCCTGTAAATAATTTTTTCTATTCCACTTTTGCCTTGCCTGTCTTCCTTCCCTACTGCTAAGTCACCACACAAACCAAACTGCCTTTAAAAATGCCTTCTACCTGGCCAAAGCTCAGCGTTGATGCTTCATGCTTACACTCCTCAGCACCTGAGGAGCCATGCTCTTCTTGAAATTTTGTCCTCTTTTCTTTTTGAAGTTTTTTGTCTTCTCCTTAGCCTCTGCTTACCTCTCTAATTAGTCTTCCATGTGTCCTTTCAAGGAGTCATCTCATTTCTCTTGCAACTCTTTGTAGGAATTTTGTGGGTTGCTTTTCTTAGTGTCTCACTCTTTACAGACTGTGGGTTTTGGGGTAACTTCTTACAAACTTAACTGTCGTCATCTTGAAGCTATCACACATTCCCAGAGGAATTTCCAAGCTAAAACCTCAGCCTGTCAGACACATAATTTTGAAGATGATCATCAGTTCCAGCTCAGCATAGTCGAAAGACAGTCTATGACCTTCACTTCCAACTACTTGGTCGCTTACAGGCATTGCCTGGATGTCATTTTCTATGGAAATTTCTCTGTTCATTCTCACAGCTGGACTCTGCCTACACATGGGGCCTGCCTACACTGTGGGTAATACAAAGACTGCTAAGAGTCTTTTTGGTTAATATTTCTAATATATGACTTATATGCAGTGGCACTGTGCTAGTGCTGATCTTCTAAGCTTTCTGTGCCATCTTGTAGGATATTGTTACTGGTGCTACCCCTACTCTCAGAGTTTGCTTGAGCTTGGCTTCCTGCTTGAGGAGCCATGTCATGTCCTGACATCAGCCAGTCCTAGGCACCTCCCAGGCACTATCAAACAGTGTGCGGAGCAGATTAACCAACTGAGGAAGAGAGAACCAAATCACACGAGTATTTCACCAGACATGGTCTTCTCTAGGGGCCATCAGTAGGACATACCTATGCTTCAGAAAGGACTCTGGAAGTATCACTACCTATGCTGAACGCTGGTGCCTATACATTATAATCATTATAGCTACCTGACATGCAGGAATAGCGTGCCAGATTCCTAGGGCTTGCTCACCTGTGTGTGTTGGTAGCATCAGCCCTGTAACAAAGGTTAAGAGAAGGAGTTTTCAGGATAATGAGGGTTTCCAGGTTCTGCTGAAAGTCAGTGTTGATTTCTGCTTCTGAATAATCTCCAGCTTCTCAAAATCCCTGCTTTTAAATTTAGTCATCAACGCCTAAATGTGAGTTAGTTAAAAAATTGAGAGACTGGTTTCACTTAAGACCAGATGCTACTCAGCTCTTTCCTAAAACTAACCCTCATGTAAATGTGTCCACATATTGATTTAGCTTAACACTACTGTGAACCTTGCCTTAGCCTAATTTTAAGCAGAGTTTCATAGGTGAGATACACTTAAAGTATAGCTTAAAAGATAACAGTCTTAAAAGATGCAAACTTGAAAGTTGCTTGAGTTGCATTCTATAAGGTCAGTCATGAAAAATAAAGCAAGCTCATGCATAACAAATATATCACAGATAAACACACACCATGAAGAGATCCAGATGTAGAAATCTACTTGGTTCTGGGACAGCTTCCAAGGACAGAGAGCTCTGCCTGTAAAAAAAAATATTTTTTTCCTGATAGTTTGACTAGTATCACCCAGAAACAGCAGGCTGAAAGTGTACTCTGCCTTCTTTATGGCTTAGAAATATTTTTTCTTTCCTTGAATGAAAGATTCCGTCAAGCACTGAGTCCTTGAGCTGACTCTTGATCTGGTTCTAGTCCCCAGGTTATTTTATGTAATGCTCTCAAGCATCTCTGCACTCTGCTGCAGTCAACAGTGTTGACACATCCCCACACACTGGAATCTGCTCACTTCAGGATGCTTATCTGCCTGTGGGAGGAGCCCAGTTGCACTGAGACCCTGTGCAGCAGTTTCTCCAAGCCAGATTTTCTGCTAACTGTATGCTGGGTCTTTCTGCATTTTCCTCCAAGAGCAGCCGATCATGGAGCAGGTCAGTTGGTATCTTACTGCCTCCCTGGACCAAAAAGGGCATGCTTGCAGAATACATCCATGCTTGACTCATAAATATTCAGTACTAAAAAAATAACAAATGAATATCTGTGATAAGGGAATTTGCTTATGTTTAACTGTTTGGAGCTACTGGCCAAAAAGAATAACTTTTGGCTGCAGGGCTCCTCACCAGGAATGTTCCTCTTCAATGTTGCAGACAGAGCCCTTTGTTGTGCATCGTCCCTGGCACTTGGCTAGCTGCCTGGTCTTTTGGCCAGCAGTGGTCAACTGAATTTTTCAAGCTCTGCTTTTCAGGCTAAGATGCCTATTTATTTTTTACATGTAAGAAACTAAGATAAAATTCTGTCTATCGATGTCAAAGCTGCAACTTGTTGGTTGTCCTTACATATGCACCAAACACAGATAACCCTGAAGAGGAGAGCTAAAGGGTTAAATCTAAAATGTAGAGTAGTCACCAAGCAACTATTTTCCCTTCTGTATACAACGCTGAGTTATCATTGTGCCACTCAGAGATAGGCGTGAATGACACAGTGAAGTGGGCCTGGGGAGCGTAATCAGCCTCATGTCCCTTACTCCTGCAACCTCGACTGGTCTGTTTAGAAGAATAACTGCAAAGTACAGGACAGGAAGCCAGAAAAGCACATTCTGAGAATCAAAAATCCAACTGATCTGTTGACTTAACTGAACATTCTTCTGTGTCTCCGAGTTGATGTCAGAAAGGTGAGGAATTGCAAACTGCCTATGTCAGCCCGACATTTCTGAGGAGGGCTAGCTGGCTGGAGTAACCTTTGCTAAAAACTACCTCCTGCCAAGACTGGATTCACACAGCAGGCAAGCTTTGGCACTCACTGCCCTTCTTATGAGCTATGTGTAGTAGCTTACTTTTATATTTCTCCAGAATGATCCCCAGTATTTTAGTGCACTCTCTTTATGCTCAGTGTTAATCCAATAGCTCTGACACCTCACTTCTCTTTGCAATGCCTTTGCATTAACGTTGAGAAAATCCTGTTACCGCCCAGTACCTCCCTTTCCTCATCTGCAAACGGAGAGCGTGACTTTCATCTGCTTTAAGAAGTGCTTTCGCATCTGCAGATGAGAAGCTTTATGTTGAACAGAGATACTTTCAGGCACCGGAAAGGAGGCAAATTTTTAAGAACTGACTATGGTAATTTGTATAAGTTTTTGCTTAGACACACATACACAATAATAGTTAAAATTCAGCAAGTGTAGTTTAGCAATTGTATATGATCAGTAAAACACAAGTCTTGCAGAATAAAACTTGTGACAAAATGATTTCTTTCTAATCACAACACCGCTGATTCTCTATATCACTTCATTCTTTGCTACAGCTCTAAAAATCCCTGCCATGTTTCTATAGCTTCACCAACTAGCTAAGGACATTGCAAACCATCTCATGTAGTTCCATGACAATTACTATAGTCTTCTTTCGTCTGAACTATGTTCCACCAAGTCCCTAAAATACAAGCCAGAGTAATTTTGGAGGGAAGCCACAAACTGAGGAAGAATTTGAAGACCTGCCATGAGTGATGGGGTTTCTGTGTAACATGGAAAGCACCAAATCATGACTGATGGGGATGTAAACAGTGTCACATGGGGAGATTTGCTGAGAGAGGCAAACTCTGTACATCTCCAGGCTCATTTTGTCCATCATGAGAAGGCAACTGCAGAGCATTACTCATTATCTGTGTGAACTGGTTTTTCATGCGCTGGAAAACAATAAGAATAGGATCTATGATTCTATGATTCTAAACTTCCCATATTTTGAAACATTATATTTTGTAAGACTCTACAAGCAGTGAGATTTTATTTTTGACAAAGCTCCATGTCTGTGGTTAAAACCAAGTGCAATGTCTTCATGAAACTGAGTCCACTAACAGAGGCAGAAGGAGCTTACGGTCATGTCTCAGGAGGCCACTGCTGAAAGCGTATTGCGGGATCAGAACAGTTTTTATAACACCATTTTATTGATTCCTGGGTTGTCTTTTATATATACTAACTCTGCCCTAGAATCTTTCAGTGGAAAATATCTACCTATGTTGATTTCAGAAGGCAATTATAGGTGACATTTGTTTTCTGGAAGGTCTCGGGAAGTGGAGAACAAGTGTGATGGAGTAGGTTTGGACATTAACTAGATGGACAGGATGGCACAGGGACTGGCAGGACTGGAAGGAGTCTCTGGGCTGTGGGCCCATCTGGGCTCTGCCTCCATCCAGCCTGCAGCGATGGAAATGGTGCCCAGCTATTCATCTCCCCACTCCTGTGCAGACGTTGACACACTGAAAGCCACTGTCACAAGAGACAACTTGCTGACAGTGCTAGTGATGAGGTCAAGCACCAAAAGTGCACTAGCACTCAGTCCTTCACTCTTTCTTCTCCGTTATGCCAGCACTTGAGATCCCAGCTGGAAGTACTCTAGTCCAGTGTGGAGGGAAGAGAGTGCTTCTGATCTGTTAAAGAGGACTTCAGCATCATCAAATTGCTGGTCCCCATAGACAGTAACTCTGAGCTTTTACAGAAAACTTGAAAAATGGTTAACACAAAAAGAGAGCTGAAATGCTTTCAGCATCTTGTTAGGACATGGCAAAGTATTGCATTTCCCTTGATGCTGTGCCACATGGAGGGGACTGGAGATGATTTCTTCCAACATAATGTTGCTGTAGATGCTGCACAGATATGACATTGATGTGCTGCAGCTACAGATCAATGTTAAAGATACTAGAATATAAAGAGTTACTGACAGAAGCAAGGACTGATAATGCAAAGACTAAGAGATGCAAAGATACTGAGAGATGCAATAATGAGAGATGCAAAGACAGAACCAATGACAAGTTGGATGTCAACACATGAGGTTTGGAGGTTGTGTTGTCGCTACTGTCCAGAAAAGAAGTTGTTGCTTTCGGTTTTATTTTGACAGAAAGGGGAAAAATGATCCCAGTGAGATTAAAAAGTAGGATGCTGTAGCATTTTTTTTTATTTACATACCTGAATCTCATTTAACATTAACGGGAGGTTAAGGAGTTAACATTAACCAGGTTGAGGAGTATCATGGAGTGTGAGAGATAAACTACTGGAATCGCATCCTACCTTCACTGAGACAGGCCCAACAGGCAGACAGGACACATGATATGGAGGATTCCCTATCCTCTCTTTGCCTGGTTAAACAAGTGGCTTTAAGAGATAGGGAGCAATGGCAACAAGCTCCTGCCTGGCACAGTAGGCACATCTCCTCTGTGACTACCCCACCTTTCAAGATGCCCTTGCATAGTAGGTATGAGGCTCTGCAAGTGGAACTGAACAATAACAAGGACAATGGTTCATCTAGCTTGGAGGTGTTGCTGAGGTTAAGTTGGCCTACGCGCTGCATCAAAATTGCTTCCGTAAAGACAAAAAGACGAGTCATTGTCACAGGAGACTCCCTTCTGAAGGCAAGAGAAGGCTCAATATGCTGACTGGACTCACTTCTTAGGGAAGTCTGCTGCCTCCCTGGAGCCTGGGTTAACGATGTGAAGAGAAAGCTTCCTACTCTGGTATGGCACTCAGATTATAATCCGTTACTGATTTTTCAGATAGGCTGCGATGAAGTTGCAGCAAGAAGTCTGAGGGCAATCAAGGAAGACTTCAGGGCCTTGACATGACTAGTTAAAGGATTAGGAGTACAAGTAGTGTCCTCTGTCCTTCCAGATGCAGGGAATGGTGAGGGAAGAAACAGGAAGAGCCAGTAGGTCGATACCTGCCCCTGAGCCTGGTGTTACCAACAGAATTTGGGGTTTTTTGATCGTGGGTCAGTTTACATGACATCAGGCCTGCTGGCAAGAGACAGGGTACACCTGTCTCAAAAAGGGAAAAGGATCTTTGCACAGGGGTTAGCAGAGCTGATTGAAAGAACTTGAAACTAGATTTAAAGGAGGAAAGGGATAAAACCAGGCTTGCTAAAGCTAAGCCTAGGGGCGGCATGCAAATATTAGAGGAACTGTGTGCTAGCGAGGTCCTTCAGTCTGCCATCTCAGTGGAGGTAGGGATGGAGATCTATGTGACAGCAAAGAATCAAGGGTTATTGATGTGTTAGAAACCACAGAAGAGTGGCCTGAGAATGGTCACATAGGAATCAGGACTTCTCCCCCAGAAAAGGTGCTGGGATCAATAGCCCAGCTGAAGTGCATGTACATGAATGCAAGGAACATGGGCAACAAACAGGAGGAGCTGGAAGCCATCGTGCAGCAGGAAAACTAGGATATAGTTGCCATCGTGGAAATATGGTGGGATGACTCACACAACTGGAGTGCTGCAATGGATTGCTATAAATTCTTCAGAAGAGAAAGGCAAAGGAGAGGTGATGGAGTAGCCCTGTATGTTAGGGAGTGTTTTGATTCTCTAGAGTTTAATGATGGTCACAAAGAGTTGAGTGTTTGTGGTGAAGAATCAGAGGGAAGGCCAAGTTTTGTGTGCTCTACTCTTCCCTCCCTACAGAACTGATAACCCCTGCTACGACTTCTGAAGGGCTCACTCAGAAGTCCAAGGACAGTTGACAGTAAAGCCTAGAGCAACTGCTCAAGCGCAGGGGATGCCTGGACTGGGGAATGTGCTCTCCAAAGGCCCAGCTACAATAGACAAACCTATCCTAGAGACCACAAACATGTAAAAGTTTAGTCCTCAGGTCACACCTCTCACTTCCACGCCCCATTTCCCCATGCAAAGGGCAGAATACGTCTAATTGAAGTTGCCCAAATGCTGCATAGCTGGTCCATCCCATTCAAGTAGGCTCGCCCAGTAGACAATGGGAAGACAATGGTATTTCCTGACAGCAATTTTCGCCTCTGTACCTGATTCTGCTGGTGAGACAGACAGGAAACCTACGAGTTACCCACCATAAGGTTATGGGACCTCAGTGTCCATGAGGAGAAATAAAACACTTTTCTGATCAATGCTTTTCTAAGGGCACGTTTCCCACGTTTCCCACTTTTCTGACATGCTTGTTTGCTTATTGTCATACAGCAACCATGGTTTTAGTGCTTTGCTTTAGTCATGGGCTTTACAGGCATTCTTCCTGCCATTTAAGCTCTTCATACTGCTTTTGTTAATTGAGGTTTTATGAAGGTCAGAAGTTGAAAAGCACATAATGTCCGCACCCGGTGTCAGCAGAACAGAGCTGCCAAGAGAGAACTGGCTGGACGTGGCGGCCGTGCTCACAGTATGGACATACTTACGAAGTCACCTACAGAGAAATGAAAGGTTTTCCTCTGGGAAGAGTGTATTCCAATGCAAGAAGATGCCATCACTGAATAATCAAGCCAGGCCTTTCTGGTTTCGCAGGGAGTATCTGGATTTGTAAAATTCTGCTGACATGAAAAACATAATCCTTGCTTTCGAGGAGGTAACAAGGATAATAGCCAGTTGTCCTCTGACATTTCTCTTCCTCTAGCTTCAAAGGGCAACTCCTTGCTTTGAACATAAATTCTCCTGGGAGCTTTGAGGGATGACGATGTCCTACGCTGATTACCCAGTGAAGAACAAACTGTTGTACTCTGAATGAACTTTGAGTGGCTCAGGGATTATTTTTTTTTCTGTTGCTTACAACTGGTTATTCTAATGCTGTGGAGCATGATTTCCTTGACTGATCTTAGCTCCTTTAGTCCTTTTCAACTTTGTAGTTTTAAAACATAAAAATTTCTATGTTAATCACTTAGATAGCTCACATTATTGCAATGTCCAAGCAGTATTGTATTTAGTTCCACAGTAAATCATGCAGCTCCAGGATACGGGAAACCATGGACATGATTTCTGATAGCACACAGTGGTATTCTCCTGTTGTTGACCTTAATTTCCCTTTCCTCCTAGCAGAGCTGTGTGAAAATGTTTCTGATCCAAAGGCCACATTTTGAACTGCTGTTGCTGTCGTCATCGTAAGGGAGGCAGAAACCAAGCAAGAGAAGGTACTGTGGGCACCACAATCAGCAGCTGCCTTCTTCGTTTCACCTATGCTTTTTGCAGTGCTTTGTCTTGTCCTTCAAGTGCAGAACATTGCGTTGTGCTCTTGCCAGGGATTCAGAGACTGAAATAATGGTAGAAAGGGGCTCACAGCAAGAAAAAGCCTGTATGAAAAAGGGAAGTGATACGTAGCTGACAAGTGAATCGTATTTCCTGGCTGCAGTCACCTGACTCTCAGGGCTACAGAAAATGCTTTTTCCGACATACAGCCAGGTTTCTGTCCATCTTCTCCAGTAACTCCTGTTTCACCATGGATTTCAGCACTTCCCTGTCTCCAGGGAAGACAGTATTTGCCTTGGGTTTCAGAGATTTCGTATGCTATCTTGATATAACGATTTCCTCTGTGAATTTTGGCACACATGAGAATGTTAATAAGATGCAAACTTTGCAAATGTACACGTAAAAGACAATTTGATTGTAATCACCATAAGAAACATTCCTGCATCAATAACTTAGGAGAGATTTTCCATACATAAAAAGCAGAAGAATGATTTTATGGTTGAGGAACTAGAGAAAGACTAAGACACAGGTTTAGGCTCCAGCTTTGCAATAGATTCCCGTCCAACCTGGGCTGAGTCATTCACTCTCTTTCATTACTTGTTGTTTGAAAATGTGCAGAATTAATGCTTTTTTTTCCCTTTCTTTCTCACTCTCCTGATTTGCCATGATTTATCAGACTTTATAATTCTCCTATTGTGCATTTGTAAAGCTTGAACAGGACTGGACACTGAGGTGCAGCTGTATTACTCATAATTACTTGATCACTCTTATGCTTCACTTGACAAGGAAGCCAGTGCTGCAGAACACCCAGTTATACACTGGTTTAATCTGGTTTATTTGTAGCTTTTCCACAGGCTTGGAATAGCAGGAGTCAGCAGCAGCATGTAAGTAAGAAAAAAAGAGATCTGTTTCTGAGGGCATCAGCCCATCTTGCCTACTGCAAGAAAAAGATCATAGCTTCAAGGGGAAGTCACACTTGACCAACTTGACAAATTTCTGTGATGAAATGAGTGGCTTTCTAGAAGAGGGTGTGGAGCAGTGAATATTGCCTACCTAGACTTCAATGAGGTTTTCAACATTGTCAAAAGTAAGTATGGCCTGGATAAGCAGGCAGTGAGGTGGACTGAAAACTGCCTGAATGGCTGGTCCCAGGGGGTGATGATCAGTGGGACAAAATTTAGTTGGAGGCCAGTAACTAGTGGTGTAACCCAGAGGTTAGTAGCAGGGCCTATCCTGCTTAACATCTTCATTAATAATCTGGATGATGGGACAGTATACTCTCTGCAGGTTTGCTGGTGACACCCAATTGGGAGGAGTGGCTGATACACCAGAAGATCATGCTGCCATCAAGAAGGACCTTAACAGGCTGGAGAGATAGACCAACAAGAACCTCATGAAGTTCAATAAGAAGACGTGCAAAGTCTTGCACCTGGGGAGGAACAACTCCAAGCACCAAGTACTTGCAGGTGGCAACCCATCTGAAAACAGCTTGGAAGAAAGAGACCTGGGGATCCTGCTGCACACCATGTTGAACATGAGCCAGCAAAGGGCCCTTGCAGCAAAGAACGCTGATGGTATCATTGCTGTGTTAGACAGAGCACTGCCAGCAGATCAAGGGAGGTGATTCTTCCCCTCTGCTCACGACTGGTGAGGCCACATCTGAACTGCTGTGTCCAGTGCTGGGCTCCTCGGTACAAGAGAGACTTGGAGCTACTAGACAGACTCCAACGAAGGGCCACAAAGATGATGGCGGGACTGGAGCACGTCTTCTATGAGGAAAGGCTGAGAGAGTGGAGACTGTTCATCCTGGAGAAAAGAAGGCTTTTCTCAGGGGGATTTTATCAATGTATACAAATACCTGAAGGGACAGTGCAAAAGGGATGGAGCCAGAGTCCTCCCAGTGGTGCCCAGGGACAGGATAAGAGGCAACAGGCACAAACTGAAATGCAGGAGGTTCCCTCTGAACATCAAGAAACATTTTTCTACTGTGAGGGTGACTGAGCACTGGCACAGGTTGCCCATGGAGGTTGTGGAGTCACCATCACTGGAGATATTCAAAAGTCATCTGGGCATGGTTTTCGGCAAGCAGCTGTAGGTAGCTCTGCTTGAGGATGAACCAGGTGACATCTGGAGGCCCCTTCCAACCTCAACCCTTCTGTGACTCTGTGAAAGATTACGAGATAGAGCAAACTCTGGCAACATTTATATCGTCTGTCAGCAAAGATCCTGTAACAACAAAGCCAGATAAGCATGTAGAGAGAGCTTTCCTTCAAAAACTGAAAATGTGGTTACGTGCTAACAAAGGGCCTGTGCAGGAATGGTGACATGCTCTTATTCATGAGCCTGCAGTTCTGGAAATGGAAGAAACTCTTGCACTCTGTCACTGCAGTGTTGTTTCCCATAAGGTTTTCTGCCGTGATATAACTCTTCCAAATTTACATTTCCCAGTTCATGTACTTTCTAAAACATTTCTAATAAAACTATTTTACAACACAAGTCATTAAGATTTTTTGCCACTTTTCGTCTCATTCGATGCATTTCAAACTTGTGAAACCAATAATGTCCTGCTGCTGAGGTTCCAATAATAGATCAGGCCATGAGGAGACAGCCAGTCTCCAGGACATCAGTGGCAGATAGCTTTATAGCAATGTTCAGTTAAAATTTGATGATTAGGGAGCAGGGTGATGAGATGAGTAGTGCAGAAAGCTGAGGAATCAGCTTCTCACTGCCCCTGCTAGGAGTTTCCAAGTCTGTAAATTAAACTAGATAAGGAATGAACTAAGTTAGTCATATAAAGCAGAATATATTCAACAAGCCAGCTCTAGGATCTGGAGCAACAGGGGTGGCTGGGCAGACTGGCCCCCACGTTGGTGACGGTGTTGTAACCACGATTGATGATATGGCACTGGAATGTCTCACCACATACCTTCCCTTCAGGTACAATACTTTTTGACTGTCTTGAACACTAGAAATATTTTGTGATATATGTAACGAGAAGACTGGACAGAGCGTTGAAGATGTGTCAAAATTGACTGTAGCATTTTCAGACTTTTCCTCCTTTATTTTGGCATAAAACAAAGCCTGTAGCTTAAGAAAATTATCATTAAATAACCACTAGAAATAATTATAGAACAGAATTGGAGTTGAACTTTTTATATTTACATTTTTAATAACACATCTTGAATTCACTATTTAAAATTTTGCAAATTTTTTCAGCATAATAACAGAATTTCATTTTCCCTTGAGCTCAGAGATGGAGGTGCATACTGACTGCACATCCCCTTTTCAGCAGATGAATCCTCATGCCCTGAAAAGACACTTGTTCTAACTGAAACCAGCTGGAAATACTTGCACTTATTTTAACTTATTTTAACTTTTCCTAGTTGTCTAAAAAGATCACACTGTACTTGCTTAAACAAAACATTTAAAAATGCAGTTGTCATCCATTCTATTCCTCCTGTAGCTGAACACTTTGTTGTTTTATAATAAATGGTGACATTAGTTCATATCATGTGATTAAAAAGGATTCATCACACATTAGAGCCCATAATCGCAGCCTATAGTCTCATTTTAACACTTCTCACTGGCATATCCTACTTGACCCTGCTTACTGCAGCACTTCTATTATGCTGTCTAAAAGGACAAGAGGGCTGAACAGAAACAAAAATGCAGGGGTGAACATTGCTTTCACACTCACAGCTATGTGTTCAGTGCTGTTATAGCTCTAGATGAATAGAAGAACTCTGGAGTCTGGCCAACGCCGCTCGATAGAAATCTCCATCTTCCAAAAAAAAAGTCCTGATGCGTTTAAAATAAACTGAACAACTAAACCAGTGAGCAGGAACCTTCTTTCACAGAAATATAGGACGCCACTCAAGACAATCTGCTTTGGTATGGTATCAGCTTCATACTTCATGCGCTATCACTGTTTAGTTGTCTTTCTTTCTTCCTTGGCACGCTGATAATATATGACGAGGATAAATATCAAAAGGTTGAAGGCTACTGATTAGATCTTTCTGTCCAGGTTTGCGGTAGGCAACGCAGTGTCGACGTATTGCTTAGGAAAGAACTCAAGCTATGACAGAGCCAAAGTGCAGCTTCACGGTTCGGCTTCATTACACACGGTTTGCTGATAACATCATGAAAATCGCTTTCATGTCTCTCTGGCGCGACACAAACAGCCAGAATACATATCGAACCAACGCCAACATGAAAGGTAGCGAGGTGCTGTCTGAAGCCGAGCAAAACAAGTTTTGCTAGAGGTGAGCTGCTGGCAGGTTTGTGCTACAGGCTCTCAGGGCCGGCGGAGGAGCAGGGAGGCTACCGCCAGCATTGGGATTTTGGGGGATGGGAGGAGGGCAGACAGCCCTGCTGCGGGCCAGGGAAGGAGGGCTTCGCATCCAGCTCGCAGGGCTCCTGCACTCCGCACGCTGGTGCCACAGCCTGTTTCTCTTGCGTTTTGCCCCAAAAGCTTCCAGGTGGAAAAATGGTGAGGAAGGTCAGGCTCAAAAGAAAGACCAGCTTGAGGTTTACCCTGAACTTTTGTGTTTCTCTGCTGCTCACACTTAGTTATCATTAGTCATCATTAGTCATTTAACTACTAACATGTCTTAATGTTTGCATCCATCAGTTTTCTTTACTGGTGCCCTCTTTTAGTCATTTTTTAAAAAGCCTATCTAGAAGCCTGCTTTGCCCTTTTATACATTGCCATCGTTTTTGCTTGTTTTTCCCTTTGCAGCCTGTCTGATGGGGTCACCTGCTGACAAAATTGAAGGAGCAGACCATGAGTACAAGCACCAGGCACCTGATGTCCACAGTGCCTCGTTACCGGCTCTGCCACCCACCTCTCCGTGGCAAACACACTGGAGAGAGAGCAACTCGGAGCAAACTTTGCAGTTTTAGAGAGCCTTAGAGAGCAGCAAGTCCGAATTAAAGCTGTTGGGTGGGTGTGTAGTGTGGTCGGGAGGAGGCATAAGATGTCCCTCAGTCCTCATAACCCTGCTTATGGGCCCCAAGTGTGGCCACGTGCACGTTTCTGAGCTGCACCTCTGGCTGAGCCAATTTAACTGACCTTCTCAGCCAAATCTTCTCCAGCTTTGCTGAAATCCAGGTGCGCAATGATGGCTGGTGCCCACTTAATGGCATAGAATCATAGAATCACATGGTTGGATGGGACCTATAAGATCATCTAGTCCAACTGTCTTCCCACTACCATTCCTGCCAGAGCTACTAAACCATATCTTGCAGCTCCTCATCAAGCCGCCTCTTGAACACTGCCAGGGATGCCGACTCCACCACCTCCCTGGGCAGGCCATTCCAGTGCCTGACCACTCTTTGGGAGAAAAAGTTTTTCCTCACGTCCAACCTAAACCTCCTCTGATACAACTTCTGGCCATTACCTCAGGTCCTGCTTGTTGCCTGGGAGAAGAGGCAGTTCCTCTTCCTGAGGAAAAAAAATACCAATTAATCTGAAACACAACACCTCAGTTTCTTCATTTTAAAACCCTGCTCCACAGTGCTTATCACTCCTCTCTCAATTGCTCACAGTTTCTTCTGGCATGAAGAGACAGTCTGTTCCAGTGGCCTCTTTTTTGCTTGGCAAAATCAAGCTAGACTCAGGCTTTCCCCAAATGTCTTCCAGAAACCATGCCCCACAAATTTTATTTTACCATTGAATCAGCATTTATTCAGTAAAAGTTGTAGTTAAATAGTTAATATCATCATTTCAAGCAGTATCTACATACTTATGTGGTGGTAGTTATGGTAGCATCCAACCCCCTCATACCCTGTAGCACCCAGGCAAGGAAGGGACATTTTGTTAATTTGGTTTTCCAGGGGTTTTTTTTTGTTTGCCCACAGCCATAAAGAAAAGCCACAGTGCAGCTGGCTCAGGACACCCAAGTTCATATGGGCTATGAAAACAACAAGCTGTGATATGGCTATTAACATGGAAATATTCCTTTACCACCCCTCCATGAGAGCTTCTTGATTTTGACAGGTCAGGTTATTACATCTTCACATCTATTACATCTAGAAAAATAAATAGATGAGACAAAAGAGTCATTTGGGTCATTTAAACATGTTTGGGATGGCATTCAACTCATCGAAGTTTAGATGGGAGTAAATCTGGGTTCGTTTAGATTCTGGGTTCTCACAGTGAGAGACGGGCATTCTGAACAGGATTCATCTGAACGGCTTCAGATGGGATTTGCACGAGAGCTGTGCCCCAGAACTGTGTGGTCTCTTACTGAATTTGGAGGGAGCTGAGGGGGTGAACTGTGATGGAGAACCCAGCATCGTGGGAGGAGACTTCCCTTCTCACAGCCCTTAATCACTCCTCTGTTAACAGAATGGCTACTGATGTGCTGGTGATTTAAATCACTGAGCGATGCTCAACCTCTCTCACTCCAGGAGCCACCACAGTGCTGTGTTCTGGTCTGAAAAGCTGCAATGGTTTTTCTTCAAGTCACAAAAGGTGTCTGTTATCCAAGTACCCCCCACCTGAGCCCGCAGGAAGCCTGGAGCAGGTGAGGCTGAACCCATGGGGTGGCTGCCAACAGGCAGCAGAGCACCATCTTTTAGATTAATTTCTCCCTTTCGTTCATTTGGAATTATTTTCTCTAGATTTGTTTCTTCAGTTTGTGATGCTACAGTTGCCAGTGCCACGAGCACTGGGTAGACAACCCAAGTCCTGCCTCCAGCTGGAAACCCCGCTCCCTCCCCAGCCTCCCCCACATCCTGTTTCCCCAGTCAGTGGTTTGGGCGGCCCCAGACCACACTGTTCCTTGCTGCCGCTGCCGCAGATTGTCCAGGGCTCTCATCTTCTGTCTGGAGTTAGAGACTCCATCATAACCTCTTCTCATACCCTTTTGCCTCAAAGAGCCTGTTCCTCAGTTGCACCGGGTGCCTGTTGGGCTCAAGCAGAGACGATTGAAGGCCGCAAACACCACATAGCTCCAAGAGCAATCCCAGCAGCATGCGCCTTCTTTTTATTGAGATAAAGCTCCTCTTTCCTGATGAAAGGCCTTCCAGGCAAGACGTGCTCTCTGTAAAACAGAAAGAAACATGGCTAAGGCTTCCTCCAGCCTGTAGACTTTACCTGCTTTGGGCTCCAGGGCCATGGGCATGGCCAGTTTAGGCCAGCAATTTCTCTTTGCAAGAGCACAATCACTTTGCATGCGAGGGAGAATGTGGTGATGCCATGGATGGGTCATCCCAGCTCCTCTCTGAACATCTCCCAAAACTGCCACAAACAAAAACTGTGATCTCCGTCCAAAGCTGCCCACAGCCTGATGTTCCCATATATACAGTGCGTGGTCCTCAGCATGGTGGTCCTGTGTACATGATGGATGGTGCATGGAAAAGGAAAATGTGCAGTGTAAAATTCCCACTCCTCCACCTCGACTGCTTTTTAATAGTGGTTTTTTTTTTTTTGGTCTGACTAACATTGACTCTGTCTTGTCCTGCTTCATTGTAGCACGTTTGTATGCCTGGAAACCAAAACCAGCAGCACTGAAATAGAAGTTCAGGAAAAGAGATTAAATTAGATTACTGTTTTCCCCCTCATTCTTAAATAAAATTGATTAAAAAAAAAAAAATCTTTTGCTTGTTAACAGTACCATGTAATTAATGTATTTCATTTCACTTTATTATGAAACTTTGAGACCTGCAATGTCCGTGTTCCTGAGTTTGCACAGAGCTAACAAAAATGTGGTTACATCAAGCTTTCATTGTATGTGGTGTCAACGATGCGCTGCTGGCTTTGTTAGGCACTGGCTGCGCGCGCGCCCATGTGACTGTCTCAGACACCTCACACAATGGCATAAAAAGTCTCTCGTCTTGTCAGCAACACCAAATTTGACAAAAAAAAAAAAAAAAAAAAAAAAAATTTCAAACAATTGCAAATATATGCAAGAGCATATATTTTAGTAGATAGCTCTGATGCATCATTTAGCTTTTAATGCAATTAATACAATATTAATTTAGGTGCTGACAACATCATATATTCTTTTGATTGCCTAAATTCTTACTTTAATATAAAATTATTACCAGTTGTCACGGACTTGTGTACTTCTGAAATTTGCCCCATCTTTTCTTGATTGTGCTGTATTGCCTCACTGAGAAACACGTAACGGCTGCGCTGCGGTCTGCCTTCCCTCGGACACCACAAGCTGTTTTGCCGGGCACTACCAGTGAGATTCCTCTTTAGCCAGAATATCTTTTACAACACTTGGAAGACTGACCAGCTGAAAATTTTGTTGAAAATGAGCACAGATTATGGAGTAGCATTATATAGATAAGGTACTTGCCTGCTGAAACTTACTGTTTCTGCTGTGAAAATGACTGTTGAACAACTTCTGCCCCAAGACAGATGGAAGTCAAATCTGGCAGAAACTACAGTGATACATAGTGAACAGAGTTAATGTTCTCATTTACAGAAAAAATCTAACTGATTTAATTCTTACTCTAACTGAGAGTTTTAAAACCATTACCCCTTGTCCTATCACAACAGGCAGGTAAAGAGTTTCTCCCCATCTTTCCTGTAGGCCTCCTTGAGGTATTGGAAGACCGCTATCAGGTCTCCCCGGAGCCTCCTCTTCTCCAGGCTGAACAGCCCCAACTCTCTCAGCCTGTCCTCATAGGAGAGGTGCTCCAGCCCTCTGATCATCTTCGTGGCCCTCTTCTGGACTCGCTTCAACTGGTCCATGTCCTTCTGATGTTGGGGGCTCCAGAGCTGGATGCAGTACTGCATGAGTACTGGAGTACTCCAGTACTCCACTCACGAGAGTGGAGTAGAGGAGCAGAACCACCTCCCTCGACATGCTGACCACGTTTCTTTTGATGCAGCCTAAAATGCAGTTGGCTGCATTTTAGGCTGCATCAAAAGAAGTGCTGGCAATGTGCACTTCCAGTGCACATTGCCAGCTCATGTCCAGTTTTTCATCCACCAGAACCCCCAAGTCCTTTGCAGCAGGGCTGCACTCAATCCTTGCATCTCCCAGACTGCAGTGATATCAGGGGTTGCCCTGATCCATGTGCAAGACCTTACACTTGGCCTTGTTTAACCTCATGAGGTTTGCAGGGGCCCACTTCTCAAGCGTGTCCAGGTCCCTCTGAATGGCATCCCTTCCCTCAGGCATGTCAATCACACCACTCAGCTTGGTGTCGTGTGTACTCTGGTCTTACTATCAGGGCCAAAGGAGGGTTGTCTCCTGCAATATTCCCACTAGCAGAGGGAATATTTAGCCCTTACAAACCCACAGTGATGAAAGTGGAAGGTGGATGGGTGGATGATGTGGGGTTTGTCCCCCAGGAGAAGTTGTTTGGTGGTGGTGTATGCTCATGGCAACATGCTGAGAGTAACATGGCAACTCCTAAAGTCACTGACTTGGTGCAGAAAGGCTTGTGGTTTGATTGGTGGGTTTGGTGAGTCAGTCTGGCCAGGTTTAGAGGAATTTCATATGCCTGGAGGAACACGTGCTAAGAAACTGGAGCAGCCCTGCTAACTGCCAGGCAGTTGCAAAAGGGGAGACTATTTGGCAAAATAGTTTTGGCTAGCAATCGCTTCATAGACACCTGTTGTCCATGAGCTCAGGGTGAAGTCCTAGAGCTGTGAAAACACCCTCAGGTCCCTGCTCTGTGGCAGCGATCTTGGCCTGGTAAAGGTGCTGAGGGGTTCTGCCCTACTTCCTTTATACTTTGGCCACCCAGGGTTATGCCATGCAGTAAAGTTGGTGGCAAAAATCCCTGATGCACAGTCAGCAACAGGTCTAGTCCTAAAAAGCATGTTCTGGTGCACCTCAGTTCAGGTGGTAGTCACCAGCCAGTCAATGTGCTTTGAGGCCACAGGGGTCTGCTGCAAGGATGGGCCTTCTCGAGCAGATTGGGCTCCACTCAAAATCTGCTGAAGTTGTAATGTTTTGGCATAGAATGGGCGAAGAGTCTCTAGGACAGATAGAGAAAGTGTAAAATGAGCACAACTGGGGGTCAAGGCACTAACATAAAGGAAGGGAAACCTGTGCTTTCTTCCTTATCATGGCCACCACTTATGTTTTATTCTCTAACGGTTTTGCAGACAAATTCCATTAGTGTTAAACCAGTTGTGTATCAATTTAGAAAAGTTTAGGTGTTTCTTTGGTTTGTTGATCGTCAGTTTCACACCACTGAAAAATCATGTAGATACCTTCTCACAGAGGCTATTTCTGACAAGCACAGTTCCAGGGAGCGATGTACAGGCTTAAATTACCATGGAAACAACTCTAAAATGAGATTTCTCACTTGGTGAAAGATCCACTTTTACTTCCCTCTGAGCTTCATACATCAAACACGAAGCAGCTGATGTAGAATGTATTTCTTTCTATGATGTCATAAATTATCTGCAGGGGAAAAAAAAGAGTTCCTCTTTCAAGATCAGCATTCCCTAGCCAAGCTTCATCCCATTCGCATAAGACATACCTCAGTTTGGGATGAGCCTAAAGGGCTGCCTTCTCAAAACATCATAAACACAATTATTTTTTAACCAATGCCACATATCAGTTAAAGAAATCTGCTGCTTCTTATCGTTGCTAGAGGTATAGTTTAAGATAAATTGCTTCAAGATAGCAGCACCTCTGGTATTTCTACTGAAGAAGAGGAGGTGGGGAGTTTGGGTGGCCTGGCGGGGAGCAGAACATCTCAAGAAGCGTGCAAGGGGCAAAACAACAATCATGACTATGTTCAACAAGCTTTGATCTTTGAGGCAGACAAAACAGCCCAAGCTCTCCATCTGAAAGATCTGCTGTGTGTTGGCCAGAAAAATGCCAAGAGCTGTAACTGTTTCTGACACGGCCGCCTGTCACGTATTCCTTGCTCTGACCACAGAAGTTTGCTTCTGAGGAAATCAATCTTAGCAAGACTGATAGCAAACGCGTATGCATGTGTGTTTGCCATGGGGTGAGACGTCCTCACAATGATATTTATCACCCGGTGCATCCGTAGGGAATTACCTTTCACTCAGGGACTCTGTATAATCAAACCCAGTTGCTCGTGGGCTGAAAACGATTCACAGAAAGGCTAGTTTCCTGTGCTTGATCTCCCTTCCTGTACCAAAGAAAGGTTTTTCTCAGAAGCTGAAATATTGTACCAATAACAATATCGGATTTTCTTGAATTGGATCCAACTAGTCTGTTACCTTGCTGGACATCCTGGGATGGGCTCTCCCTTTTGACCCTGGCAATTTTTGTATTGCCTTTCTTAACCACAGACAGAGAAACAGACATTTTATAGAGTCCGTACCACGACTTGTTATAGTCATGATCTAAATTTGCAAAGCTGTTTCGAAGGCCTTTGCTACTGCATGTTACCTTCCTGAAACAAAAAGCTTGGATCTATTGATTCCTCTAGCAGCAGTTCACCAAAGTGATGGTCGTGAACTAGAAATGATGGGCTATAAATGCCCATCTTCAAAATCTTTTCAAGAAAAAGCAGCCCAAGCCCTTAAAGGATTCCTAGCACTCTCCTTGGCACCTGCATTTTCCATAAGATACAGTTTAGGAAGTTGAATGCTGATTTCCCCTGGAAGTCGAGAATCGCACAAAAATGGGTTGCAGCAGAGCTTCCAGAACTGCACGCAAATGACCCAGCTGATGTCAAATTCCCTCTCCCCCACATGCACTCCTAGGGTCGACCAGGAACACTGCGGTCAGGGGAGCTGGCAGGCTTCTGTTGGAGATGTGAAGACCAGGAGAGGAGTTCTCAAGCATGGCCAGTGCACATGGCTCCCCACTCATGAAAACATTCAGCTTTTATTCTTTTGCTCTTTTAACATTAGGATACAAGTCTTAACGTGCACCATGATGTGAGTGGGAAATCACAGCAGGTTCTGGATGGATATACCTCCAAGCTCTGCTGTCATGAAACATCAAAACCCTGTCAGCGCCAATATGCCCCAGGACTGAAAAGTTAAGGCAGATCACCTTCTGCAATCGATACGTATAGGGCAGCAATACATCTACGCTATAGCTCACTGTCTTCAGTTCCCGCCCTGAACAATCCAGTAACATCTGGGCCATCTTGACATGAATCTGGACTAGTGTCTGAATGTACCCCCGGGGATTTTGGAAGGTCTCACACCATCTACCCTCCCAGTCCAGGAGGGGTTATGTCATTCCCACCACAAGCCCTGGTGGTTGCTTCCACCACAGGATTCTGTGGGCAGGGTACAGTGGTTGCCCTGCGGCACCAGGCTAGAGCTGCCACTGCTTCTCCCCTCATCAGTGGGGACTTTTTCCAGCAGGACATGGGAATTACTCCGTTCGTGAGAAGGAACTAATGGATAGGAGCAGGCAGACACAAGATTGGGCTGGAAAAGTTTTTTCAAGGTCAGGCACCTCCAACACCACCAGGGCCTCAGCTCCCAGCCTTTTCCACCAGGCCAAACGCAGCCCCCGTTGGTGCACCTCTAATCCTTGATGGCAGTGAGCATGCCAGTGGCACCAAGAAATCTTTTTCCTCCTGGTAACTCTTGTCTCAGAAGACGACAGCAGCACAAGACAGCTCCCCGTTGACTCAGGAACCTCCTTCCCTGTTCTGGGAAAGGCTGTGCCTTCGGGAAGGGAGTGCACAAACAACTCATAGATGGTCTTGATTCTCTGAGGCCTTTTTTGCTCACCTGTTTCTCCCCACACTGCAGAAACCTGTCCCAGGGTGCTGCTGGAGGAGTAGAACGAGATGGGATACTTGCTTTAAAAAACAGGGGACAGATTTTGCTTTCTTACATTAAAAAAAAATTAAAAACCCCTATACCTTGTTTCTGTCATTGCTCTCCTGATGCAAAAACACATCCAGGCTTACACCTAGAGGACTTAGCACTGCTCCCCCTGAGAGATCACATCCCAAAGGGTTTCTGCAGAGTAACAAAACACACTGTGAAGGGGGCATTGCTCTTTTCTTGTTAATTTTGAATTCTTTTCCTTGACAGTTTGTAGTAACATCCCTTGTCATTCACTTCCTCCCTGCTGAGCTTAAACAGTCCAAATCGTTCAGTCTTTATCCCAGAAAATCATTTTCACATCTTTGCTAGGCTCTGATCCTTAGAAAGTTAAATAATTGCAGCACAAAGGCTGGTGCCTTGTTAAACTGTCTGCAGAGCTACCAAGAAATTTTGTAAGATACTCTCTTATTCTGGCAACGTACTGAAACTTAACTCACCTAAGCTATTGCCAGTGGTTCTGGGGATTTAGCTGATGCGAGGAGTTACTTGCTGCTCCGAATCTCCTCCTCTCTTCCTTTGTGGGTTTCCCCAGTTGAAGCTGGAGGAGAAATCACATTATTTTGTGATGAGGCACCAATGACGCAGACAAGAATGCCCTCCTTTGGGGGTGAACACGCTTTTTTTTTAACATGTGAAAATACAGGTTGAACATCACCTCTGGGATTGAGGTGGGATTTTATTATAAAATAAATACTTTTTGCCTGAAGGTCAGCAGAGATGACTGCCCCAGTGTAATGTGGTGATGTCTCTGGATGAAAAGTCGTATGTATACAAATACATAGTGCAATCCATCGATACTTCTTTGAAGTGCGTCACTTCAAGGACATTGGCTATAGGAGTTGTCCAAGTTACAAGAACATGCATGTGAACAAGTCTGTGAACTGCAAAATATGCCTGAGCTCCTATCCTCCAGCCAACCTGAACAGAATGGACATGCTGGTAGAGAATTTCAATTATTTCCTTTTCAGTTCCCTCAGCTGACACTAAGCCTATCAACGACTGCCCTTCGTCCTATTCTCTTTCAAAACTTATTTTATTCATTATTTTTAAAACTTTCACCTTTAATCCTGGTAAGGTTACTGATATAGCCAGAACTCATCAGAAGGAAAAAAAAAAAAAAAGCTTTATTTTGTAAGTTAATGGAAATCTGATTGTAAATCTTTCAATATTTATTCTTTTGATTACCATCATAGAGTTGTTATGTATTAAAGTGGATATCATGTCTGGGGCTAGAGAAAAGACAAATAGAAAATGTTTTTAGACGTAATGAGGAGGAGAGACTTTTGGGATTCTTTTTTCCAGAGGTACTGAGGCTGGTGATTTTGATGGTGGGCTCCTTCCTTTGCCTTAGTAACACAGCTTTATGCTGAGCTGAAAAGCCTCGTCTTCCAAGTATGATATTTTTAAAAATATTAATTAAAAGACTAAAAATGCAAATACTACACTTAACATTGCCTTGCATAATACATGCTGAAAGCAGAAATCATCTTCATGACTGGAGGAAGCACACTGCTTTCTCAGCAACCATACTAAGAAATAAAATAGTATTTTGTATTGTAAACCAGTAAAGCACTCTTAATGGCTTGGCACAAAGGAAACGTCAGCAGTTTAAAATTACACAGATGACAAGGATGTTTCTGTTCATTTCCCAGAAAGGACAGAGAAGTTTCACATTTTATGAACCAGAATTTTAGTGCAAAACGAAATAGAGGACTTATAGATATCTAGGTCCATTGTATACGACACAACTCACTAATGCTTGGAACACTGGAACACTTCCTTCCCCTGTGACTGTGAACCAGGAACAATTATTTAAATAAATCAATCAATAAATACATAAAGAAAGAAAGAAGATGCCTATAAACCTCAATAAGACTCATCCTGAAGGAGCTGTTCTGAGAGAAATCAAACCAGCCTGCTTGTGTTTGGAAAGAACCAACCACCAAAGCTTGCTGCAAGTATACAAACTTGAACTCGGAAAACAGTCACAGCTTGAAGAAGGAGTTGGTTTAATGCTAGGTTTTGTTCTTGCTAGACCTCTCAAGTCCAAACTGCCAGCTCCCCTGCTCAGCCCAGGTGGGTCTTGCTTTCCAAGGCTCTGCACAGCTGTAAGCACCACGGGACAGAGGGACACACGTTTTCAGTATCTGCCCTTCTGTAAAACTCTCACCATTTTGGGTAAAGGCAGGGAAAACCAGTACAACAAAGATTTAAACTTGGGGAACAATTCTGGGAAGCCTTCAGCACTCATGTCAGGAAGGAAGATAGCAGCTTTGCTGCTGCCCTGACATTGCCCCCTGCCCCAGGGCAGGGGGGCAGCCAGAAACGGCCCTCACCAAGTGCCACATGTCACTTTGCAGAGAAACGTCACATTGCAGAGAGAGCAAAACTCAGATGATGTTCAAGTCCCGTTCATATTCACATCCTTGGAGTCTGAAAAATTGAACAATAAATCAAAGCTGAGATTGATCTTCTAATTTTCTTTCTCTATTTGCTTTTTGTGAACATCCGCAGAAATTGTTCTGTTCAGAAGCGTTTCCGGGACTGCCACCAGCACTGGTTTGCCTGGGTAAAAGCACGCTTCATGAGGGAAGCAAGAGTCTGGACAGCTTTTCCCAGTTATGACAAACAAGAGGGCTATCCTGTGGCTCCTCGTCATAGCCAGTTCTCACATCCTCCCACCAGCAACAGAGGAAACGACCAATGGTGTCCTTGAAAGATTTTTCCAAGGACTCAGTTATCGTCAGAGATTTTCTCCTTTCATTTTACAATCAAGAAAACAAAAAAAAAGGATACTGGAGACAGAAAAACATTTGATTAAACAATTAGTTGAAGTGCTATAATGCCCTACCAGTACCTGGGACACAATACAGTGATTTAACGGCATCCGTCCCTACTCAGATTATGCACGTACAAATGTGCTGTGACTGCTGTATCAGTGGCTTTACTCCATAAAGACAAGTAGTTAGTGGGTGAGGAAATAAAAATATTTCCCAGATACATGTATTTGGAAACACCAACATACCGATACCCTAAAAATACAACTAGCCAGATGAAGCCCTTTTAAATGTGTATCTCACTTCCCCCTCCTCTGACAGCATACTGCCGTTAGCGGGTGAAATCCTTTGCGCCGGGCTATACGGGAAGTCGGAACAGGTGACAAACTCAGAGGGGATCATCAAAGAGTATGAGTTAAACCCAAACTCCTAAACCCCATTAGTTCTTCAAAACTCACACAATCAATCTTTGCTGTCCCTTCTCCTTGTGCATTTGCTCACTCCCCTTGCCCACCAATACCAGCTTGTCTAGTCACTATCATCTCTCTCTCTTCCTGAAGCTCTTTACCACACCAGTGTCTCGCTCAAATCCTTTCTGGTATTTTGCCTGGCAGAACTGGGCTGGGGAGAGGGGAGGTTTTTGTAAAGGTAATATTAAGGTGCAATTATGCCTTATGAAGGGATAAGAAAGAGCTGAAATCATAATTTCGCCTCCTTGCCTGCCCAAGGCTTATTTCACACTCAGTCATGAGTTTGTCTCACGTTGCAGCCACACATTTTTCATTGTAGACGAAGAGCAAGAAACTCTGAAGCGACCAGGAACTCCCTGATAGCAAAGGAAAGAGCATGAGAGACGTCCCCATGCGCAGCCCAGGTCCTGCCTTGCCTGCAGGCGGGGCAAGCTGAGGCCCTGCCAAGGCGGAGCTGCTTGCCAGAGGCTGCCAGCTCCGACTGCAGTAGCGCAGCGAGCAGGCACTAATCCCCACATCATCTCTGTGCGTCTGCAAGACGCCTGCTGTGCTCGTGGGTGTCCAGAGAGATGGCTAATTAGCGTTACAGACACTAACACCGGCCGAAGTTTTGAAGCATGTGCCCAGTTACACACTGATTTCAAGCATCCTTGCCACGGCTCACGTGCTGAGGCTTTCAGGTTTCCACATTCCACACTAAAAATCTGCCAGAGGAAAGAACTTATTTTTCACTTGAGGAACTGGAAATTGCCACCGTTAACCAAGCCCCTGGGGACAGTGTGTCCTGCGCTGTGGCCACAATCACACCCCTCAGGAGACACACAGAACTCCAACCCTAAACAAATGGTAACTCAAACTTCAACGCTTCCAAAACATCCTTAGCATTTGCTGTTATAAACCAGAGACTCTTGTTTCACATACGCTGATTGAACACCCTCTTAAATGTTGGTAACTTCTTGGCCTTGAATGCTTTGAATGGCAGTTTCATTGAGAGTCCCCCAGTCCTCAGTGCAAGAGGAATTGAGAAGTTCTCACTCCACTTGCTCTGCATCATGATAACACATTATCACATAATGCACAACATCAGTGTAACAAACTGAATGTTATTTAACTGCCATTCCCAACAGTAACAGACAAAAACAGGGAAGTGGAAGAGAAAAAAACCCAAACAACTATATAATAAAAAAGGTCAGCAAAAATGGAAGTGGCGTGAGTCCCTACCACTACTCATGCCTTTTCTCTTCCATCCCACATACCTCCTCTGGCACTGCAAGATCACTTGTCCGGACTTCTCCATCTATTCACATAGCTTCTCACAGAACAGACTCATAGATACTAAGAAAACAAATTTTAATATAATCATAGAATGGTTTGGGTTGGAAGGGACCTTTGAAGGTCATCTAGTCCAACCCCCCTGCAAGGAGCAGGGACATCTCCAACCAGATCAGGTTGCTCTGAGCCTCATCCAACCTGGCCTTGAATGTTTCCAGGGATGGGGCATCAACCACCTCTTTGGACAACCTGTTGCAGTGTTCTACCACCCTGATTGTAAAAAAAATTTTCCTAAATCCAATCTAAATCTACTTCCCTCTATTTTGAAACCATTACCCCTTGTCCTTTCACAACAGGTCCTGCTAAAGAGTCTCTCTCCATGTTTCTTATAAGTCCCCTTTTAAGCACTGGAAGGTTGCAACGCTCGACTCTTCTCCAGGCTGAACAGCCCCAGCTCTCTCGGACTGTCCTCATAGGAGAGGTGCTCCAGCACTCTGATCATCTTTGTGGGCCTCCTCCGGATGCCCTCCAACAAGTCCATGTCCTTCTGATGTTGAGGGCTCCAGAGCTGGACCCGTACTCCAGGTGGGGTCTCACAAGAGCAGAGTAGAGGGGCAGAATCACCTCCCTCGACCTGCTGGCAACGCTTCCTTTGATGCAGCCCAGGATGTGGTTGGCTTTCTGGGATGCAAGTGCACACTGCCAGTTCATATTGAGCTTCTCATCCACCAGCACTGCCAGTCCTTCTCCTCAGGGCTGCACTCAATCCATTTGCTGCCCAGCCTGTATTTGTGTTTGGGAATGCCCCGACCCGTGTGCAGGACCTTGCACTTGGCCTTTTTGAACTCCATGAGGTTCTCATGGGCCCATCTCTCCAGCCTGTCAATGTCCGTCTGGATGGCATCCCTTCCCTCCAGTGTGTCAACCACACCACACCACCACACACCACACCTCAGCAAACTTGCTGAGGGTGCACTCTATCACACTGTCTGTGTCACTGACAAAGATGTTAAACACTGCCAGTCCCAATACAGACCCCTGAGGAGCACCACTCGTCACTGGTCTCCACTTGGGCATCAAGCCATTGACCACAACTCTTTTGAGTGTGGCCATCCAGACAATTCCTTATCCACTGAGTGGTCCGTCCATCAATTCCACATCTCTCCACATTAGAGACAAGAATGTTGTGCAGGACAGTGTTAAATACTTTGCACAAGTCTAGGTAGATGACATCAGTTGCTTGTCCACCGATGCTGTAACCCCATCCTAGAGGGCCACCAACTTGGTCAGGCAGGATTTGCCCTTAGTGAAGTCATGTTGGCCGTCACTAATCACCTCCTTATTTTCCATGTGCCTTAGCATATTTTCCAGGAGGATCTTCCAGGAAGACTTCGCCATGCACAGAGGTGAACCAGCCTGTAGTTCCTCGGGTCCTCCTTGACTCCCTTTTCTTAAATGGGGGTTATGTCACCCCTCTTCCAGTCATCGGGAACCTCACCATGACTTCTCAGATATGATGGACAGTGGCTTGACAACTTTATCCGCCAGTTACCTCAGGATCCATGGATGCATCTCATCAGGTCACATGGACTTGTGCACCTTCAGGTTCCTTAGATAGTCCTGAACCTGCTCTTCTCCTACAGTGGGCAGTTCTTCATTCTCCCAGTCCTTGCTTTTCCCTTCTGCAACTTGGACGATGTGGCTAGAGCCCTCGCTGATGAAGACTGAGGCAAAGAAGTCATTGAGTACCTCAGCTTTCTCCATGTCCCAGGTAACCAGTAATTTTGCTGCATTATAGAGTCATACTGCGAGCATTTCAAAGAGAATTAATATTGTACACATTGAAATTACTACACAAACACAACCTTTTGTTCAATAAAAATTAACTGTCAATTTATGTTTAGTTCAGTAATTACAAAAACCTGCATTTTCCTAAATGACTGCACACAATTATTTATAGAAAAAAAAGATAACTAAGAAAGAGCTTTTCTGAAGACTGCACACACTTCCCACTATTTCTCACACTGAACTATATTTTCTATGTAATTTGCCTACTGCTGCCACCTCATTTCCTTAGGATCTTGAGGAGACTATCTCACCTGTGAATTGTTCATAGAATCAGAGAATGCTTAGGGTTGGAAGGGACCTTCAATGGTCATCTAGTCCAACCCCCCTGCAAGAAGCAGGGACATCCCTGACTAGATCAGGTTGCTCAGAGCCTCATCCAACCTGGCCTTGAACGTTTCCAGGAATGGGGCATCAACCATCTCAGGGCAACCTGAGGTCTGCAACCCTCATTGTAAAAAATTTTTTCCTAATATCTAATCTAAATCTACCTCCCTCTATTTTGAGACCATTACCCCTTGTCCCCTAGTTCAAAACGAGATCTCAAACTGAGGAGATGCAGAGCATGTGCCGGCATCATCTGAGAAGTTTGGAAAACCCTGCCTGGACCAGACTGCATAGCCAGCAGCATTCAGAGGGCTCCGTGCAGACAGGGCAGTACAGTCCCCACGCTGCACTTCTCAGGTGAGCTGTGACAGAGCTCAACACAGAGGGCTGGAACAGCCAGGCTGCCATGTCACACCCTCTTAAGGTGGAAAGCGATGTCAGGTTCCTGGTATGTATCATTACCTTGGAAGCTCTGTGTAGAGCAGGGCATCATAGGTTTCCCTGCACAGCAACCTGCAGGTAACTCAATGACATCAACCTGATTCTAGTCCAGCTGCTGACAATCCTTAAAAAGAAAAAGAAAACTTATTTGCCCTGAACTCCTAATTATTATAAAATTGCATGTCTTTATTTTTTTCATAACTAGCCCTTCTATTGCATTTTGCATCACCATTCCAATTTAGGAATAAAAGGCATACGTTGAGCCATGGTGCATTCTTGACTGCAATATCTGAGCAGTTTACACTTGATCTAAACACACTGAACACCAGAAAAACATTATTGGTGATGATGGAATAGCTCCATCTTCTGGAATAAAAGTTATTTTCTTGACAACCACAGTTACATTTCAAACATGGATCTATGTGTAAAAATTTCTATTTCAAACTCTAACTTGAATATTTTTACTAATATGGAAGGTGAATCTTCGGTAGAAAATGGGAGGAATTTAGGATAATAATGTGATTTCTGATAAACTTCAGGGAACATTATTTTTAATGACACTGAAAACGCATGTCTGTTATACAGCATGCCATATTAAAAACTCACCTTATTATTCAAGAAATAGCTGTAATTTGATTTTAAGAACAAGAATTTGAACTCTGTTTAAGACAAAACACTCAACACATGCATACTTAATTTTAATCCTGATTTAGGGTGCTTTAAGCTCCAAAGTTTGTAGTTTTACAAGAGCACATTTGTAGTTAAATGCTGTCGTCAACAGGGAGTGATTAAAGCCCATGCTGAAGTACTTGAAGTCTGAACTATAAAGAATGGGCTACAAGTAATCCGTATTGCTATTTACCAAAACCTGAAACATATGTTTAAATGAAGTATTTCCAGTTAAGCATGTGATGCAGCTTAGACAGGTATTAAGTAACAACGGTTCCCATTCATAAAATTTAACTTATGGACAAGTCAGGTGTTCGACTGGAGAGGCCAGAACAAAACCATGATTACAATTTCTTATTTTATCACTCTTATGTATCACGGGCACATTCTGTGGCTGCTGCTTGAAAACCACAAGTGTTAACAAACTAAGTTCTTACATACTCACAAATGGAAAAGAGCATTGAAGCCGTTAGTGATCTATTGACTTGCTGCACATCATTTCTTGATTTCACAGGAAGGGTAGAGCCACCAGAAAAAAATGAAAAATTAAACATGTACATTTCCATCTACTTCTGAAATAGTGGCATATCTAAAATTAATATGGACACACAAGAATAGCAGAAATTTAAATAAACTTGCTTAACAAAACACAGCAACTGAAGTTTTATTTCTCTCTATAGAAAGAGGCGTCCCTATGTGCATTCTTTTAGGTGAAGCCACGTAGCTCTTGCAAGAAATAAATCCTAAGGTGGTAATATATACACAAAATTTCCCCTTTAGTAGATGATTTCTCTCAACAGATGCTTAGTGTCATTTAGGAGAGCCAAGCTTACGACTACTTTATAGTAGAATACTCTACTACATTTTTTTCAGTACAATAGCAAAACCATTGCATGAACCACATATTGCTCACATCAGTTAAACAAGAGCAAGTAACAAAACTTAGGCAGCTGAATGTCTACCTAGAAATCAGGCTCCTTATGCAAAGTAAACACAATGAAATGATATAGAACAAATGAAAGGACTTTTCTGCAAAAAATAATCTTTCAGCTTTCTGCAACTTCAGGTCTCATATGGCTTTTGAACGGAGGCATTAGTTACAAGAATTTTCCCATCCATCGTCAAGTATTGACTGTATTTAAATACAGCAATGCAAGGAGAAACAAAAGTTTAAAATTTAGCATACCATATGACAAAGTAATACAGTATTAAAATCCCTCTTGCTAAGGCTACAAAGGACAGATTTGCAGTACTATGAGGTACTAGCAGTTATGGTCAGGAAAGTAAAGATGGAAAAGAATTATATAGTGTTGTCATCAGACACTTCTCTCTTCTTTTTCCTTTCATTTTTTGAGGGTTTTTTTGTTTTATTTTTTACAAAATACATGTCTTGATGACCACGTGCTTTAAGCTTATATCCATTTATTTTTATATATATATTTTATTTGTAGGGGCAATTGAGAGAGAGTCACAAATAAGGAAAGGACACTAAGGTTTTAATAAGGGCAACAAAAAAATGTTTTCACCATAATAGATTCACATTACAGTACACCAATATTGACAGCATTCTCTTTTGTCTATTTTTGGTACATAAGAGGGCATCTCTCTACATAACCTTATAAGGCTTCAGTAACTAAAAAGTAAAAAACCTATTAGTTTACAATTTATTTAAAAATTCTGAAAGACACAGCAAGTTCTAAACTTTAGTAGTGCTACCCATACACAACCATCTGGTTTAAGAACCCATTAAAAGAGCCTCCTTTCAAGGGAGCTTCCAACAGCAGAGTTGTGCAATATGGATGTCTCTTACTACAAGGGAAAAAAAATACACATGGCACATTCTCATTCATATTTTGCAGTGTAAAAAGTTACAAACATACCTAATCAAATAAATAATAATAAAAAAAAAAGAATCTGAAATGTGTTTGTTATGTATCCTAAAACCACTACGCAGGATAATGGAAACTTTCACTCACAGACTATTTACATGGTAATACCCAGGTGAGGGTACACACTGCTACAAAACTCATAAAACAAAGGGTAAACTTGAAATGTTTTCCATAGTAAAGGTCTAGCAGCATGACTATATCTAATGCTGTTTGTCTTCTTGACTGTTTTTGGAAGTTTGTTTTAGTCTATTTCTTCATCCAGTTCATAATTGTCTTTATCATAAATGTCTTTTACTAAAAGAACCCGTACGAGCATATTTTCCAACGTGTTGCGGTCCAGTGAAGTGGCAGTGTACCAGATGGGACTCTCCGTGGAGACAGAGCACTCTGGTTGCAGATAGAACATGTCCGTCCTCTGATTCAGATTCTGTGGGCTACAGGGGGGGAAAACAGGAGGAGTCAGAAAAACAGTCTCACAGGAGAAAACAGTACGTGTCTGTAAACAAAATACTAACTGTACTTAGGCAAGTTACAAAAAGAAGACTAATGGGAAGAAATGTGGTCTCGTTCTTAGAAGGGGCTGTGTTGGGCCTGGCCCAAGCCCAGCCAGTTCTGCATCCTCAGTGCAGTCAAAAGCCTGGGACCGAGGAAGCATATGGCTGACCACAGACTCTTCCAGGTTTCAAAAATGCGCAGCTCCAGGACCTGCTAAACCAGAAAGTACCTTCTATCTGTCTAGGAACGCCTGATAAACAGATCTGCAAAGAGGCCCAACACTGGCATCAGTAATTGCTTGCATCGCTGCCCGATGCAGCTGTCTCTGAACATAGAGCCTGGGGTTCCACTGAAAGTCAAGAATGGTAGTTCTGAGGGATGCACACGAATGTAACAAGCTAAAATTCCTACTACTACTACTTTACTTAAAGGGCTGGTCACAGTAAGTCTTAAAAATCCTTTAATTCTTGAGTTTAATTCTTTGGAGTTTGTACACATACATGCTTGATCCAGCTCAGACATATCTTCTAAGCCACTACAGAAGACCCCTCAAGAAAATTCTAGCATTTTATCTGTTTAGGTAAGTCTCAGAAAATAATTTGCAGTTTTGTATGTACAAGTGCTCACTCATGCTCCCTCCAGTAGACTTCAGAGGTCAACCGTATTTCATGTTTGTTTGGTAAAAATAAGAATTTTTACCAGCTTGTCTTCCCAAACTAGCTAAAGTGAAACTGATAAAGTTTCACGTGTTGGTCTTCACTTGCGGAGGTGAATGTTGGCTTGTTCTGCTCTCACAAAAATCAGACTAAGAGTCAGATATGAAGCCAAAATATGATAGTTTAAAATATTCTAATAATTTAAATATTTTAACCCCCTTCCTACTTTTTTGACAAGCCTGTATTTTTATAGGAACGAAAAATTATACAGTGCTCATAGCTGTGAATGAGAAGATCCTGAAATTTCAGCTGCAACTGTCCACTGATGGCCAAGTATATTTCAAAGAGCTGGCATTACCTTAAATATTACAATAGTTTTACAGTATTACCTCAAACCACAACATTACCTTAAATTTTATAATAGCTTTCAAAGTGTTAAATATTTTATTACAATTATTTCATCAAAGACGTGAGGTATATATTATAGTGGAACTAGGAGAAGCAGTTTGCTGCTCTAGTCAGCAATGGTGACCAATATCTCTGTAAGACAACAGGACTTGAAACTATGCCATAAACGATGCTCCAAATGGGTTTAAACGCGCTCCTTTCCCCAAAGTTGAGATGTTTCTAAAGAAAAAGAAATTATTGGTTCTCTTCCTGCTACTGGGTGTGTAACTCAGCTCAAAAATCCAGCTTCAACTTTTAACGATGCACCCTCTCCAAACCACAACAGTTGATAGTGTGAAGGCAACACCCCCAGCCCCGCAACAATCAGAATTAACTAAGTTTATGAAAAACAGGTGCTTACATTAACAGACCACAAGCTACTCTATACATGTTTCTATAAGATCACATACTTGCTCTTCTGCCTACATTGTGTGTAAGCTCTTTCTTCACTTTAAGAATAAGATGCTGTTTCCTAACACATGTTGGATCTCATACTTCATTTGATTTATTGTGTTGTATATGCAATGTGATAAATCTCCATTAAAATCAGAAGCTTGAATGGCTGTTCCAATTAAACAAAAGTATTTCACATGAAATCCTGTTTTCAAACACTTCTAAAAGACTTAGCAGCTAAATCGTTGGTTTCTGGGTTTGGGGTTTTTTTTTTTTTTTTTTTTTTTTTTAAGAGTTGCCTAGGCTTTTCTTTTTCATGCATTAATTCTCTGCAGATTGGAAGGAAACAAGCTATTTCTAAATGCTAAGTTACCATCAGTAGTATTTTTTTTCTACTACAAAATATGTTAAACCTGTTTTCAAACTAGGTCTCTCAAAAGCATCTACGTTTCAAATTCCTGATAACTTAACATGAAGCAAACCCATTGTCTCAATCCAATTCTTACTGAAGAGATAGGGACACATAAAATCCCCAGTAGCAAAACCTACCAGACGCCTTGTTGGTAATTCTCTGCAGAGATACTTGGTGCTTCCCAGTAAGAAAATTCAATCATACTGACATTCCCAGATGGAGTCCTTGGCAATTAACACTGCCGCTCCCACTTTCTGCACTTTTTGTCCAGATACAGAACTGGAGATTTCAATGCTTTCAGGTATTTTTCAGAGGATCTCAATCCACACCCTTTGCTTTAGCATATTATATGTTGCATCAAAACATTTCTCTTTTGTACCTGGTCTACTCTAGACCACTCTGTATTACCCCATATCATACTTACCTTTTAGACAGATAACACTCATACATTTTCACAGGGCATCTAGCTGGATCAGACGTGTTTTCAATTTGTTCAAATACTGGTTCATCATCTTCGTGTTTCCTTTTTCCAGTAGTAATTTTATCTTTAAGAAGAAAATCAACAGCATCTAAGACATAACTTGCAGTTATTTTACATTTTTCAGTAAACATTCCAGAGCGGGCAGCCCACCAAGTACCGCAATGTGGTCACCACAACTATGTGTATCTGCAAACTGGAAACGCAACCCACAGTCACAGCGTTTACCATGGAGACCAGCAGGCTCAGAGGGATCATTTAACAGAGACCCTGTAGCCTCCAAGGACCACACACTGATTAAAGATCTGGGAGCCAAGAGCTGCTAAACTTTATGCAAAGGCAGACCTCTGGCTACTGGCAAGGTGCCCAGATGGCCCTCAGAGGAGCGCAATGTGGATGCTCCTGCAATACTTATTTTGTAACTGCCATAGTACCTTCACTATCAGCTCTGCACAGGGAAGACACTTGATATCGAAGACAAGCTTTGCTTTCCATTGTTAGAGGATTTTTTTTCCACTGTCTAAAAACAGTGCCAAAAGAAAGTCTTAGGTGCTGCTCCACTGTTTTCAGGCCAAAATACTTAGTGTTAAAGTAGAATAGAGTATTCAGAAGAGCAATCGGTGAATGTGATCCTAGCTGTTTAATCCTCCAAAGGTAATCTTCTTCAACTCGAGAGAATATGGATCCTTCAAAAAAGAACATTACAGAAAATGCAATGGATTAGCCCTTAAACTGTTCAGGTGTAAAAGAATCAAGTTTCTGTTTACTATAAAATTTAACAAAATGCTCATGACAGAAGCCTCTAATAAGCATATTTATTTGTATGTCCACGTCCCTAAAACCGTATCTTAAAGAAATGGACATTCACAGTTTCAGGAAGAGGTGGTCAATGGGAAATACCAGTATAGAAAATTTCACAGCGAACACATTTCTGTTTAATTACTTCAACAGCATTGCTTACATGCGGCTCCCTCATGTTATTACATAAAAAAAAAGAGGTTCAAGGGGCTAATCTTAATTCCTTCATAAAAAGCGTATTTTTGAGTTAATTTTATTCTGCTCAGGCAGGGCCTCCAAATAGCTATACCTTCTTTTTTTCTTATTACTAATGGATATCTCACTTGGAAAGCACTCCTGGACCATACAGAGGTTCTCCTGAGCTATACATAAAAATGTCAGTATTAAGGAGAGAGAGGAAAGCAGGTGGTAAGGAAAGCCCTCACTCAAGAGAGGACTAAGAGAGACTGAGAAACAATGGATTCTGCAGTTCAGCACCAACATCAATCTGCTGGGGAAAATTGCTCTTTTCTCCATGAACTGACAATCCTCTTGAGCAGAAGGCCCATAACAGAGAATCCTCCCAGTCCACCTGAGAAAGACTAAAACACATAGCTTGTAAGCCCTACACATAGCCCAGTGTCTGCCTGCCTGCTTCCCATCTGGGAAAAAAAAAGAGCAAAAAAAGAAATTAAGCTCAGGTAAAAAGTACAGGTCAAAAAGCAGCTGCTTCTTCTAAGTTTCTCTCCTAAAAATGGATAGTCAGTTTAAGATTAACAGGCAGTGGCAAAATTAACTGGATTACCATGAAACAATACAGTAAGAACAGGTACAGTCTTAACTCTTAGATGAGATGTTTAGATTCTCTTAGATGAGATTTTTAATCAATTACTATTACAATGCATAAAATGTTTGTATATATCTATGTGCTTAGTAATATAGAACTACTAAGAGATAAAAACATACATGACCGAAAAGAAAATTACCATCTGGAAGTATGCTTGGTTGCCAACTTCTAAGGATTTTATTTAATTCCTGTTCAAACGTCTGGTAGATGGGATCAATAAATATGTTGTCTTTTCTATTACTTCCATATAAATACTACAAAAAAGAGACATACACAATATTTACAATTCTAGGTTAGAACAAATCCTGTGCTACAGGGTTCTTTTTCAGTACAATGCTTGCACTTTTACAAAAAAAATATTATCTGAAAGTAAAGCAATGACACTTTTCCAATATTTACCAGTTAAAAGTTAACTCCAATATAACGTATGTTGCAAATTTCCAACTGGATATGAATCACAGATTAATTACAATCCTAACATTTTTCTCTGATATCTCCTGTGTGCAACATTGTATCAGTGAATGGGGAGTCTTTTTTTTTAAAACAAACAAACAAACAAACAACCGATTTATCTTTTCCTCTACCTAGGTCTTAAAAGGAAAAAAAACCCCAACCACTTAGCAAGAACCTGCCATTATAAATGTGAACTCTGGACACTGACAAAAGCATCTTCAACACAGAAGCATGAGCAAAAAAGAAAATGCCATATATTTGTAGTAACGATATGCAGCAGTGCAAGAAAAACAACAGGATGTTGCAAGGTGCCTGCCTATGCTGCAGTCTAATTGTCTTAACCCTCTTCACCTTACAGACAGAAACTCTTTCGAACCTTTCCCAAGAATTAATGGCTGAGGGCTATGCTAGTATTTGATATTACCCTCTCTGGAGACATTTCTAAGAAATGGAGGATTGGCTTCTTAAATTTTCCACTTCCATGTTAACTTGCCGTGAACAAGCCTGTTGTTAGTGAATACAATAAAAGTGACAGACACAAAAAAAATGTACTCACTTCTGCAAATAGCATGTATTTCTGTACACGTACTTCAAATAACATTAAACACAGCACTCATTTATACTGGGCAGTTCAGCATATCTTGACTTCCTTATCTTTGCACTAAGGAAAAATGAATGAACACACTTCCTAGAAGTCTTCAACATCTTCATTTAGATAACTTTTTTGTATATGTTTAACTAATTCTTCAAAGCACAATATTCCCCAAAACGTGCTTGTTTCTACATATATCAGTTTTGATTTTATAAAGCAATTCTAAACCAGACAATACAGCTTACTATAAACTTCACAGGGGCTACCTCTCTGTTCCCTGGGACGCTTTTTCTCCATTAATTTTCTTTTTCTATCGTTTACATTAAACGATCACACTGAACGCTGGCAGTGAAACTGAAATAAAACTGAAAACTCATTCAAAACCAGTCCCCACATACGTCTGTGAGAACTCAACTAAAAATATTTCTGTTTCCTGGTTCAGAATAAGCGTTTAACTAAACCCTGACATCCCCAGTAGAAACCTGTGAACACCCTGCACCATTAGCACCACAGAGTCTACAGAGGAATGGTATCGTGTTGCAGTCTCCTCTGCTACACGATACCCAATGGGCATCCATAAACTTTCATTTCCACACCATAAAGCTGTGCTCTGCTACTCTACAAACTCTACAGAGGGGGCAGGATTAGCATAAGCAAGTTCCACCTGAGATGAGCTCTACCAAAACCTCAGAGAATGGGAAGGAACTGGACATGCCTCTGAGTCCCACAGTAAAGAATGGCTGGATCACTGCCCAGAGCACCTTCAGGCAAACACCTGCCAAGCTCCATCAGCTTGAATTTTGCCCAAACCACCCCATTATTACATGTCCAAAAAACCCCCCCAAACCCCAATCCGTACTGGGACAAAGAATAAAGGCCACGATGCAGCAGGGGAGAAATGCAGGCTAACACCTTCTTCTAGATGAACCCTATCCACTCGATGTCTGCCTGACCATGTAACAGCCTTTATTTTTAAGTGTGGTATTTTTCAGCATCAGTACTTCAGAGTTATCAAAACCATTATTGAACCATGTCTGGCTGGAAGCAGAACAATTTCAGCTGCAAATGAGCCTGAACTGAGAAAATACACCATTTGACTCAGATGGAACTGGATGACTGGAATAGATTTTCCAAATGCTTCCTTTCAGAAAAACAGTTATTTTACAAAGTCAAAAAAAAATAACTGCAGACTTGAAGACTCCTAAGCACTACCCCTGTGCTCAAATCATATTACACCCACGAGAAAAAGCTGCAACCTCAGCCTCTACTTAGCCACAGTGAACACAGTACTTCTGGTGGAGAGGGAAATGCTCTTTTTCTTACCTACAACTTCCACATTCTCTTCCTTTGAAGAGAAACTTACTCTAAGTCAGCAAAATATTGATGATCTTTGGCACAACAAATGGCATACTTTAATCTCCTCTGAGCCTCTCTGGAGTTAAACAGAGACAATACCTTTTATGCAGTAGCAGACAATTCATTCTTTCAGGAGTACCCACGTCGGGGTTGTGAGAAGAAAAGAAAGATTAAGTACTAGAAGGCAATGGAGCTCTGCTGCATGCTACAACAACTACGTTACATTTAGCGTACCACTAACTTGTTTAAACCTGTTTCTTCAAGAAGGTAACACATATCCATACAAATGCAATTTGCCATTAGCACACAGATGTTGGCTGCCCCCCTTGACACCTCACACGCTTACATGTTTCTGTGCCTCACTTGCTGTCTGCCTTTGTGAAATGCAAACTCCTCAGCACAGGGAAGGCACATCTTCTTGCTAGTCTGAGGCACAACTGGGCCAGTGAAATGGGGCTGTTAACATCACCTGAAGTTAACGTAATACTGGACACTAGGTATAAGCAATAATTACAATAACACGGCCACAAGTTGTTCATCTAATGTTCCAGCATTATGTATGCGTATTAGGGCTCATGAGAATTGTGTTGTGTCACACAAACTTTGGTTCTGATGAACTAAAAGAAAAATCATAGTTTTACACGTAACTAGCTTTCACAGTAAACGAAACAGACAATGTCAAAGGCACAAAGAGAAGGTGAAAAAAGAAAAAATACTAGTTGAGTTCCATTTTATAAACATGTACCTCACACCGTGTATTGTTTATCAGCTTAATATGAGTATTTCCAACTCAAGAGAAAGATACAGAGAGACAGTATATTCATGCAAGTGCGAAAGCAGAAAGCTAGCTGAATTTGAAACATGCCTTGTAGCAATATTGACTAAAATACCAATGAATGCTTGCTTCTCAAATTTCAACCATGAGGTAAAACTATCAATTAACTCCTTAGTTTTACATACATGCAATACAGAAAAAGTTAACACAGCTACTATTTATTTTTAAAAGATTTTGATTAAAAAACTTGCTATTTGATTCAAGTCCTCTGCCTTAAGCATAAAACAGTTTAAAGCAGGATTGTAAAAACTGAACATATGCATTCATATGCATTTTCAATTCCCTTTTAACGTGAATAAAATTTTCTGTGTTCTCAGCTCTAAACACTGCTTATTTTATCTATGATTTGCCTTACATACAAAAAATTAAGACATCCTCTGCTTAAAAGCTGTGGAATAGCTTTTCTAGTTATCTATTAACATATTATTGCCTTCCCATACGATACATCTAAACTGACTCCCTTTATCTTTAAAATACAATGCAGTGGCTATGTGGGTAAGAGTCAATATAGCAGGGTTTCCTGCACTCTACAAAAAAGCCTGACTGCCATTAGTCTGTAACATTCAGTAAATTGGACTCTCCCCAAAAGACACTTCAAATAGGTTGTTTCCAGTATATTCCAAGTAACTGAATTAGTAAAACATTTACAGATCATGCCTTATTTAATTCAATTTTTATATTAAGCCATCTTTAGCAAACAAAATGAAGCAGAGTATTTGGAAAACCTTTGTTATTTTAGACTGCAAATACCTTGCTTTAGCCCAAGAAGAAGCTTAAAATTATTACAATACACCAGTTTACGTTTGAGTTTTCAGGATAGGTCTGCAAATTCATTTTCTATAGAGACAGCTTTCTACAGTGTGATTTACACAGCAGCCTCTTTGTGTTCCAGACCATAGCCATTATATTAAGAATAGCTCCTAGCCAATAAATTATCCACATAATCTCCACTCTGCTGAAATAGGTAACAGTCAAATCAGCAGCTCCACTCCCCATCTGTACAGCCTCTACTAACCTCCTGAATTCCAAGACACAGATAATAGATGCTGTCAGGTGCATAGCTCTCTCCATTTGGCCTTCGAATCTCATTGACAAAATGTGTCAACCCATAGTTTAACTCAGCTGAAGTATGGGATAAGAGATCTTCCTTTAATTTCACAGACTTTGCTGTAAAATAGAGAAAAAATTGCAACATTATACAACACAACTATTACACAGTGAGGGTGGGATGGGGTATTGTTGCTCTGTAAAGCAGGAAACTGGCTTGATGTCCTCTCCACTAACCAATGAATGAGTCTAAATAGTTCAAATGTTAGGTCTGTATTGAAATGAACAAGGCTACCAAAGTAAAGTCTAATTAATGAAATGCAGTATCACCCACTGACGAATGTACATCTGACGAATGCACAGCTGACGATGACATAGAAGTGGCCCAAGATGCTGAAGTGAAGACAGTGGCGTAGAGGGAGACCTTCAGAGGAAACGGCAGTTTTCACACATCCCGCAGCACAACACAACAGCGCTAAGATGCACACTGGAGTGTGCTGGAGAACAGCAGGAGTAGCAGCAATTCCCCTTCTTCCCTCTAGTGCAGATGTACACACAGAGGAGCACTGCAGAAAGAGCTGCAAGGCTCTACAGGAGGGAAGGCCACCTTCTGTCAGAGTTCCACAGCCAGGTAATGGCAGCCTCAGATGAAGATCCTTTCCATGACAAGAAGTAGGATGTCCCTCCCTTGCAATTTAGAAGTAGTCCAGAAAAGGCATGAACTCCAAGGCAAGTGAAAATACAACAAGTACAAGGAAAGAGAAGGATTAAAAAAAAAAAAAAAAAAAAAAAAAAAAAAAAAAAAAAAAAAAGTGGTCACAAGAAGTCAGAAGAGCCAGGAAGGTGCTGTCCTGGCTTGCATGAGAGGTGGCTTTTGAATCAAGTAAGGAAAACTGCTCAAAAAAACCCCAAAAACAAAAAAAAAACCAACCAAAAAACCTTCTATTAAGAATTCCAGATGAAAATCAGATAAGTACAACAGTTCTCTCTACCAAATAAAAATCTGGCTGCCAGATTTTTGGAAATACTTACTTGATTTCAGTTCCTCTGTTTCTGGAAGCTCTTCATCTAAGTGCCGAGACTTTACCCAGTGCTTCCACGCGTTTACACCATACGCGTATTTAAATGGAAAACTACACTCTGAGTTTTCAGAGCTGTCATCGTGAGACTGGTATTCTGACACCGCTTTCCTCTTCACCCCCTGCCATTGAAACACAGTTGTTAACACCGCTGCGGGCAATAAAACAGAAGCTGGGCAGAATAAGCAAACTGCAGGCCAAATCACAAACTGAAGGTTCAGCGTAAAGAAACACATGCTTCATTCAGTATGCAGTTCCTGTGTTGAACATACTTCTCAGGACAGTATCTACTTAAGCTGACAGGCATTTCTAATTAGCTTCTCAAACTGGTTCCTACCACAGACAGAATAATTTTTGATAACAGAGTTGCTCTATTGATTATACCATAATTAAGAACAAACACATGATGCACCAAATAATTCAATGTATTCATAGAATCTCATTGTGTTAACGCACAGGAAGGTAAAGATGCTACAAACGATGTCAGAAGATCAACTTTTAGGCTCAACTGAACTCACTGATGGAAAAGCCAGCATTGGTCCCAAATTAAAGCATGTCCAGCAGAAGATATGTGGAAAATGTCCATCAGATAATACCAACAGTTTACACTCCAAATTTAAAACTAGAAAGATACATTATTCTTAGACAGTTTTATTAGAAGCTGACTGGTTTTTTTTAAAGCTGCAGTATCTATGGCAGCTATCACAACAGAACTGTTCCAGCTGTGCAAGGCACCAGAAACTATTTCCTGTTGTAGGCACCAGAAACTATTTTCCTTGTAAAGAAAAGAATATGGCTGATTTATTTGCAATGTCTAAATTAAGATTTTTGACTGAAAATAAAACCTGGGAAAATTACAAGCAAGTAAGTTTTTTTTTAACTATTTTACAAATGAGATGCTACAGCTCCCATTATAAGCCACAGTAATGCCAACATCCTTCCATTTTACTATAAAATTAAACCGAGAGAGCTTTGTTAAAAGTAGAAGGTAGAACAGCACTACTGAAAGTACAGTAAGTATATACACACTAGCACATTAAATCCACATTTCTACCAATGTGAAGCAAAAATGGGATCCGAATTTAGAAATCACATTCCTATTAAATCCAACAATTAACTGTAACAGACATGGGATTGAAATTATTTTATTATCTGAAATATAGCAATTTGCATCATAAAGACAGGATATTAGGTACAAATAGACATGTTTTGGAGCTCTACGAGAACTGAAAAAAAAAAAACACCTCCAAAAACTTGGCATATTTTTGACCACTTAAATTGCGTGCTTTTAATTTTTTTTTAATAGCATGACAAAATTACCTTCTTTTTAGACCGAGGCCTTGGCTGTTCCTCATATTCTTCCCCAAAAACAGGAGGTAATAAAAATTCATTTTCTGTATCAAGCTCCTCAGTTGCTGAAAATATATTAACCAAAACTTATTTCTAAACATCTTTTGAATAACACTGGTTTTAAAAAAAACAATGAACTGTATCAGTGTGCATTAACATATGGGGTCTGCAAAAGCACACATATAAACAATACCAAAGACTGGATTTTGGTCAGGCTAGATATAAAGAACACATTTTTTTGTGGTGAGTGTGGTGAAGCACTGGAACAGGTTGCCCAGATAGGTGGTGGATGCCCCATCCCTGGAAACGTTCCAGGCCAGGTTGGACGGGGCTCTGAGCAACCTGATCTGGTTGGAGATGTCCCTGCTCCTTGCAGGGGGGCTGGACTAGATGACCATTGAAGGTCCCTTCCAACCCAAACTGTTCTATGAAATAAACCTATTCTTATTTGAAAGTAAGGCAAAGCTATCAAAATGTTTATTTCTAAATAAATTATAAAGGATACAATGTTCAGCATTTTCAAGCACTCTCTCAGGTCACTAAGGTAGCATTGCTTACTGTGGACTCTTACACAATTTTTCCTGCCTAGGCAGTCTTTGTACCAATTATTCTCCTGCTACCACAAAGAATCTCATCTCAGAAGCACTTCAGTGTAATCAATATCTATTACAAACTGCTATTATTTACTATTCCACTCTAACTATTTTTTTCTTCCATGATTTTTTCTTCCTTGTGTACCAAGCCTCACTTACAAAGAGGGTTAAAAATCTAGTATGCATCTGACTAATAAATTTCCGAAGACTAAGATCAGACTAACCTCTACATTTGATCTTTAAATCAGACACACAGCAAACTGAGACCCCCAATCTGGATGTCTAGCATGGATATCTATGGCACAAGGCAAAAGGAGACTTTCAACATCAGACGTATAGCCAGGGGAGATATGAGTTACATGTCCAAGAGAAGTTATGTCAAGGGAGATACTAGCTACAGCCAGGAGCTTTTGTGGATCTTGGATTGATTAGGACACAGTGCAAGTAAACACTGTTGCCTGCATTCTGTAGATTTATGTATTACAATTTCTACCAAGGGTCTCAAAGTTGTGATTTTCCTGCTAATCCAAATAATGATACCTTTTTCAAATACAGGTATGGACATTAACAAGATACTAAAAGGTGATCAAGTGATGTGCAGCATATCAGCTTGCAAATTTTCTAACAAATTTGAGTCGCAAATCCACGGTTTTGTCATTTCTGCTCTAAACCACCATTTCCCATGGAAACACCTGTTGATCGAAGAATGCATTCGGTACTGTTTTCCACGACACATGCCATCTGAGTCTTTAAGCCTCCTAAATAGCTTTCCTAAATCCATGTCCAAAACCAACTGATGCAACCAACTTCTTTTGTGAAAGCTTAATTCCTGCTCTTCTTTGCATTGTTTCAAATACCATATTTAGAAAGATGGAGGAAACAATTCAGAAGTCCCTGATCTTGCAAAGACATGGCAAAGTTTTACCTAACAGTTAGGCAAGTGGATCTTGCAGTCAAATAATGCTCCTCTGAAAGGATGATGCAACAAAATATAATGGTTGCCCACGATGTCTATTTCACCGTATTTATTAAAATAACAGAAGAAATACCTCTTGGAAAGTCTATTTCAATATCAAGGTCTGGTTCATATGGAACATCAGGCAAACTTGTCCGTGTCTCTGTTTCTGAGTTTAGTAGATTTGAGTCAACTATCATACCTGTTTAAAAAAAAAAAAAAAAAAGAAGGAGGAAAACCTCATTATTTAAACATACACACAGGTTAGTCAAAACAGGGCACATTATTTAGAACATTAGAAGCTGAGTTGTCTTGAAGCTGCTTGTTCTGCTCATCACCATCCTAGCTGGTGCTGTTCTTGGGATCTCAAATTTACTTCTCCAAACTGATTTCCTTCAAACAGAAAAGATACTTACTAGCCCATCTGTCCTTCATTAAGATGAGTCAGCAAAGCACATGTAGAGAAAATCAAATGTAGGGAATCTGCATCATATTAACCAAACTTAAACACACTTGACAAACATAACTATGTATTTTTCTATATTGTCATAGTTTAGCCCAGCTCAGGACCAAGCTACATAGTTTTTCACTCACTCTCCCCACCCTCCAAGAAAATGGAGAAGAGAAAATATAACAAAGCTTGAGGTTTGAGGTAAGGACACAGAGAGATCATTCAAGTTACCATTACAAGCAAAACAGACTCGACTTGGGGAAAACTTATTTATTTATCATCATTATTAATAAAACCAAAGTAGGATAACGAGAAAGGAAAAAAAAAAAACCAACTTCCCCCCATCCCTTCCTCCTCCCAGGCTTAACTTCATTTCGAATTATCTTCACCTCCTTCCCACCCCCCTGAGTGGCACAGGAGGGAATAGGGAATGTGGGTTGCAGTCAGTTCATCACTTGTGGTTTTCCGCTGCTGCTTGCTCCTCAGGGGCAGAACTCCTCACATTCCTCCCCTGCTCCAGTGTGGGGTCCCTCCCACGGGCCACAGTCCTTCAGGAAATGCTCCAGCGTGGGTCAATTTTTCCACAGGGTGCAGTCCCTCTGGAACCAATTGCCCTAGCACAGGCCCTCCACAGGCCACAGCCTCCTTCAGGCATCCACCTGCCCCGGCATGGGGTCCTCCATGGGCTGCAGGTGGATCTCTGCCCCTCCATGGACCTCCATGGGCTGCAAGGGGACAACCTGCTCCACCATGGTCATCACCACGAGCTGCAGGGGAATCTTGGCCAGGAGCCGCATTACTCCTCTCCCTCCTTCTTCAGTGACCTTGGCATCTGCAGCCGTTCCTCTCACAAGAAAAATTCTTCACAGCCAGCTCAGGCAGACTCCCTTAGGTTCTCTTCACATCTCATCTCCTCTCCACTTCTTGCAGCTGGGCTGAGTCCGGCCCAGTTGGCCGCCGGATGGGAGGCCAGAGGGTGATGGCCACAAGGCCCACAAGGCTCGTACCTCCCCCTCTCTGCCTCCACTTCTGCTTCTTCGCATCTTTTTTTTTTTTCTTCATTATTTTCCCCTTCTTAAATACATTCTCACAGAAGCATTATCACTGTTGCCAATTGGCTCGGCCCCTCGGCCAGCAGTGGGTCTGTCCTAGACCTGGCCGAGTCCATCAGACAAAGGGGAAACTTCCAGCAGCTTCTCACAGCTGTCACTGCAGCTCCCCCCACTACACAAAACCAGGAGAGACATGATTCTACCCATAACAGAACAGACTTTCAAATCTGTGAAAGAGATCCTACAAAAGCAAACAAGGAAGGCAGGCTGAGAGAAATAATAGCTTGACCTCTTTCCTCTCTTTCTGGCAAAGAGAGATTTCTCCAAATTCAGTTCTCTGCAAATGAGTAAGCTCTGACCCCATGTATCTGCTCATTCAGCTAGCTGTACTTTGCAAAAGAGTGCAAGGAACTGCAAATGACAACCTTGCAGCACTACCAGAAATGTCCAGCTTTAATAAGGGCATGGCAGCAGTTAGGAAAACAATAACTCTCCTGGGACTGCAGCGCCATTGGCCTCCTATATACCAGGCCTAAAGTATAACTTAGTATCATTTATCATGTCCTTTGAGACATCTGTTGAAAGAGCTTGAAAAAAAACCCCAAATTTTCACCTGAGCCGTGGAAAAATCTTAAAATCTAGTTTTTGGAAGAGAAGGCAAATTCTCCTGGAAAGATACAGAAGAGACAAGGATTTTGGCAGGCAGAGCCAGGAAACAGGGGCAAAGAGGTATGTGCACTGCAAAAATATCATTACAGGATACGCGGGATTTTTTTATCTTCAGCTGTAAAGTTGTCCCAGACAGTTCTCTCCTTTTAGGTGAGCTGGTGGGATGACAAGCCATTTCAGCACCACAACCCCAATGATCTACCAGCTTGATGCATTGCTGTCTTCAAAGAGATAATACTTGCAGGTCAGGATCAATCAAGAGTGAAGGCATCATTAGGTCACCTGGTTTTGTTGATCACAGTTCCACTTTTATAACATACGTTTCTCTTAGTTTTAAGAGTCCTCACTTCCCAACACCGAATGCAAAATATGCCTAGTAACATGTTACTAGAAAGAGATCAGTCCCCTGTCATATCCCACCTTGTTCAGAGAAAGTTGTGTTCACATCTGTAAGACACAGGTATGGAGATCACTTTCCCCTAAACTTTTGACTTTAGTTTTTTCTGGGAGGAAGAATGGATTGGTTTTGCCTTGGTTGGAATTATGCTGAGAAGAAAACATGTGCTTGCAATCCTGGATGACTGCTTGCCATCAGCCAGGGAGCTGGCACAAACAAAGCCTGTGTTTTTAAAGACAAAGGTCTGGTACAGCATACCGAGGTCACGCAACAGACTTCAGAAAGTTTTCTCTATTTCAAAGGTGCTAAAAATATCTTTAAAAATATTTAAATAATCAAGGTTTCCATTTAATATAGGAACTCAATAATAGCACTATTGTACTCAAAGAATCTTTCCCTAAAATGAAAACAAAAACAAAACACCCAACCTTCTCTTGATTTATGCACACCCACACATACACCCCAGCACTCCAATAAGCCAAAAACTCAGCAGGAAACTCACTGGTCACATCAGAAGATTCAGCTTTTCCATCACGTTCAGGTACCATCCCTGACAAGTTCAGTAGCTCAGTTTCCAGAGGATTTGAGGGCACTTTTCCCCTTAACTCCTCTATTGCTGCAAGAATTTTCTCACTGCTATCCAGAGTAGTCGGCAAGAAGACTGGAACTGGCACCTGTGCAGACAGAGGAAGAGATAATTAGAAAAGAAAAAATGCTGCAATAAAGCATCAACAGCAGAAACAAACTCTACACCCCTCTTCTAAAAGACAGAGTTAATACAGGTTCAAAACATCTCACTTCAGTGTGAGCGAACAAAAAAATGCTGACGTTAAAAAATTCAATATAAATGATTGAGAACAGAAGGAAAAGCAGAAAAAAAATACAGAAAAAATATGACAAAACATAGTGGATCAAAGTAAGAACAGAAGATACTTTGGAGCTTCAAACTTGTCTGACTAACTTCAGACTAACAGTTTGGACAAATCAGCATCCTGTTTTAGTAGCCTGCTTGTAAAACATGGACTTCTAGGAATTCAGGGTTTTTTTTCCATCATTTGGATAAGATTTGATACGTAAGTGATAAGAAATTTAACTTGAGTGTTTTGCTTTTGCTTTTCTTCCTTCTGTTTATCCCGCTCTGCCAGCCCTCCTCAACACAATCTTTCAGTTTCTCCATTACCAGAACAAATCTTGCTATTTAATGCTTATTCAGCAAACTCAAAAGTATCACTCAGAATTGCTTCTACAAACTTCAGCCGCACAAGATTTTCACACTGAAAGCAGGCAGATACGTCCTTAAGAGCAATCAGGAAATAAAGTGCCACTGTTAGATTTCTAATGCTTTTTCAATAAATAGTGCTGCAGCATCCTGAAATCCTTTAAATAGACCAAACTGAGAACAGCCAACAACAAAAAGTGGTCCCACACATGCATGTGAATGGATGCCAATTTAAAAATGAAGTTGAAGTCTTACTTACAGGAACAGGGACCGTTGTAGGAACAGGAACATTTTGACTATACATGTTCATAGGCACTGGAACATAGACAGGTACAGGAACAGGCACTGGGACATACTCTTTTTTCCAATCATCTTCTATTAAAAGAAGAAAAGAAAAAGGCGAACACTGTCAGGTACTTAAATATATTTTATACCTGCAGTTTAGGGAAAAAAAAAAATCACAATATTTGCAATATGTTCCAAGACAGTAACAGTTAAAAAAATCTGCAATGAAGAAATGAGTAGTTCCAGTATAGTTCAAGAGTTACCTGTCTGACAAGATTTTGTCTGCATGTGAGGTTTACAGTATGTGGCTTTCGTCATTGTCAAAGGCTTGCAAAGAACTGCCTTGTTCTTCATTTCTCTGTTAGGTGTTGGAGAAGGTGGTGGTGCTGAGCCCTACAGACAAGCAAATAAAAGAGAACACATGCTGTTACACCAAAATGATTTCAACACAGAGTTCTTGATTTAATGTATCAGTTGATGCTTTTCATATATGAGACACTGAAGAGGAAGCTCACAGCAACACAAAGTACCAACTATTATTCTTTAATTGCAAGTTATTCTACGTTTCTAGTAACGAGATGCCACTGCCAGGAATGTAACATAGTTGTATTTTGCTCAGTCAGGGCTAGCACTTTGATGAACAACTTCTGGCCTATTCTTTCCTTTTTTTTTTTTTTCTAATTTAAGATATTCTTAAGATAACCTTTTTTTGCATTCTCTTTTTAAATGAAAGTTCAATTTAAGCTATTTTATAACTTATAAAATAATTTCAGCTGTAAAAAGAATTCACTACAAGTAGCATAACAAACTTTTGACTCAAAGTCTAACCTTCTTGAACTATGCTAGAAAAACAAAGATAACTCTTTTTTTAAAAAACTATTTCTAAATAAACTATTATCTCTAAATAAACTTTTTATACCTGAAGTATGAACCTCGAGCTCCCCCTGCTGCTCTACAATAGTGACAGCAAATACCTGGGAACATCACACAATGCTCAAACTGCATGCTTACAGTCAACAAGTAAAAAACCTCTTGTTCCAGACATGGTTTTTGTCCCCTAGCAGCTGTTTCAGAACCTGATTTAAGAAACAGACTGTCACTTTTATTTGGTCACATGCAGTACGACTAGCCCCACATATGCTTTTAAATATGGAAAAAGTCAAGTCATAAGAATAGGAGTAGCCTTTATTTAACAGGCATACACTTTCTAAAATATAACCCCCCCCCACTGTATCACAAACAGCTTTTCTATGATCTTCAAAACTTTGTGAACTAAATTAACATCATTGGAAGCTATTAAACATAAAACACTAGATGTTTTTAACCTGATGGTTTGGCTTCTCTGATGTCTCTAGTTACCTAAGTAACCTTATTTTCTGTGGTTTTAATTAATATATTTTATAATGCCATCAAATACTTCCACTTAAATAAAAGATTTACCTTAGAGAACCCTATTTGCATTAAAAAGGTAAGTCAATTTTCCATGGAAAAATACACTTCTGAGATCTTTCATGAGACAAACAAATCAAAACAAAACTAAGTTTCAAACAAAATACACTAAGCTAACAACAACAAATTATTATTAAAAATACTTTTGACAAGCTGACAAAAACTGAAACTCAAAATGAAGGCTGCTGCTCCACTCGTGATCCCCACCATCCCAGACAGTGATGCTGCAAAAGGTTATGCTTCCCCACTCTGTAACCTACAGCAAAGTCAATCAGATCTTGAGCACCAATTATCCTGCTCTTAGGAATTATAATTTAAGATCTGAAGCTTTCCTTCTTCCAATGCTTAGATAGAATCTTAATGTTCTAACTGATCAGTGAAATTATCTTCCCTTTCTATACTCAATAAATACACCTAATCAGTCTAAATGTAAGACGCACATAGTTTGTGGATTAACTTTAAAGCAACACTTTCATGCACTACAGACGTAAAATACATGCCTGATGATTTGGTTTCCCTAAAGATATTGAAAAGGCAAAATATGAACCTAAAAATTTAATTTAAACTACTGGTATGAAAAAGACTAAAAAACCATCAATTTAGCTTTGCACCATTTCAAGATACTAATTCTTTGGTTTTTTAATAGCATCCTTTTAAGCCACTAGGATCTCACATTTTAAATAGATCTAATTATGTTACAGATATGTTAAATATATGTACTTACTGTTATTTTTGTTCGGGGGGTTTGACAGCCCTGATCTAAAAACAAAAATGTAAGAAAACATTTTTAATTTTTTTTCCCTTTTTCAGAATCAAAGCACATTTCACTAAGCAACTCAGACAACATCTATAATCAAGATAACATTAATTTAACAGCACTGATTAGTACTGTATCGCAGGCAAGACTCCTCATTCACAGGCACCTCACTACTCTGCCATTGAGCCTTACACAAAGCAAATGCTAAATCAATGCTCCGTCCGGATGTGAATATAGCCTCTTTCAGAAAAGTAAATACTAAAATGTTCAAATATGAAAATGGTCATACAAAGAAGTTGTGTTGCTGTAATTACATTAATTAAAAAGCTGATTTATTTGAACTCTGCCTCACTTGCCATTTAAATCATATAAACATGCATTCAGTCCCCATCAGCAAATTTATATGGTACTTATTGCCAACAGGGAAAAAAAAAAGCAATGTATTCCTCTTATCTAGATACTTTCATGCCATTCTCATTTAATTTCCATTTCATTTATTTCCTTTTAATTCCATGTATTTTTTTTCATTCCTAGGGCATTAATCTGCTCTCTGTGACCAAAACACATTTTGAAAAGTGTTTCCACAGAGCAAGTAATGACAAACCAGAGCACAATGAAAAAGGGAAACATTTTCTGTCCCCATGAAGATACAACGCTAAAAGTATGCTTAGCCTAAAAAAATTTGTTTTTTAAAAAGTGTTTACAAGACTGTTTGATTACCTGACAATGTTTTGGCTCTCATAAAAGCAATAAAACGAACAGCTAAGATAAAACATAGCAAGCAGCTCAATGATGCCTCTGACTATAAAATAGTGTAATCTCTAGCACTATTTATTACTACAAATAAATAATTAATGCAGCTTTAATTTCTTCATTTAAAGGAAGCATCTTGTTTGTCATTTAGCAGCCATAAAGCAGCACATACCATAGTGTAAGTTCTCAGGTCCTTTTTGGGTTGCCAGATTGGGTTCATTTTGTTGGCAGTAGAAACGGAGCAAACAGTGCTGATCACAGAAGTGCTTCATTTCGCCGCGCCACTGCACTTTCTCTTTGAGAGTTCCTTGAGACTTACAACAGTCACATCGTGCAGCCTTAATGCAAAGGAAGATTTTGACATTTTTAAATAAGCCTTGGAAAAAAACTATTTCTACGTTTTAAAAGGTTATGTTAAAAGCACTGAAGAGTCATTAACACTACACAGTTAAGCTTCAGTCATGTAGGCTATATGGCAGTGATGGTACCTTCTAACTTGGATATACAGGCACATCTGTCACTATTTTCCATTGTTTGCTGGGGGTTAACACCCAGAACGAATCTGCTTTGTTTCACTAAGTCTTTAAAAATTGCTTATTTCTAGACAGTCAGCAAAAGACAAATTTTATGCATCAATTTTAATAAATTCCACTGAAGCATTCTGCAAAACAAGAGCAGAAAGTGACTGACTGAGACTCCTTAGTGACTCTCTTGAAGCAAGAACAAGTCGAGTTTTTTTCCCCAAAAAAATCTGGTGTTCTTTTTAAGTCACAAACTGAATCATTTCTCTAGATATCAAATCAGAGCCCTTTAGTGTAAATAACTTTTACATTTTAATTATTTTAGTAGTTTGACAACAATTTTAGATTCCAATTGTTGAGTCAAAGTTTATCTATGATTGATAAACAACTACAGTTCTCAAACTAAAGAGGTTTTCACAAAATCTAGTTAGCACAGAACTTGAAACTCAGAACTTTTTTCTTTTTGTATCCCTAGCTAAACATTGAAGTAAGCCTACATAATAATTTCATGAGGTATCATTATGACACTGTTTTTCTCCAAAATAGATTCTATCGAATTTAATCAGCCATGCTACAAATTATTATCTAAACAGTGGTAACCCCAGTTTCAGATCTTCAAGTAAGAAAAGACTTGTTTGCACTACTGCTCCCCTCGATATCGCTTGCAACTTCCATCCTAAAGCAGTCCTTAAAAAACCAAAAGCTTTATGGATGCTCAGAAATCCAAAACAAGTCAACCAAATAACATAGCCAGGAGAGGATGAGGGAAGTTATGATAGTATGCAACACAAAACATTAATACATAAACCCATACACAACATTGCAGTTATGCCCAAGGCTCTGATGACGGAGGACAGGAAAAAAAAAAAAAGGTCTAACTGTAGTTCTCGTAGCTCCAAAGAAGTATCAAATTAATTCAAATTTAAAAAGCAAAAGAGTAATTAAATTGTTGAGTTCCTTCTCTGTACTTGAGCAGCCTGGCACCATCTTCTGGCAATGTAGGAAATTCAGCTCTCACTTGTAATTTTGAGATACTTAAGATGATATATCAAGACTCTCAATTCTGACAGTATAACTAGCTTTAAAAATTATATCCATATTCCCTTTAAATAAAAATGTTTTAGCATGCCTGGGAGCAATTACAGCTGCGGCTCCAGGATCACCTCACACCAAGTGCCAGGTCCTGCTGGAAGGGCAGGTTCTTCTCTTCCCCCTGCCCTGTGCAGGTGTCAGCAGTAGTGCTCTCGCACCTGCAGGCTATACAAGGTCAGGGACCCTACAAGCACTGCATTACCCTCCCATCCTCTTTTAACATTTATCACTTTGATTTTCTGCTGACCCACAGTTCATTTTGCAGCAGAGATGTTCTCAGTAGGAACAAATGAACAAGTTAAGTTGTACTCTTGGAAAGAAGCGGGGACGAAGATGAAGTGTGGAGTGTTGCCAAAACAGCCTAGATTTATCAGTTCAGGGAAACTGTGAATTCACACCTTTAATACGAATGCATCTTCCAAAGCCACCAAAAGGCTGAAATACCAGTAGGGTCAAAAAAAAAAAAAAGTGTAATTCACTCTAATTCTAAATCTCAAGCCCACCTAACAGTGATTGTTAGGAACGACAGCTGACCCATGTACACAAAAGATCACCTATTCTGCCACTGCTTGACTATCAAAGCACCACCTTCTGCTCAATGCTCTCTCTTCTTCAAAGAAGGAAAAAGGTGATAAATCTTGCCAAATACAGCAACTACAGCCTTCCTGCAACTGCCTTCTCCCTCTGCTGTTTCTGCTCTTTCATTTAAGCCTTTGAATAAGTGTATTATTGTCTATCCTGGGCTGCTGCTAAGGTATTGAGGTGAAAAAATTTTGGTTTGCTTCCACATGGAAGTTACTATTCCTTAGCAAGCCCAAGATTCCTTTAGAAGGGTGCTTCACTTCTCATCCCTACATTGGCGACACCGTAATTCTACCATTTCCATAAGCATGCTTGGAGTCAACGCTATACACCCTTTCATGCACTCAAGTTTCCTACTACCTGCTTGCTCTGACCCACTTCTCTGACCACTAAATTAACTGCAAACAAGTGTGAATTCATTATTTTCTGCTTTTTCCTTCTTTCCCTTTTCCATTTGTTTTCATTTCAGATACTGGCACCATACATTAATTGAATCTCCAAAATGCCTGCCTTCAAGCCTGCTCTGTCTCTCTGTTTACAAAAAGTCCATCTATACTCTCTGTGCCCAACTGCACTTAACTCCTTTGCCACTCATGACTGCTTTTTGGTCCAATTTTTTCCCAGGTCCAACTTCAGTATGTTCAAATGGTATGGTGATTACTATAAAATCACTAATGTTTGTTTCAAACTTGGTTTAAAAACCAAAGTTTTCACATGTGAGGCTTTTATTTACATTTTTAATCCTCTAATGACCTGTTCCCAAATGTTCTCCAATGGTTTGGACTGGTATTAATTTGACCTGATCTTAGCCGTTTACTTTGCATTCAATCTACACTAAACAGGAAGCAAGAGATGTTTCCAGAGAGTGAGTGTAGATCAACTGTTCTGAAACAGTACCTGCTTGAGATGCCTAA
>WHYT01017053.1:415598-456481 GCA_009806455.1 Tetrax tetrax
AAAAAAAAAAAAAAAAAAAAAAAAAAAAAAAAAAAAAAAAAAAAAGTGTAATTCACTCTAATTCTAAATCTCAAGCCCACCTAACAGTGATTGTTAGGAACGACAGCTGACCCACGTACACAAAAGATCACCTATTCTGCCACTGCTTGACTATCAAAGCACCACCTTCTGCTCAATGCTCTCTCTTCTTCAAAGAAGGAAAAAGGTGATAAATCTTGCCAAATACAGCAACTACAGCCTTCCTGCAACTGCCTTCTCCCTCTGCTGTTTCTGCTCTTTCATTTAAGCCTTTGAATAAGTGTATTATTGTCTGGGCTGCTGCTAAGGTATTGAGGTGAAAAAATTTTGGTTTGCTTCCACATGGAAGTTACTATTCCTTAGCAAGCCCAAGATTCCTTTAGAAGGGTGCTTCACTTCTCATCCCTGCATTGGCGACACCGTAATTCTACCATTTCCATAAGCATGCTTGGAGTCAACGCTATACACCCTTTCATGCACTCAAGTTTCCTACTACCTGCTTGCTCTGACCCACTTCTCTGACCACTAAATTAACTGCAAACAAGTGTGAATTCATTATTTTCTGCTTTTTCCTTCTTTCCCTTTTCCATTTGTTTTCATTTCAGATACTGGCACCATACATTAATCGAATCTCCAAAATGCCTGCCTTCAAGCCCACTCTGTCTCTCTGTTTACAAAAAGTCCATCTATACTCTCTGTGCCCAACTGCACTTAACTCCTTTGCCACTCATGACTGCTTTTTGGTCCAATTTTTTCCCAGGTCCAACTTCAGTATGTTCAAATGGGTATGGTGATTACTATAAAATCACTAATGTTTGTTCCAAACTTGGTTTAAAAACCAAAGTTGTCACATGTGAGGCTTTTATTTACATTTTTAATCCTCTAATGACCTGTTCCCAAATGTTCTCCAATGGTTTGGACTGGCATTAATTTGACCTGATCTTAGCCGTTTACTTTGCATTCAATCTACACTAAACAGGAAGCAAGAGATGTTTCCAGAGAGTGAGTGTAGATCAACTGTTCTGAAACAGTACCTGCTTGAGATGCCTAAATATACAATGGCTAAATTTGGACAAGAGAAATTCTACAAGGTTGTCTTGCTGCCATTTAAGATTAATGCTAGTTCCATTGTTTCAAATTCTACCACTGCTGACAATCACCACTATCTGAGCTCACCAGACAATAATTTTCTATGCCTCAGACTGTAGTTCCCCACCTCCTACTTAATCTTCACTGAAAACATCTGATCTCAGCTGTACACACAGTCACCACCATACACGCTCAGTCCCATCAATACTCCACTGTAGCCTTGAATGACCTGTAAGGGCACTTCAGCTGCAGTATTTTCAGCAATGTTTCACAAAGTGTTTTAAAGAAACAGATTTCTGGCTGTTCTCAGAACTGTGTACTCTTTTTCAAGGTACTTTCAATGCTCTAGTGTAAGTAACATCAAATTATTGAAAGTGTCATCAAAAACCAGGCTACTAAAATACTTACATTGAAATTTCGCTGGCATTTTTCAAATCAACACCCAAACCAAGGCATGCAATTGACATTTACAGGAGGAGCTCTAATAACTTAGGGAGCTAACCTCAAGACACCAAGAATTTTACCTCTCGTCTTAGGGGTGCATGGACACCTTACAGTAGAAACTTCCTCAGAACTTGGCACCAACTGTTCACCCTGTAGCTATCACCCAACAGATGATGAGGACTGAACTATTCTTCTACATTTCAATCCCTATTAGGTTTGAAGGACACTTCTAGATAGGTCTGATGTGCTTTAATACTTCTAGACAAGAGTCCGTTGCGCTTCTACCACTGCTACCTTCTTCTGGCTTTTTGAGAAGAGAATTTTGGCACTGAGGGAAGCTCTCCCACAATACTTAATGATTTCTAAAAGATAAGATGTTTTCCAGATAATACTACATGAGAAAGATGTGTCCATGAGAAAAAGTAGACAAAGAAGATGGAGACAAACACTTTTTTAATGAACACAATGCTAGTGTTAAAACATTTCTAGGTTATTACTGCTTATTTCTCTTCACGTATACATTTATTGAAACTCCAAAGTAACACTGGACATTGCATAAATGAGACAAAGCTCAAACATATGTAACTATTCTTTTAAGAAGCTAACAGACAAAACGGCAAATGAAGTACAAATTCGGGGAGGGGTCCGTATCTATTCTGTCTGCCTGTATTTTGATCATTACCTATGTACGGTTAGGTAAGAACATCACCTAACAATGGACTACCAAATCTAAGATATCTGGAAGAACTTTATAAAAGAGGAAAAAGTTACCAGCAAGGATACAAAGGAAAAAAAACAAACAAATAAACAAACAAAACAAAAAAACCAAAACAATTTTAGCAAAACAGACAACTTCCCAAAACCTATTACATGTCTTTCCCCATATCTTTTATAACCAGAACTGAATTAGACAAAGGCTTTTTAAAGTATTTGAAAAAAAACTGATAATCAATAATCCAACATCATGTAGCACTAGTTCCACTAGCAAGTGTAAGATTAAAAAAGTGAAAATATCTAACACTTCCATATCATCAAAAGTATCAAAAGGCACTAGTTACCAGCAAGTCTGTTGAGATTAAATTGCCTTTTCATGGCATGTCTAACTTTACTGTACCACAATACCAACAGCATTTCTTAAGCAGACTTAACGGGCCAATTAAGTTGCCACCTTATCCCACGGATCAGGATAACCTGAAGTCTGGGTTTTGAAGTGGTTCTCAAATCTGAATGAGAGTACAAGCTTCCACAGAAGTTTATGTATATGAAACTACTTTGGTACGCACACCCCCAGACTATACTCTTTCCTCAACCACCAAGAGATCTGAAGCACACCAAAACTTTATTAGGTCCTCTATGAGAAGGCACTTTTTATGCAGGGATAAATTTCACCCCATAACCCAAGTTTTAAGGCATATAGATTAAATATTACTGTACAAAGTTAACATTTTACTAAGATTAAGAACTTTGCAGCCAAGCTTCGTCACCCTATTTTTACATGAGACAGAAGAAACACATTCTGGTCTTCGGTGGTTTTCTTTCGGAGTGTCTAACAGGACCCTAGATACATTATTCAAAATAAAGATTTTACAATGTTTGGCTGTAACATTTCTGGAACCAGCCATTTCAATATATCAGATATGTCTTCACATTCAGTTCTTTTATGGTAGGTAGATCATCTTGAATTACAGGACTTGCGTCTAGCCCTCTAACATTTCAAGCTTTTTATTGCCTTCCAGGCTGTGTACAGAGTTTTGGTAAGGTGATGAATTTTGCACTGTCTTTTTTTGCAATTGCATCCACAAGTGTAGTTCTTGTTTTGGTATTATCAGTGTTGGTTTCCAGGATGTTCACATCAGATCAAATATTTTATCCATGGGACTAATCGCAGGTTAAACTCAGTCCAATTTCACCTTTATTTCTTTCAAAAAATGAAAACAAAAAACCAGCTTAACGTGAACTCTTTGCTGGCTGTGCTTCACAAGGTAGTTAAGCTTCCAGAGATTTAGAAATAGATGCCATCTGTTTGATTTAAACTTTTATTAGAAATCCATTTGGTCTTGCTTTTCCCTTTGGCATCCTTTCCACTGGGAAATACTGAACAATCAAAGCCTTTGCAGTTCAAACTGTGGGAGAAGGGAAAAGGCAAAAAAAGGAGGCAAAAACAGGAACAAGAAAAACTACTAATCTAGTTTAAAGTCAGTCAACTCAAGGTATCATCCAGTTGCTATTAACAGTGTTTTCAACATTCTGAATACACATTTAAGAAGTTTTGATAAGAAAAGTATGGTATCAATTGAGGAGAAAAAATTGGAATTGTAAAGTAACAAATATACATAGTAGTTGCTCGTTTTTCTGTAACTCAAAACTTCCTTGCCAAATGAATTAATAAAATCAGATGGTAGAAATGCTGCTCTATGATCTAAGAAAACTCAAATGATGAAATTAATACATTTGCTTATTGTGTAGCAAATGCTTTGCTGAAGAAGCCATATTTGCTGCACAGTCCTTGAGATATCCTCACATGTGCATTTTTGTTTTTTTTAACTGTGGAGCTGTCGTCAAAAATTCTGAGTTACTTGCCTTGTAGTACCAGTCCTGAAATTTTTTACAGCACTCTTCACTGCAGAAATCTCTCACTACACCATCAAGTTCCTTAGTTGCTCCCTTTTTGCACAGCTGTGAGCAGTAATTACAAGTAACACATCTCAGTCCTAACCGTCTTGCAAAGTCTTGTTTATATAGCAGCTTGCAGCCTGGAAACAGATTTTAAACATTAGGAACAAAGTAATTTTTACAGAGAGATATCACAGTTAAGAGTAAAATATTGAAAATTAAATGAATATAACAGCTAACAACTGGGGCTTCACACAAATTCAGGTTGCATAATAGACTACATTTCAAGACATTTTTACCTGAATACCTTTCCTGCACAACTCTGTAGTTTCATGTGATGTCTGCCTCTTTTTCAAAACACTACACTTGAATCTGTGCTTATCAAATCCCTGAATAAATAGTCAGAAAAAGATAATAATTTTCTTTTCATATAGACCCATGCAAAAGCATTGACTTGGAATTACATTGCTCAGTTACATATCCTCAGAATGCTAGATATCCAGACAAAAACAAGCAGAAATTTTAAGCTAGACAACACTAGCCACTAAAACAATATCTATCTTCAAGGATTATCTTATTTCGATCACTACTTTCATTCATATTAATACAACACACCACTTAAGACAACTCATTAGGTTTTAAGAACACTAATAGGTACAAGATGACCTAAGAACTGAGCAGTTTCTTAAAAAATGTAACTACAAAGTAAGGAATGATTGGTACTGAGAATAATTATGCAATGACAAGAGTTCACATATGAAATTTCTGTAAGATTTGTATGCAATGAATCTTTTATTTTTTCTCTTCACATCAGGCAGTTGGGTTTTTTGCATTTACTATGCACTTAAAATTTCAAGGTTGCCATAATGAGAGCTGTATTCTTCAATAATCTGATCCTCCCTCAAGCAAATTAGAAAAGATTATCCAATGTATTAAATGCATTAAAAGATGAATGCTGTAGGTATTACATAGGCTATTTTGAGAATATGATGTATTTAAACTACCTCAAATCTAGCGTCTATTCAGCTGATGCATGTCATATACCATGTATCTCTGTAATTGTGCTAATTTTATGGAAGAAAACAGTATGAGAAGATGAAGTAACTGTCTATATTAAATACTGGAGGGATTAGATAACATTTACATAGACCTTTAATCTAAGATACTGCATCTGCTTCTATGATCTCCCTAATATCACAGGACCACCAAGACCAGAATTCAAGTCTTCCAAGTGCCAGTTCTGCTAGAGCATACAGGCTAACACACACAGACTTCTGTACTTCTGGTAAGTTATGAAACTCAATATATGTCATATATGCTGCACTTCCTCTGGCATAAAGAATCAAAATTACTGTAATTACAATGTATTCAGTAATTTCAATTCACTGACTTGTGCTGTTGTCTATTAGGGTAGAATTTCACATGTGTGAAACTGAGATACTATTTTTAAATCACTAAAAACACAAGAACACAAGTGGAAGCTGCAGCAGACAGCATCTTCCAAAACCAAGAGTTTGCTACAAGCTTTGTTAACAAATTAAATTTGCTAGCAATATTCAAACAAGACACAATTACAGAATATTGTACAAATAAGACACTGTAGGCAATAAAGGTGTTTTAAACAGGTTTTTAAAAATTATTTATCTGATTCTTTAACAACAGAATAAAGAAAATTACTAACACACAAAACAGGCAGTACAGAAGGAAAGATCCAAATCAAGCACTCATGCTTACAGTGCAACTAATTTGGATGTTAAATACACTGCTCTGAAGGAAATAATCCTGAAGACAGCAGTGTGTGCAAGCTGTTGGTTAAAAGTACCCATTAAAGCACTGATAATTTCTTGCCAGTACTTTTTCCTGCCAGCTGTATCTCTCATTATTGTATAGAGCATCAGATTCATTCCACTTCTTTACAATTCCAGAGATCGCTCAGCACCACAACATACCCTCCTCTTCAGCTCTGCCTTAGAAGAGCTATGCCTTAGAAGAGCCACTCGATGCTGCATCAGCCTTTCAAGATGACAGTTTAGTAGAAGTGCTCCACCATGAATCAGGTAAGCTATGTGCACCTGGCTAAATAGTCTACAAAAATAAATGGACAAAGCTGACATTTTTCTTGGCTGCTAAAATATATGGAATAAAATTGAAGAAGATACTGTTGTTACATTAAAAAAAGTCACCAGGTAAGAAATGTTCCATTCTACAGTCAAACATCTCCCACATCTCTGTGACTCATGGAACAGAGTAGGGAGGGAGGGAAAACAAAAAGTCCAAAATTCCAGCCCTTAAGACCAAATGCCTGAAAAACGTGGATTTTTATAGATCACTGACTGCAGAACGTCTCTACAGAAGCTAGAAAATCCATCTTTATAAAACTTATGATGTTGACAGAAGACTGTTACAACCCTGAAGACTTCTAAAATGAAGTACGGGCTTTTTTTTTTTCTTCTGCAACATCATGAGCAAAATTCTTCAGATTTGTCTGATACTTTTTTATATCTTTGTAATATGTAATTTCATCCACCTGAACAGTGAACATGTGGTTGCTTCGAGATCTTGTCCCTTCAAAGGGAAAACAAAATGCCTTTCTTTTTATAGGATGTCTTTTAATTAGGTCCTTGGTACTCTGTGCGCATCTAAGGATATAATTTTTTATTATAACACTATGGTTTTGATTTGAATAGTAAGACTTTATTTGAAGCATAGAAAAAGGTATTTGCCTTTGGCAAAACAGACTGTGATCTCAAACAACTTGGGTCTTCATGGTGCAATGTAAATCCAGAATCAACAGAGCAGTAGCATCCACGCCAGCTTTGTAGGTATGACCAGGAAGTGGGCTTTAACAGACAGTACATTGTGGATGAGTAATACAAAAAGCACCGGTTGTCTGATCTTTCCAATATCAACACTAAAATCCTGAGGGTTTGGCCAGCCTAATTCCCCTGGGGACTTGGGGTTGGTAAGTATAAGCACTGCCTAATCAAACAGATGAGAGCCTCAACATTTTAAACAAAAATATACAAGTAAAATCCTAAGCTCCTCAGGATTTCTGCTGTAATACCAGACACACAAGTTACAGTGTGATCAGATGAAAATCTCTAGTGCTTTCAAGTGATCCTAAGAGAAAATATCTCTTAATAATTTTGAAGAAAAATGTAAGTGCAGGTCATTTGGTTCAAGCTACATATCAATTATGTTCTTCAGTGAAGTTCTAACAGAAGACCACCCCACAAGTCAACTGCCTCGGAGAGACCATTAAGGAGTATTTTCACACTATCTCCAACTCAAAATTTCAACCAGGCAAAAAAGAAGTAGCTGAGTATCTGCTAGATGAACATAACATATCCTTAATTACACTATTAGAATTCTGGCTTCTATGCAAAACCCAACTCAAAACCTATCCCTTCCAACAGCCCTGAACTCTGGTGTCAAACATAAATTGTAGAGAGAGGATAAGCATCAGAACAAATGCTACAGAAGCTTACTGACAAGAAAACACAAGTAGTTCCTCCAAAACTTTACTTCAAACATATATGAGATCAAGAGAGCTTCCTTTGTCTTGGCTGTCCCAAGAACTGCCAGGTCCAGGCCTAAAAAGCTACTAAGAACCTGATCCTATTCCACCAGCAGCACCTACCTAAATTACAGGATGTTCAGTACATTAACAAATCAAGCAGCTGTGAAAAAGGAATATTGAACTAGAAACACTTCCCCAGTCCTCAACATCAGTCTCTCTTTACCACAGGGAATAACATCTTTTATAGAATGTAACTGTTCCATCCTAAGAACATTTTGGTTTTTTAGCTCTGAAAGGCTGTACTTACTAGACTACTTTTCTCCTCCTTCAAGCTACATACAAGACTTGCTGTTCTCTCATCCTGTAATAATCTCAACTGTTATCCTTTAAAAACTTCATCTAGAGAAGAGCAACAGACCTGTTGTATCACAAGCCTGTAGTATCAAGCAGCCTGTAGCATCACAAACTAGATCTTGAAGATTTCTGGAGCTATGTACCATCCACATCTTTCTGCTGCTTTCTGTTGCTTCCCTCTGTATTGATTAGAATGCAATAGCCACCTCTTCCATACCCACATTCCTATATCTGCTGTCCCTGGCTTCACACTAAACATCACTATCCTTAGGAAAACACATGCAATGCATCAAATTTTGGGTCCTGCTTGGAATACCATTAAAACAGACCCCCATCCTTTCTGAGTAACAGAGAGCTTGTGTATCCCACTTCCTTTCTTGTTTTCTGCTTAAGAGCCTTTTATTATTTTCATAGAATCACAGAATGCTTTGGGTTGGATGGGACCTTAAAGATCAACTAGTTGCAACCCCTCGGCCATTGGCAGGGACAAATTTCAATAGACCAGGTCACTCAAAGCCCCATCCAGCCAGGCTTTCAACACTTTCAGTGATGGGGCATCCACAACTTCTCTGGGCAACCTGTTCCAGTGAAGAACTGGGCAACCTCTTCTGTGAAGAATTCCCTCCTCTTATCTAGTCTAAATCTACCCAGCATCATCCCTTGTCCTATCACTACATGCTCTTGTTAAAAGTCCCTGCCCAGCTTTCTCGTAGGTCCTTTTTAGGGGTGGGCAATAGAGTTGCAATAAGGTCTCCCCAGAGCCTTCTCTTCTCCAGGCTGAACAGCCCCAACTCTCTCAGCCTGTCCTCATAGGAGAGGTGCTCCAGCCCTCTGATCATCTTTGTGGCCCTCCTCTGGACTCTCTCCAACAGGTTCACGTCCTTCTTATGTTGGGGGCTCCAGTACTGGACACAGTACTCCAGGTGGGGTCTCACCAGAGCAAAGAATCACCTCCCTTGACCTGCTGGCCACGCTTCTTTTGATGCGGCCCAGGATGTGGTTGACTTTGTGGGCTGTCAGTGCCCACTGCCAGCTCATGTTGAGCTTCTCATCCACCATCACTCCTAAGTCCTTCTCCTCAGGGCTGCTCTCAACCAATTCTCCACTCAGCCTGCATTTGTGCTTGAGATTGCTCCAGCCCATGTGCAGGACCTTACATTTGTTCTGGTTCAGCTTCATGAGGTTTGCGTGGGCCCACCTCTCCAGCCTGTCAAGGACCGTCTGCATGGCATCCCTTCCCTCCAGTGTGTCGACCACACCACACAGCTTGGTGTCGCTGGCAAACTTGCTGAGGGTACACTCTGTTCGTGACATGGACAGTGGGATAAAGATGTTAAACGGCACCAGTGCCAATACTGATCCCTGAGGAATGCCACTCGTCACTGGTCTGCACTTGGACATCGAGCCATTGACCACAACTCTTTGACTGTGACCATCCAGTCAATTCCTTATCCACCGACTGGTCCATCTGTTGAATCCATGCCTCTCCAGTTTAGAGAGAAGGATGCCAAGTGGGACAGTGTCAAAAGCTTTCCAGAAGTCCAGGTAGATGACATCAGTTGCTCGTCCCTTGTCCACCAGTGCTGTAACACCATCATAGAAGGCCACCAAATTGATTAGGCAAGACTTGCCCTTAGTGAAGCTATGTTGCCTGTCACCAATCATCTCCTTATTTTCCACGTGCCTTAGCATAGTTTCCAGGAGGATCTGCTTCATGATTTTGCCATGCACAGAGGTGAGACTGACTGGCCTGTAGTTGTGCAGGTCTTCCCTGTTCCCCTTTTTGAAAAATGAGGGTTATGTTTCCCTTTTTCCAATTAGTGGGAACCGCACCAGACTGCTACAATTCAACTTTTATACAACCTCAGTTTATCTTTGTATTTTCCAATATTACCTACTAGTCCCTTCCTTTCTTCTCCCTCCTAGCGGCATGTAGTTACTCAATTTCTGGTTGTTCTTAAATATTTTAAAGTTGATTGTTCTTTCGGGTTAATAGGAAGCATCTTCAAAAGCTTTCTTCTTCTTGTGCTCATAATCCTCAGCACCTTAAATTGTCATCACCCCTGATTTGCAATAGCAAATACTGTCTTTGCTTAATGAACTGTCTCAAATCTCTTCGAAGACCAACAGTGGAATTAACACTGAAGAATGCCAATTTAACAAGGACCACTGTAGTCAAACAGTGCCCAGGGTTTCACTTTATATTCTTTACCACGTTAGAAATTAGCTCTCTATGAACAAAAAATCTCAAGATTCAGCACAACCTGTACTCAAAGATCGAATGACGTTACTTTAACAGTATCAATGTTCTCCCTCTATAGATAAAGGGAAGATAAAATCTCTTCCTCAGCACAGTTCTATTTTTCAACTTTTTCAAGTACAAAAACACTGTCAGAAGTATCAAAAATCCAAGCTAACAAGCTAAAATTTTCAAGTCATTCCAGAAGATATGCATCCAACATCACAAACTGGAAACTACATCTACACAGACTCTCCCATTTGTGGAATACCACAAGAACCAACTCTCCAGCTCTTCCACACAGTTTTAGAAGGTGTGGATCCGTGCTTTCTTTCAGCACAGCCAAGAGCCTTCACTTGGTGCTTCTGCAGCGAGGGAGCCTGTTAAGTATTTCATAGGGAACTTTTCTGATTTGAATGTTCTGTCTTTTTATCTTAACTCATTTTTTATCAGCAGAAAAGTAGCGTTGAGCTTTACAGTAACAAAATTTGTTTGGAACAGTCCTCTGCACATCAAAGATTTTATAGTAATTTTATACTAAATAAGATTACATGGCCTGAACAACAGCACTGTGCCAATCAGTTTTCTAATGAAAACTGCCATGTCTGAAATCAAGGACAGGGACATTCCATTGTAATTTCTGTCCACAATAGTTAAAGCAGATCATATTCTCTCAGAGTAACTCAGGCACCTCAAAATCCCTCCAAAGTTGACTTCTACTTTTCTACTAACTTGATTTGTGGGAAAGGAATACCTCCCCCAGTAACATGACTATTTCAACTGTGAAAGGGCATTTTTATGGTTCATACATTTTAGAGTATTTAAGACATGTTTTGCTTTTCATTTGTCCCCTTTTGCCAGGATACTCCAACTCATCACCAAATAAATCTTCAAAAGAAAGCCAGAAGGAAGCTGGTATTTCAGGTTAGACTTTATTTTAGAGGGTCACCGGCTAAGTGGTCAGAAGCAGACCCAAACTGTCCACTACGGCAGGCTGAAGTTGAAAAGGCACCACAACAAGCACAAGTTATTTTGACATGGCAGGCCACTGCGAGAGCTGCCGAGAGGGAGATAACAGCTCTGTGAAACACAAACTCAAGAGCTTGTAACAGAAGATTTATTATGCAAAATAGCCAAGTGTGATATGAAATTTTACATACACTAAACATCAATTTTTTTTCCTGTAACTACATTCTATACTACTTACCAATCCTTGATAGCTTTATGAGGTCCTATTGCAAAGTAGCATGCAGTTAGGAAGTTGTAATTATACCATAACATTTTTCATAAAAATGGGTGCTTCACTACTGTCTTCAAGAATTTCTGTACATTTTATTTTTAAAAGGTGTGTCAGTGTCCCTAAAAATAGCTAGTTGATAATGTGAACTACAAAAAAACCTGTGTTTAAACAGTTTTTGTAGCTCCAACATTTAACAACAATGAAACCAAACATCAGGAACGCAAAGGTCCAAGCAGGCCTGATGGCAATCCCCTTCACCTAGAGGAACGCTGCAGCTCAGCTCGGCAGGGCCAGTGCACCAAGTTTTCCTCAGTGTAGTTCTCCATCCACCGGAGAAGCCCAGCAACTAGAACTAAGTCTTAGCAACACTTCGTATCAAGCATCTGTTTTGAAACCAGTTTGTTAATGTTTCTAGTAACAACAGGAACTGTTACAAGTTTCAGGTAATATCTTAATTGGGTGTGAGACATTCATATGTAAGAATCTGTATGAAGTTTAACGCACCCATGTTCAGGCTATTCCCAACATCTGCAATGTTTTCATACAAGTCTAAAAATTAATCAAGTAAACATTTAATAGTGTACTTTACTGAACAATCCACTGTGCAGCAGAGGCTGGAAAAATGCCACCGTGACATCTACAATGCTTTAACTAAGTATATGTATTTCTTTTTCCACTTGTCAGTTCTACAGTATTTTAAAAGGAGTTACCTCTACTTAGATGAAGCATCAGAACTGTTTATGTTGAGTTTAATTTGCAGAATCTGTAATTCCCAGAAACTTATTAGCACACTGTCAAGAAGACAGTACAGTTGCTAGTGCCATAGCTGTCTTATCTGGAAGGAACTCCCAAGCATCAGATAACTGAGTTCCTCCACAGCTTACTGATGTTCTCCTTCCAAGAAGCAGACAACTGGATATGAATCAGTGTTATTAAAATTGACATTATAAAATTATTACAAATCTGTGTTATTTAAATAATAAATTTCTATTGCAAATATGAATTAAATGCAAAATAAGCCTACAAGTAAAAAATTATGGCGATACTCATAAAATAGTTCCATTGCTGTATTGCCAAAACCTGATTTGTCCTCCTAGACCCTCAGAAGGAATCTATATTAAAAAAAAAAGCCAACCCAAACTCAAAAACTAAGATTTCATCAGGATTAAAAATGTGTACAGCCTATCCACAGTTGTCCCTTACACAACTATATATACATAAAAATCCACAAGCAACTTTGATCTCACTTTAGCATATGCAATATACATCTTATTTGATTGAGATACTGGTATTTTGGAATGAAGCATTCTAGTGGCAAAAAACCAGGACAGTTTAATTTCCAAAGACTGAGCATCAGGGGAACAGATTAAACCCTTTAACTAGTCCACTCAGGTCGTCCACCCTCCACATAGCATCCGAGTTTTGGACAGAAACCAAAAAAGCATAATGTACTCCACAAAAGAATTAGTAACCATCTTTAGCTCAAATGATAGGTGAGTTCTAATTACACCTTATTGCAATGGAAGTTTCCGCTGGTCACTGCACATATTTTTCATTATCTCAAGAGAAACATACAAAGAAACAAAGTTGGAATGAACCTGCACAGAAATACTGATCCCAGAGACTTTAATATGGGTGCCAGGGTTTGTGTGTAAATATATGTATGTGTATGTGCATGTGTAAAAAAAACCTCAGGTACAAAGAATGTGAGCAGAGAAATGACGATATCTTCAGAACTCCAGCTAGGCAGGCGTAAGCAGTGGTTGATCTTATACTTTCCCATCAATTTGCTTGAAGATGAACACATGAGTACTCTTGCAGAAATTTCAACAACTGTTTAACTTCTGTTAATTTTATCTAGGAGCCTTATTTTATAAATACACACCTGAAGTTGTCCAGTATTTTCCCTTGAGAATTCAATTTCTTCCACAAATGTCAATAACTATTGTGACTGTACACCTTAGGTTATTTCTTCTCAAGTAATAATACATTGTCTCCTGGTGAAGAATTATTGCATGCTCAACAAAATAATCTATGTTGGTGAAGTTTCTTGAAACACTTTGCAGTATCAAAACCAGCATGGCCTCTATATCCAGTAAGTTTATTTGTTTCATCTACTATTTTTTCTACTTTACAAACAGTTGGACATGTTTCTGGAACAAGCCTATGACATAAAGGAAAAACTGGTTGTTTGGGTGCCTGGAAAGGGGGAAGAGAAATCTATCACTTCTGATGATGGAACTACTATTTGTTGACCTCCACTCAGTCCATCTAAAGACCTGGCCCTCTCCTCCCCATGTAAGGTCTAAACACTGTTAACTTTTGGACTCCACTACTTCTGCAGCAGTGACAATTGTTGGTTTTCCTTTAAAATAGTGAGCCTGGGTTGTTTCTGCACAGCTTCTGTCCAGGTCAGCAGTTTACCTTCAACGAGTAGCACAGCTTCTTTCATATGCATCACAAAGTAGACCTATGCTACAGCTATCAGATGTGTGCCATATTTATGCAACTTACATTCTACTTAATGGTGCTTCTGACTATCTTCTCTCTATCACTCAGTAGTTCAGATCTTCACAGCAAACCAACAAACTTTGTTTTAATGGTAACATTTGGTGTATTCATCTCAAAACCATCTTTGCTCTCAAGCTGGCAGTCCAACACACACAACCTCAGGACCCACACTAAGACATCCAGCAATAGATTCCTCCCATTTAGTAACGTATTCAGGCAGGAGACAGTGGGTTTTTTTAAATTTCTCTCCCCAAACTTTCCAATAGGAAATAAAAGTCCTCACTTATTTCAAGCCTCCTCATACAGACATATATCTATGGAAGTAGTACTATGGCATAGCTCACTTATGAATATTACTGATTTCACTGGGACAGCCACCAGGCTTTAAAACAAGGGAGTGGTAAATATTCACAGTAATATTGGCACATACAGTAATTACCAGGCCAGAAAAAGTTTGCTCTTGTCTTTGAATATATTCTGTGGAATTGTTTATTCATAGAAGCAATGTCTAGCAAGATGTTACTGAGCACTGCAATGATACACTATAAAATCGGGCCTTACTTTGACCTTTTTGCTCTCCAGCTATCACTTTGCAGTCCAGAACACAAGAAGAAAGCACTGATGGCAAAGAAACATTAAGACATCACACTCCAATTATCAGAAACAAAAGACTGCAGAATCTAGAACTATAAGGGGATTGCATGGAGGGAAGGTTGCCTCCAGCCCTGGCCTCCACCCCTCTCCAGGTTAACACGACCTTGCTGGAAGTAAACTGGCACATCTGCTACTTAATCTGCTTGAAAGCACAGAATCTTCATCAAGGTTTATCAATCAATAGTGAAAGTGTTGTTACTATTATAACTAAAGAAAAAAAAAATAATCATGATGTCCTCCAGAGGTAATTCATCCAAATTTGCAGTTAAACTTCTCAGATCAGGATTAAATTGCAGTAACAAAGGACAGCTCACCAGAAGTGGAAAGGATAGGTTCCTATTAAGACTGCATTTTGCTGTTAGAAACAGCAATTGATTCTATAATCAATATTTTAATGCAACTTAAAAGAATCCTATGCCCATATGCCTCCTTTTTAGTTTGTTTTCTTTCTGAAAATCCAAATCATTAGTAAAAAAAATGATTATGACAGTAATCAACATACATCAACAGGCATCTTTGAGTTATTGCTTGAATAACCATTCTAAGCCAATATAGAAAGAATCTCCACTGTTGTATTAAATTCTGAAAATACTAATCAAAGGGAAAGCTTGGTATTCCTTAATGTGGTTAGTGTTGGTATAGGCTCTGCTGCATATATTTAAAAAAAAGAAGTTATGTATAATTTTTTGTGCATATATATATATACGCATGTGCATACATACATGTATGTGTATGTATTTATATACACACACACACTTAAGAGTGTTACTCACTCTTCCTTCACCTGAAGTAAGGAATGAAAAACTCAACAAAAGACCATAAAAGCAGATCAGATAAATTAACAAGTACATGCACTAAACAGGTACATGCATTTCATTAATAATGAAGAAACTTCTGTTTCAGTCTCAAGTACAACACATAATGACTGTTACCTTAAATTTTGACATTAAATATAAACATAGCAAGCCAACTGCAGTAAGACTAAAATGACCAATACCTTAGAAAAAACACAAATACATACATACCTTCACTACAAAATGGTCTTTTGATGCCAGAGAAATTCACTGTCTCGTGCAGCGTTTTCTCCTCTTGACAGTATTCACAGTACGTAACTATGCAGTGTAGTTTCTTGTAATCATCAGCACATGCTCTGCTGCAGAACTGATACACTTTGTTCTAAAGGCAAAGTTGCAAAGCATCATAAATAGGGTTAATGGATAAAATCTTAACATCTGGAGAGTGCAACTTTAAACAACAGTTTGCTATTAAAACACAACTTGAACATGCAAAGTAAACAGAGGTGCAAACACACAATTATATAATGACTTCTAATACTAAAAACTAACAACTCTCACTCAAGCTGATAGTGAGTGCTACAAATACTCATCATTTCACATGAAAATGTTAAACAGAAAATATGCAAATCTTAGCATATCCTCTTCAGATTTCAAACTTACACTTGATGTGAGAAATTATTTTTTTCTTTAAATTCCACAGATGCTTTTCCGTTTGTTATTTATCAACAAAGACTTCTGCTTTTATCAACACCAAAGTTAAATGATGTTCTACACAACCAGGTAGATTTTATTAACTTATTTTTTTAAAGCTTCAATACCTTATAAAATAGCTATCTAGAAAAACTGTACTGGAGTTACAAGTTTAAACTTCTAAACACTTCATCATTCTGAAAATAACACCAAAAACCTCCTTACCTCCCATTCCAGTACTTCTGGCTTTGAACAAAAAGAACTTTTGCAATAATTACATTTCAACTGAATATCACTGGGAGAGACAAACTGACCATTTGTTGAAGACTGCACACTGAGAGTCTGAAAAACATATATATAATACACAAACACATCACTACAGAAACTAACTTTTAAAATGTGGGGTTTTTTTCAATTAAGCCTACAGTGTTTGATAATTTGGGAGTTTATGAACGAACTCAGGCGCATTTTTGGCAAAAGCACAGCAGGTTAGTATTTTCCCTTCATTTATCTTCCCCTGTCATCTTAGGTTTTCCAATCTCAGATCTCTACCCTTGCTTCTGCTGTAATTACTTTAGGTCCTATTTCTTTTACCTTACTTTTCTAATACCTGTTATTTAAGGGTAATTATAACTGCCAAAAAAAATAGTCTCCCGAAACTAAACACCTGTTAATCACAAAACATGTATTTTCAGATAAATACATTTCACAGCTTGCCTTATTTTGGTCACAGAAGTTCAAAGACCTACAAACAAATATTTTCAAATCCAAATCTCGCTAAGGCAGATTATCAACACTTTACCTAAGCACACCACTTGAAAAGAAAAATACTGAAGTAAAAGGCCTTCAGTGAGAAACCCTGCATCTACTCAGATCAAGAGAAAACTAGCTAATAGTCCCAGCTGGCCTCAATCACTACAGCAGGAAGATGCAATCATTCAAACAGCCAGCCCCTAAACAATGAAGGGTTTTCATATTGAGTAAAATACTACAGATTGCACATGTAGGTATGAGAATTTAATTCTGTAACAAAGTAATTTACTTAGCGTACTTCTGAGGCCATCAGTCAACAGATAACCCAATTTTCCAGTATCTGTAGTCTTCCAGTAAGTCTTATATGCCTACAGTCTTTTGCGCGTTCCCTAGATCAAGCAATAACTATTGCTGTATTACACACGTGATGTTCAAGACAAAATTTGAGTCAGCAGTGATTACAGGAACTTGAAGAATCCAGAGGACAAATTTCTTATGTCCATCTTCTCAACAAACTTTCTAGACTGTTTCCAACAAGACAAATATATTTAAAGACAACAAGTTCTTTTCAGGTAGATTTGTTACTACTTCTCCACCCTGTAACAGTGAAAATGCAAAACACTTCTGGTACAGGATACTTTGCTTCAGACGCTCATGTTACTAAGGGTTCACCTACACTTAAAAACAATTTTTATAGATATATAGATAGATAGATAGACAGATATAGATACATATAAAATAATCGTGATGAGACTGATTACTGACATCAGCCCTTACATAAGTGGACCGGTACAGCTGGGTACTAGCTAGTATTGGTATCATTTTATAAAGATGCACTGACTCTGTATCAGGAGTTTGCAGACATTAAGTAGTCATGCACATTTCCCAATCACAGACAGGACCTGAGAACAAAATGCCACCTATATCAAAAAAGATGGCACCTTTATCTTAATGGTCCGTTGTCCCATAAAAACTTAACACAGTCCAATGCCCACATACAGTACTGTCATATTTTTCCCACTATATCCAGTAAATTTCCGTGTGATTGAGAGAGGTTTGCTAGACTTTGACTAGTAACTCAAAGTTACTCTAAACAAGTAACTCAAGACTCGTACTAACATGGAAGCCACAAAGGCATTTAAATTCAAAGTCCAATCTAGGCACTCCTGCATTTACAGGTTTCCTCACAAAGCAACCACCACACTCAACACGTGCTGCAATATGGGTTACGTAAGTCCTAGAAGCCCTGGTTGAAAACAAAAAGAAATCAAGAAGCAAGTACACCCACCACCTCCAGCTCAGGAACGAGGGAAACGTTAAAGAACTAGCAGACGCAACAACTTGTACAGAAACACTGAAGACAGAGGGAGGTGTGAAGATGAAATATATTAAGTGCTCATCAAATGAAAATAAATTTTTTTTTAATGTCTATAATTACCTCTAAATATAGGACGAAAACATTTATTATTGTGAGAGCTACAAGTTAAAAGTAAAACACGGGGTTTTTGGTTGTTTTCTGACATATGGCAGTGTTAGCTTCTTTTCCCAACTGTTTGCTCTTGTAGAAATTCAGGCCCTACATAGCCCAGGGGGTTTGTAATTGAACAATAAGAAAAGCTAGAGATGCGAGAACAATGAAGTTTGAGACTGTTCAAAATTCAGACTTGTTTTTAAAAAGTATTTACCTCTAACTGTAGATAAAAAAAGCCTACACAATTAAGCATTACTGCTTCTAAAACAAACCAAGTGTTTTTTTATCATAAACTCCTACGGTCAACTAAATATTTTCCCACAGAAATCAGTAAAGAACTGAATTTGTACCACTGAAAGCTCTAAACCAAGCTGAAGATGGTTGTAAAACCAACAGTTAATCACAATATGATTTTATATGCCTCCTTTGAGTTTCTATTATCCTGCTTACAACTAAGGACTGCTTCTGCATAGCGTTTTAATGAGTCAAGATGACATGCACATAATATTTTCATCATCTTGCTTTGCCTCTAACTTGTAATATGCTGAGAATAGAGAGTATCTTTAGGAATTATTTGGAAGCATTATCACACACAAAAAAATAATGCAGCAAAAAGATAATAAATTCATTAAAATCTTTCGGAGGTCACTCCAAACAACAAAGTTTTATCGATGTTGTGCTTTATCGAAGTATCTTTGAAATAATGTATTTATATGCGTGCCCTTTGAATATCTTAAATTCAATCAAAAAATAGTTACGTTTAATCTGACTTGAGTCTGCCCCGAACAACAAGAGCATGGGAAGTGCCAAGCAAAATGAAAAATCATTGTAAAGCCCTTTTCAGCCTTCAATGCCACCACCTCAAACTGCTCTAACTCACCAAATCGTTAATGGCAAGTAGGCAGACGCAGCCCAGGACTCTTCTGAGAAGGGCAGTGTAGTAGCTCAGCTTCTGGCCTGCCCCTGCCACCGCAGCGCAAGCAACAGAGGCGTTAGCCTTGCTCACAGCAACGCCAAGTCAAATTGTGGAAACACTTCTGTATACAAATGCACACGCGGAAGGGCTAGTAGGCAGTGGGACTGTGATCATTTTTTTTCCTAGTTAAGAAAAAACAACTTTGAAAGAATCAATTTGTTCTCAATGTGAAAAAGAGAAGAAAGTACGTATGAGGAACCTTTTACACACAGTCATGCGCTAGGACTGTTCTACAAACCCAATCAAGAGCAGTAAATTAAATGGGGAAGGAACCAAACACTCCCCTTATGCTCATGCACACACAGACCTTCCAGCCTCAGTGTGGAAGCCTCAATTATTTTTATGATTATCAAATTTGGAAAAGTATTTCTGTGACAAGCATGCCAAGCTTCCTCCAGCCTTCCCACTGCAACATACTCCTTTTTAAAAATATACGTGTGTGTGCGAGAAAGAGAGATGTAAGGTATACAATGAAGAACACTTACAGACACTGTAACGATGGTGAAACAGAACAACATTAGTGAAGAATCAGAATGAGTAACCTGCTAAACGCCACTGTACTTATAATTCTTAACCATACTGGTTCTACCACTCTCCAGATACATCCATAAATCGAAAAAAAACCCCAAAGCCTTAGCACAAATATTCTAAAAAATTTTGCACAGACTCACGTTTTGCAAGATAGTTTGTACTTTAAGACACTTACACAGTTCTAACTGTGGGAAGACACTTGTACTACAGCCTCCATGATCACAATAAATAAATTAGCAGTTTATTTTACCTTAAGAGACAAGTGCAGAGCAAGATTCTTCAACTGACCCAGTATAGGTACTGACAGCAAAACTAGCTTAAAACAATACTACTTTGGGACAGTTCTGTCCTTAACTCTGCAATGACATCCTCCGAGACAGAGCATGAAAGAAGACAAGACACAGTTACACTATTCTTCCACTAATTACCAAACAACAATAACAAAAAAAAATCGCATCAAGCAGGCTATTCTCCCTCTTTTACTCTCTTTTCTTACAAGGCTGAATGTTCTTGCAAGCTGTCCGCACAAAGGACAACAGAGGTACGGACATAAGTTGCACAACAAGCAGTTCAACTGAATCTTTCAAATATTTTAATACATGAAAACAGGTAAAAACAAAAGGTTTTTCATAAGATAAAATGACAATCAATTTAAAGTACTACAAATTAGGAATTTGAATATCCCAATGCATTTGTAAACCAAAAAGACTCAAATTTTTGCAGAGACACAGACCTGAAACAGCAGTTGCTTTGTTCTGAAAAGGGTAACCCCTAACAAAGAAAAACATGTAAAAACAGGCATAGTAAGAAAAAGGGATGAATACAACACCAGAAAATTAAAACGAGTTATCTGCATTAGTAAACAGTGAAAAATATGGAGCACCATAGTAAACGAGCCATTTTTTCAAAAGATCATCGCAGAAAGCATTGCAATTGACCAAATGGATTGAACCATTTTCCCAATTTAAGTTCAATCTTTTCTGTGTCACCTAGGTATAAAAAAGTCTCAAAAGAACACTTACACTCCAATGCTCACGTTGTGGTATACCATCCTTTCCATCTAAATACTAAATAAATGGAACAAAGAAGCTGTTCTCATACAATCAACTTTTACCTAATGGTGAATACATTTTATTCCTCTAGGTAGTGAATACATGAAAACTGTTAAAAGTTAGAATCTGACAGAGATGTCTGAGTAAACTAACGGCAAGCAAGTGTCCACCTACCCATTCTTGGTCTGTACCGAGAACTCACAGACTGTATGGCTGCTCTAATTAAACTCTGCTACAGCATTAAAGACACAGATCTACACGTAGCACTGAAACTGCAACAGAAGCATCAGCAAGGTCTCAGGAAGATCAGAAACTCACAACCAGCATCAACTGATCTGACGGTTATAGTCAATAATGTTGTTTAATGTAGATTGCATTTGTCATTCACTAGCTTTCTTTTTCTCACTTACATAGCTGAGAGTTCTTGGGGCTGCAATCATTTGTAAGACCATGTAGAATAAAACAGATGTCAAATTAGTCTGCAAGAAGTCTTACAGATCTGCCATTACACACTAACAATCTGCATCTATTTTGCTAATCAGTTCCACTGACAGACATCTACTAAATTGGTTAAGATGGAAGCACAGAACAGGGTTACATGATGGAGATCCTATCCAGGGTATTAAGGAAGTAATTATGAGATTGATTTGCTTTCGAGTGAACAAAAACCAGCAAAGTTTAATGACAAATAGGAAAAATTTTGTAGGAGTGTAACTGTTCAACAACACATGAGAAAGCAATTATCAATTATACAGTGCACATCTGGAAAAACTTTTTGATCACCTAAGATTAATCACTACAACACATTTTACATATGCTTTAACCTTAAGTCGTATTTAAAATATGACATTTTCAACAAGCATAGCAGCCTCATCCAGTGTGCCTAACATTAGGCTTGCGACACTCCCGTTTCTGGATGTAATTTAAACGGCTAGTTTCATCCATAAACGTTTAATGGCTTAGGCTCTAACCTTTAATTTCAGAGACAGTCACCATTCCCCACGACACACCTTTGTTAGTACAATACTCAACACAAGAATTTTGTTACTGTGTTTAGTATAAAAGAGACCAAACTCGCTGATGTTCAGTGCAAAACAGCAAGGCTCATCGCCATAAAGAGGCTGGGGTGGTAAAAATAAGATAAGCGTGATATTGCTTTGCATTTTCTTATGGTATCAAGGAGAAAAGGATTGTTATGATCTGATTTTTTAAGTTTAAGATAGTAGCTAGTGTTATCATTATGAAACAGTACTTTGATCAAAGAAATTGTTATGAGCCAGAAGCATCTGCTATGTTAATCATAACTCATAAACATGTATATACAAGCAAGTTAGTTTAATATGCAAATACTTAACACAAACACAGGTGCACAAATATTTAGGGAGGAAAAGATTTAACACAACAGCTAACCTGAAATTTAGCTACACAACTGGAACTGCAAAAGTTGTACAGTTTTCCATCAGGCATTGTGGCTTGATACTGAGGTAAAGAGTTTCGTTTACAAAAGTGGCAAATTATTCCCATACCTAAAAGAAAAACGTAGTTTACAAACAAAATAAACACAAAATAGTAGTGCAAAAAAACCACCAACCCTGAATTATGGGTCAGCTCTTCCAACCATTTCCATGTAAAAACCTAAGATTTGTCTGTTTTCCAGTCAGCTTCTACTTCTTCACGTAGAACAAAAGAAATTGGAGAGGTTTTGCTGAATTCTTCCATTAAAGATCAGCATTAAATATGAAATTGCACCCTCTTTTCTAAAATTCACTAGAGCATTTTCAACTTCAAGTCCACTGAATTGATATCTATGCTTGCTTTGCATATTGAAGAACACACGTTTTCAGTTATTTACCAATTCTTTTCACCCAGATTAAAAATTTTCCCTAGAGAATATCCATATATATTATAACCACCTCTATCCTCCAATTGTTGCTTGAGAAGATAAAATGGTGGGGTTGGATCACAGACAAGAGAATATTAATTCATATGCATGAATTATGTCATTCTGTGACACATCAGAGCACGTTATGTCTCAACTTTTTTTTTCCAGGAAGCCTTAAGATAGTTGAAAACTGTTTCTGACATCAAGCAAAAAGGCCAGTGGCGAAAACAACCTCTCATGGGTCCATTTACTAGTGTTTAATGTAAGATGATATTTTTCTTTTTTTTTTTTTCAGTAAGTTTAGAAACCTATAAAGTCACATCTTTATAGATTAATTCTTAAACGAACAACCCACCCCCAGTGCTCAAACTTTAGGAAAAAAGTCTACTCTTATCAGTGATGAAAATCCACCATCCTTTTCACTTACTTTGTGATTTTGCATATTTTGATTTGTGTGTGTTCATGCATGCAGTTGAGCAGTATGGCTCCATATATCCATTAGGTCCTATGCACTGAGTCATGTCAAAAAACCTGCACTGAGCTCTGCAGCCAGTACAAGATGTTAATTTGCCATATTTCTAAAACATAAAACAAAGTAAAACAATGCATTAGTTAAAATTATGTTTGCCTTTTGGTTTTAAATTATGGTATAACAACACAGACAAAAAATTATTTATTTACTTCTGCAATTTGCTCCCCCATCAGAGCCTTCCTGTATTAACTAACTCTCATCATCATCATCCTCTCAACAGCATTCAGCACTACAGTTGGGTCTCTTTCTCCTAGGAAAAAAACCTAAATTTCTGTGTAAAAACAAAACCCAAACACACATCCCCCAAAAAACCCCAACCAAACGAAAAAAACCAAACCTCACCATCTGCAAACCACGAGCTGTGGTAACAGTATAGAGCAAGTTGTGGTCAGTTGGAAAGTTTGAAACCACTCTGTTCCTCTCTCCTTGTTAACAGGGCAATCATTGTAAAAAAAAGAAGCAGGACACCGGCACAGCAAAGATGAAGGATAAATAATGGTCCTAAACTTTGAAAAAAATTTATACTCTCCAATGAACATCCTTAATATTATCATGTATGAGCTAGGCATAGCAGTTTCTTGGTAACAGCACTGTTGGGAGAACCTCTAACTTCTCAACTCTCCCAGTTCCAGTCCTCCAGGCAGGAAAAACACTGCAGAATTCCTATGCTTCTCATTGCATCCAAGAAGGAACTGTAACTCCATGAACCTAACAACAGACTCAATTTTGACACCTCTCAACACAGCAGTCAGCCAATCAACGGTTTGCCACAGAAGGGAAGAGATGTTCTATAAAAATGACAGAAAGGTTGCACCAAGCATAAATACCAATGACACAGTCAACACACAAAATCAATAGTTCTGATCTGCTACATGGATTGCATACTTTAGTGCTGGGCAAATATCTCAAGCACCATAAGTTTCAGAAAAACAGTGTTCAGACAGCTTCCCTGCCCATAGTATCATGGTTTTGACAGTGATCACAGAGAAATCATTTGAACAGCGACCAGTCTATCAGACATGCTCTCTTCTTATTATTAGAAAATACCCTGTTGACACTTGGGCACTTAAAATTTCTTCCCTTCTGTTGAGAAATAATTTTGGCTCTACCTCTCTGCCTTTCCACCTTTTCAAGGGCTGAAGGGGGAAGGAAAGGCAAAACATGTTTCATAGGTGCTTCACTTTGTTCAGAGTAACAGAAGTCTCCACGGATATCTTTGCTCTTCCTATCTTTATCTACTTACATTTGAGAACTATCTAAATCCAATCTTACAGATAGCCGGAGAGGAAACCTACGGTTTTGTAATACGTGTAATCTTCCTTATATTAAAAACATGTACATAAAAAAGTACAGATACACATGCCTCTGTCACAAACTGGGTGTAACATCTTGCAGAGACCAGCAAAATTTCAAAATATCACAGAACTTCACAATTTCCAACCTCTGCTGTGGATTTCCTCCAAAAAGGAGTATGTGTCAAGATACCAAGCTCCTACCTGAAGGAGGGTATTTTATATAACTCCAGGACCCTTCCTTCCCATCTTATTTCTTTTTTTTTTTGTTTGCCTTTAAAAATGTTACCCAGCATCTAACAATCCTCCTAATCAGCCACAATATTGACAAAATTCACACTGAGTACAAAGACCAAAATGTAGCAATGATACTGTTCTGTGAGCTGGAGCTACCCTTGCAATATACATTGATCTCCTCTGGCAGGCTAACAGACAGGCTAAAGACAAAAGCAAGACATCAGAAACACTGGTTATACTACCAGTGAGAACACAGGAGGCCACAACTTACAAACGACTTGACTTCTTGGAACAAGCTTAATGGACAACAACCATCAAAAAAACTGCATGCACAAATAGCCCTGGTACCTCTAGAATAAACCAAAATGTAGATCTAGAAGCACTGATGCAAACATGCTGACAAACAGCATAACAAAGAGCATTCAGGAATATTATCAGGAAGCAATGCACAGGTAATAAAGCTTCACAACTTCTATGTCTGATAGGAAAAAAAAACGAAACCCACCACCAAACTGAGGCCCTGAAGACTTCAAGAGACAGAAAGATGAAAATACAGGTTATAATAACGGAATTTATAGTAAGCTGATCAGTGCATAATCAGAAAAGATTCACCATGTCGACAGACTATGCTTCAACAAAAATCCCCTGAAAGCAGAAATAACTTTTCCTAACCAGCACCTCAAGTATCTCATTATTTAACTGATGTCAAGAAAGGATCCTGCACACAAAGTACAGTGTAGCAGCATGCCCATCACTTCTGAATTTCAAACATAATACCAGAGTTGTTTACTGATTTCACCCTAGATCTTTCAGACTTAAAAGCAACACAAAGAATTTTTACCCGTATCTGGTAATAATCTAGCAAATCTAGACCTAAATTATCAACACTACGAAAAACATTAATTTCCAAAAAACGTATCAAGGATGCAGAAGACTCTGTGGGTAGAAACAAAAGCATAACAGCAAAGCTTTTACTTTAGTCCTGTCACAGTAACTAAGAAGAGTGTTCAAGCATTTCTGCATTATTAGAAGTGTAGACATGTTGTTACACAAATGAAGGAGACAACACCAGTGAAGGGGGAAAAAAAAAAAACACCAAACAACAACCAGTTAAAAGGCCCAAAACCCGTTTAAATTTATTGCTCCCAAAACCTCGTAAGCATGATCTTCAAGGTGAACGTCTTCCTGCATTTTTATTACTCTTGTCAGCACTCTTCAAATGTTTGAATATTAAAACCAAGGAGTACAACACTATTACGTAAAAGATTAAAGCATACCTGAAAAGTATTAATCAATCAGTAGTATATAGGTGTCTCAAACATTTATTTTAATAGTCTAACTCAAAGACTCCCTGCATTGACAACATCAGAGAACCTCAGACTGTACTATCCCATATGTTTTTAGGTAGCCATAATGCAAAGCAAGAATTTTACCTTAAGTGTCAGGTTTCCAGATTAGACATTCTCTTCTCAAGGTTCTCATGTAACTTAAATTTCTACTCTCACATTAATCACAACATGTTTGCTTTCATCTCTAAGAATGTGCAGTATTAATTTATTCTGTACAAAATGTCATGAGAATCCTATCCCTAGAGTACCCTTCTGCCCTAAATAAACAGGAGATTCACGAAAACTAAGGAGAACTACAGTAATACATAAGGTTGAAAAGCATTCTTAAGAGGCAAGCATTTTTGGCCTGGAAACAGAAAAGACAACTTAAGAGGATGACAATAAGAATCAAAAATAGTATAATGTGGGGCACTGTGGATCAACTGTTCACTGTCTCTTCCAATATTAACAACTAAGGGAAATCATATGAATATTCAGAACAACAGGAGGCAGCTCTTCATGTAACAGCAGGTCAGCAGAACTTCTTAATGAAGAGTGTCATGCACAGAAACACTGCTTATATGCGTTCATAAGGAGACTGGACAAGCACTTATTAAACAGATTCACTAAAAACAACGTACAGGAGTATTGTATAAAGTTCAAGACATCCCCTGACCTCTAAGGGGATGACCTCTAAGAAGCTAAGAAAATGCTCAAGGGAAAACACTCGAAGTATCTGCCCTCTTCTTACTCTTCCTTGCATGCCCATTTACGTATGTAGCAGGAGTCCCTATCCCTGATCTGAACCAGAACGGCTGTCATCATCTTACTGCAGGACATTTTTTTCTTTTAAATTTAATATTTTAGCCATCCTCAAGCAAAAGTGGATATTCAGAAAAGAAATTAAGAAAAATGTAAAGCTATGTCAGTACTGTTGTTATTTCATGGTCAGGAGACAAAAGAATGAACTTCACTGGTAGAGAGAAAAACAGAACAAACACCACTTCTTCACTATGAAGCAAAGAGGGAACATAACAAAAAATAATCCCCCCAAAAAAACCAACCAAACCCAAAAAACTTCCTGAATCTTTACTTTAAACATCACTGCTTCATTCTTTGTTTCAGAAGTACGGAATCACAGAATCACGTAGGTTAGAGGGGACCTCCAGAGGTCAAGTGCAACCTCCTGCTCAAAGCAGGTCCAAAGCTGCTTGCTCAGGATCTTATTCAGTCAAATCTGAGCATCTCCAAGAACAAGCATTCCAAAACCTCTCTGTAGAATTTCACCACCCTCACAGGAAAAAATAAAAGCTTTTCCTTCTATCTAAATCAAGTTTCCCCTTGTTCTCAAGTCGTCTCCGTTGCCTCTCATCCTTCCACTATCCATTTCCTAAGAAGAGTCCAAATTTGTCCTCTCTGTATCCTCCCACTAGATAACTAGTCCCCCTTTAGCCTTCTCAAGGTTGAGCAAAGCAATTCTCCCAAGTCTGTCCTCCTATGTCGTGTGCTCCAGTCCTCTAAACATCTTGGTAGCTCTCCACTGAAGTTGCATCAGTATGTCAATGCCTTTCGTGCTGTGGAATCCAAAACTGGACACAGTGCTCCAGATGTGGTCTCAGAAGTGCAGAAGGATCGGGGAGCAGGGCATGGAAATCACTTTCCTCGATCAGCTGGGTACACTTTTGCTAATATAGCAATAAGCTGCCCAGAAAGGCTGTGGAGTCTCCATCCTTGGCGATATTCAAAACTCAAATGGACACAGTCCTAGACAACCTGCTCCAGGTGACCCTGCTTGAGCACAGGGGTAGTCAAGATGACCTCCAGAAGTCCCTTTCAACCTCAAGCATTCTGTGATACAACTCAGGAAGCAGTTGGCCATCTTTGCTGCTAATTCCTGTTCAGTTTCTTGTCCACCGGGACACCCAAGTCTTTCTCCAAAGCTGCCTTCTTAGCAGTTATCTTCCATTCCAGATGAAGTACTGGCTTAATTTTGTGCTCCCCATGATACTTCAATGGTAGGCAAAAGTAGATACAGACAAAAAATCTACTTATTCAAACTACTCTCAGTTTCAAGTTTCCTTCAATGATAGAATTTACACAGAACCAATCCACAAGAGAAAGTATCACACATTTTCCTTCCATGCACCACCTCTGGCAAATTCAAATCTATAGGGTCCTATGAAAATATATGCAAGTTTAAGAATCACAATTTTAAGGAAAATTTTAAGTAAAAATATTGCTATCATATTAGTAAAGAAAGTTACGTCAATTAGATTACTAAGTACGAAAAACCTAAGTTAATCCAGAGGCAAAATTTCTAAAGAATAATGGCCCAGTGCCTTCTGAGGGGAAGCTCCATGCAAAGTAGTCTGCCTATACTACTCCACTTAGATTCTGCACCAAGGTGATGCCATTGCATATTTGACCTCTTCCAAAGCATAAAGTCTAAGGTAAATGCAGAAACCTGAATATTCATTTGTTCTTATTAATTTTATTCTAAACTCATTCATTTTTTCATGACTTGTTTATATACCCTATTAGACATTTAATCCTAGAAATCAGGTCTACTTTATGATGAGTATCACATGATAGATAACTAAGAAAAGACAGACTACAAAACACTTAATGTAATTTGAAAATTCTCACAAATTACTAGTTCTATATATATTTCAAATCTTCATTCTGTCCACTAGAACAGTGTTAAACTCAAATTGTCAACTACAAAAGTGGCTATCAAGATGTAAGATAAGACAGATGAATGAGATAGATTCCAGAAATACAAGTATTATTGCAACAGAAATCCAACTTCCTGGAAATAAAAGAAAATTCACTTGAATGAATTTCTGAGGAATTTTTATTCTTGCCATTATCAGCAACAATAATTTTACAAGGAATCGTGATCTTCCTTTACATCTTACTGAAAGGACCACGAAAACTGCTGTCTTGAGCTCTTCTTGCATACATCCTACTAAGAAGAAAAGTGAAGCCCCAAACTAAACATCAGACCAATACTGTAATTTCATGGCATTTTAGAAGTTGGTCTCACTTCTGTTTGCAGCTGAAACTAATGAATGTCTATGTTCTTGAACTTCCTGGCTGCAAGAGTACTTCAATAAAGCTCTCAGTGCCTTGCATCTAGGCACCTGTGCTACAGACTTTTATTCTTGACTGAAAAAAACCCCAGTATTATCTGCTTTCATGTGCCTTCAGAAGGCTAGAGAGCAGGATGAAGAACATGCCAGCAATCTAAGCATTCTGGCTACAACTTCTCTCAAGGCAAGAGTCAAACAATTGAGGACACAGGAATAGCAGCTGATTGCTACAGTGCTACATGGCAGCCCAAAGATTTGTTTCTAGTTAAAGAAAATGCTTTGCCATTAAACTCATATGGTCCGTGGTAAAAAGATCAGTACGTGCTTCTCAATTCAGGCAAACTTCTCTCTGTTAACTTTAGAGAGACAGTTTCAGATCAGAAATAAGATAAATACCAGGAAAGCTTGTAGAAAATAATATTCTGAGAAAGAAAACACAATCTGTGTTCAAATAGAAAGGTAAAGAAGACAGAAATCTTCCCTAAGTAGAAAAGCGGACATATTCACTATCTATGAATATGAATTCTATGATAACAGATATCCCTTAGTAAGGCAATCAAGAAAATAACAGCTAAACTACTTCAGATGTATATGAAAGAAGGATGGTCCGGATGGATCCAGAAGCAATACGCAGGTCTAAGAAAAGAACCAGATGTCAGCAGAATCTGTAACAGCAAAGAAAGAAGAAACCGTATTATTTATTCAGTCTTTTGGAATATGGCACCCAAATCATCTCTCCCCCAAGAATAACAACTGTAAACTCTTCCCTACTCCAACAAAAAAGAGATTAAGATTACTAACACCTCAAAAGCATTTGCCCAAGTCTTAAGAGTAAAAGCTGAAGTAATTGCTTTTATGGCCCCTGAACACCAACTTATTTGTGTTTATGTTCTACCAGCTGAACTCTGCAAACAGACAAATCAGTAACTTGTCCAGTAACTACGCTTTGGCATCTCCAATTGTGAGTGCTCCCTCTTTCTGCCAATTTTGTTCCCATTCTCAATACACTGGCCTTCAAGAAAAGAAGAGCTGAAAATCCTTTCTTCCTCTGTCTCAAAAAGCAAGTTACTTTTACAGTAACTGTTTCTGCTGTTTCTGTTTTTCCTTTTCTCCCTCTGCCTCTCAAGGATCCCACTATTCCAGGAACATTAGTGCATGGAGGTGGTTATATCCATCCTAACTGTGATACCTAGTTGTATCACCTCCTTGCTTCCTCTTCCTAAGAGTTTCCTGGGCTCCCACACAGGTAACACCTCACAATTTTGACTGCTGTAACTACTCTTCCTCAGAACTACAAAGTTGTTTTAACACCTCTGATATACTCATTTTACCTTCTAAAATATCAACAAAATAAGATCCTGAACACTTACTCAGGTACCTAAGGAAGTTGATTACACAGGGTTTTTTTAATTAAGAGCAGCAAATCCTTCAGCTGAAGAGACAATTGAAGCAGAAATGGCAAAACAAATGGTTCCAGAAACAGAAGTAAATAAAAGCTAGGAGTAAAGGCAGAAGAACAGGATAGCTTCTAGTAGGACTTGATTTGCATCAGAGATGCAAGAAACTGGAGGCATAAATACCAAGAGGCCTCAAAACAACCCCTATACACAACACTAAGCAGGAAGAAAGGGGAACTGGATTATTTCTTGGTTGGTAAAAGATTTCTGTCATTTAACCATGGTAGATGAGGTAAAAAGCATCTAGCTATCTCTATTTGTAGAACTGTACATAGTGTCAGATGTTCAGTATTATCAGAGGATACCAAACTAAGCATTACCTGAAGTGAGACAGAAGTGGTTTACCATATGAGGAAGAGACTCCACTATTAAACCACAGTTTGAACTGGCTGAAACCACAGAACTTCTCTTTAGAAGTGACCAGAATTAAAAAAAAAAAAAAAGAAAAAAATTGACATTTCTAATATTTAAATGTAAAGGGGCTGCTCAACTCTCACAATTACCGGTTTTGCCAACAGTATTTACTCTGGAAACTGACAGTTGGAAACAAGTTTATAAAGCAGTAAGAATGGCAGGAAGCAGCACCTTTTGTAGTTAATTGTACCAGCAAAATAAAAAGGAGGACAGCTCTGTCTCAATAGCAAAGCAGCAGAAAAAAAGAACAGATACTGCACGGGACAAGACAAAGCTGAAAACCCTAGATGCTTCCACTGGAATACTATGCAGTAAGACATTCTAGCATGGCATTCAGTGAGATTTAAACCAGTGGATACCAATACATTTTGTGAGACTAAGGAAAAAATTCTACATAAGCAACGAATCATAAGCTGCAGAATTGATATGAATATTATTGTATGTAGTGAAGACTCCTAAACCCCTGCACACAGATAAAGCAGGTGAAATGGATTTTACAAGAGTTTCACAAAAACAACTGTTTGGCAAGGAGCTGAATTTGGAACAAGGAAGCACAGCTGCCATGGCAGGTTCTTTCTATTGCTTGTAAGTGAACAGTTTGAATGGATGGCATAGTCTGGTTAGTCTTGAAGCACGTTCAGTAGTAAGTCTTCATCTAATCAAGGAAGTCAATCCTTCAGTACTGAAGGAAAATTTTCACAAAATGAAAAGACACTGCAAGCATTCTCTCCAACTAGGAAAATACTCATTTGGCCTGCATTCACCTGGTACTCACTTCTTTCCAAAGTGATCAAGAAGCCTATAAAGGGATAGCTAGAACTCCTTCCCCTCTTTTTTGACAAGCACATGAAGACCATCACTTTAGCACCTTAAGCAAGTGAATCCCAGATCATACTCTAACAAGAAGAATTTTAGTTAAGGAAAGAAAGCGGAAAAAAAGTAAAGGAACATTTTAGACTAGTAAAAGCATTAAATGCTCTCATGGCAGAATGAAAAGCACTGTGGACTGATCAGGCCAGTAAGCAAAGCAGTTAAAGACCATTTTCAAAAGTAGACACAGACTCAGCTTTATCTTAGTTCAACTGCTGAAAATTAAGAGTTATGGTTGGTTGCAGAAGTAAAGTCACAGAATTCACTTGTTCCTCACAACAAGGTTGTCAAGCCTGTACTCAAATCCAGCAAACCAGGACACAAACAACATTGCAACTGCCTTGAAAAGAAAGTTGACAAATTTTGTGGAGTCAGAAAACGTGCAATAGTATCAGAAACATTGAAACAACACATGTATGGGGTTAATATTTGGTTAGTATATTCTCAGGGCAGGCATATTTGGAGTCTGTTTCAATTTGTTGCACATATACTAATTTTAAAATGAATCCTAAAGTAATTTTTAAAATGCTTAAGTTCTCATTTTAATTATATGAAAGGCCTACTCTAAGTAAAATATTTCAGCATTTGCAGTTACATACACAATTTAGCCATCTCCTTGTCAGATATGATCTCATTCTCTTCTAGTGTTTTTCTGTTTATTCTTTTGCTAAGCATCATTCTTTAAGTCCCTCCTGCCCCTCTACATGTGAAGAGTTTTTACATGTGAGAAGTTTGAACCTCAGTGCAACAGGTAAAGAATTTATGATCTAGTAGTAGTATTCTTCTTCAGGTTTAAAAAAAAAATAATCGTTTCCAATAAAGGTTCTGACATTTTATCTAAATTGTCACAGTAATTCCATTTTGGAGGCAGAATTTTATCATTATTTTCTGTTGGTTTTTTTTTTTTTTTTTAAAAAAAAAGCATGAATTACACTTAGCTGTTTTTGTGAATGGCTGGTGTGCCATCAGGAAACTAATACACTCTTACATATAACCACAGTGGGCAATACCTAGGCAATGTCTATTTATTTATTTTCTTCTTTAATCCCTACATGGTTAATTAATGTATTTATTTTTTATAGGTTGTTTTTAGTATGAAAGAAACTTAAGCTCTGTAATTACTTCAGTTTTAGGTAAGAAAGAACAGCCATCATCTCTCAGAAAAGCAAAATGTAGGATGCAATATTAAAGATTACTTGTGCGTAATTTTCAAGCAGGTTCTGTAACTGTTACACAGAAAGCTCAGTGCATCCATCACCCTGAAAAGCGACTTAGGCACTTCAGAAGAAACCTAGTCCCCATCCCAGGAAAACACTGTTTCTTACTCCCACCAACAGTCTAAAGCAGAGGAAAGAAACTCTTTGCAGCCAATGGATTATTTGCACTCGAAACGTGGCCATTTCGAGAGCCATAGTAATTTTTATTACTTGCAATTTTAACTTTTTTTCATTCCAGGAAGAAAAAATGTCCATGATAAGTTACTGAAAATTAATTGTTCAAATCAGTGTAATATTTATTAAAAAAATAAGGATGACGTATATAGATGTGTACAAGTAATAAGAAACAGTTTTCATTTATTACTACAAGTTTATAGCATATAGAAAAGTGTATGACATTTACAACATAAGCTGCTTAATACAAAGCTTATACCAGTAAGACCTATGTATTTTACAACTGTTTGTAAGAAAACATTTGCTAAAACTGTTATGTGACACAATGATCAGTTGTACAACACAATGCTGTAATCAAATGATACATCAACTTTTCCTATATTGTTGATTCAATCAAGTTTATTTCAGTATGTAATAATGACTCTCCCACATTCTCTCCTTCACTGGTTCTCCTTTAAAAGCAAGGCCTAACAAAAAATTCCAAGAGAACATTGTTACGACTGAACAAAGCAACCTACAGTCTACCAATTGTGGCCCAATGAGTTGTCACTGACATTTTCCAAAGTCTAAATTCCTTTTTTAAAAATAGAATTCCTTAAAAACATTCAGTTCCAAAAAACTTAATGCAAATGGAAGTTCAAATCTAAATAAATCCTGCTAGACAACTAAATATTCTCAAATAATTGTGTCCTGACCAACTTTGTCACCTACAACATACACTAAAAAACTCCTAATTCTATAGTTTAAGTTTCTCTTAATATCAAAAATACCCCGAACCCCTGGAACTGCAGGAACACGTGAAGCCTATCAGTTAAGAATTACACTTAGTCACCACTCCAAACCAGGTGCACGTGAGCATTCAAATTAAGCTTCTCACAGCCTATTACAGTTCACCAGTACCAAATATTCCCACAAAATAATTAAGAACTTGCTTGAATACAGTCTGCTGTCAGACCCAAATGCACCAAAATAATGTGTCTCAATTTTAAAGGTTCTCTTAAGGATCCTCACAATAATGCACAATATCCAACACTACTTGTGAAGATTCCTGGTACTGCAAACTGCTCCTCCTCCCCAAATGAAACCAGAACATACAACTTGCTATCCATATCCTTCTCATTCTCAAACGCGTATCTGAACACAAAATACAACAGTATCAGAACAAACAGAGTACAGTCTGTAATGAGAGTTAAGTACAGATTTATCATTTGACCTCTCAAAATTCCATGTTCATTTCATAATTCCATGGGCACTGCATGTTATACTGGTTGTACGGGAATGTCTCAAGTTCAAAGTTAATCTCATGCCTTTTTGTTTCTTCGAGAGACAGTATTCAACGTTTCTTCAAGTCTTTCCATGGCTTCTGGGCATGCCTATGTTTTTAGTATCTCGGAAACCTATCCTGTCCCTTTTGGTACAGCTGTGACAAAAGAATAACGCTTATGTTACGTTTTCAGGTACGCTGATTACATATGCAAGTTGCCAGACTTGCTGTTTGTACATTGCATATACACAAGAACAGCCATCCCCAAAAGCATCAAAACCGAATGTCCAAAGAGAAAATACAAACATATATGATGCAACATTAAAGAATTTAAGAATATTCAGCACTGCACTCCCTTTTCTCTTGGATCATTGGTTTCTTAAAAATGGAAAGAGATGAAGAAAGAACCCGAAGCAATGTGCAGCACTGGGGCCGCTCACATATTCAAGTGTAAACTTCAAAATCAGATATAAAAAAATTCCTGCTAGTAAAATACTACTTCCACATTTAATAACACTCTCCCTATAAACTCAGTTAAAATGTACCAAGTAAAAAAATCTGAAGAAAAAATAATCTCCAAATTGCATCTCCTCCCCCAAAATATTTCCTATTTCAGAGCTATCCTGTTATACCATAAATACTGTGATTATCATTTAAACGTTCCAGCCAGCATTAACAACGGCTCAGAGCTAAGCTGGCTCTGCAATATGTAAAGGGCATCAGCAGCGGACTTCTTGATTTGGAATTTTTTTAACCACAAAAATTATTATCTTAACAGACTTAAGAATAAATAAAAACAAACAAAAAAATGAAAGCACAAAATTTAACATATGGAAGGATGAAAAGAACAACAAAGCCTGAAATCCTATGCTGTACAGTGAAGGAGATTAGACGTAGTACAGGTACCCAGCCAATGTATAATCAGGTAGAGCATTCTCACAGCAATGTCCAATCTCTATGCTTTGCACATTTTTTAATGTTTCGACAGCATAGAAGTGAGCTTTTGTATCTAAAAAAGAACATCACTTAAGGATCAGTAAGTCTGTGTGTTGAGCTTGCTATTAATACACTCCTAAGTGACACAACCATGAGAAAGAAACCAAAATTATTAACAGAAAGTTTAATTTCAATGCTATTTTCATCAGTAACAAATAGGTATTACTATTACAACATTATCAAAACAAGGTCCATTCCAGATAGTTTGCTCTCACTGGTATTAATTTCATTTTCAGAAGTTCTTGTAACTTAAGACTTCTAAGGAGAAGTAAACTCATGTTATGAATAACAGCATAAATTTAAGGAGTAATATTTATTTAATTTTAGTTTATAGGTAAAAAAGTAATTACCTGCTTGTATTCACCAACGCAGTTTTGACAGCAGAATCTTTTCTGCTGACCATCAATAGTAAGAATATTGTTTCCAGCTCCTTTACTGGGCAAATATTCCCCACAATGCTCACAGCAATTCATTATTAAACCATTTGCCATCCTGTATCTATTGAAGCAATGGTCACTGCACAGCTTATGAGTCATATTTTTAAAGCTAACTTCATGACGAATCTAAAAAATAAATTAAAAAAAAAGTATTCTATCACCACACAAGCACAAAGTTGCTCGAAACTACTAGACAAGCCAAAAATCTTACATTCAAGTACAACAACTAAAAGCAGATTATACTAGCTCACTATTTAAGAAAAGAGATGCTTGAAATGACTGTGAAATATAGAAAAAGAAGCTGATGTTTCTGTTGTCTCTAAAGTTCTAGGAAAAAATCTAGGACCCATTTGCTCTTGTAACCTAGAAGCAAAGATCACAAGGAAGGAAGCAATAATTTCATATCAGAGCAGAAAGTCAATTCATGTGATTTAATGAAATATTCAGTTTGCAGACCAACAACATGGCATGGCCATGACTAGCCAGACACATATGTTGTGTAAAGTAGTAGCCTGAACCATGGTGGGCCCAGCAATGGCATCAAGAGTAAATTAATGCATTCATGAGAATTTAAAAACACATATTCTACATAACTCTAAAAACATCTCCATAATCTTTCAAAACATACAGTAAAAAGTAAATGAAACTATGTATCTTGACTTTTCTCAACGCCAATTCTTCTGTGTGGGAGATCTGGGCTATAATTACAAGATTCTACACCTAATAAGAATGTTGACAGCAAATACAAAATATCAGCAAAAGGCACTTCAAGTTCCTGAAACAAAAATCAAATATTAACTTCTGAATTATTTCTTCCTTCAGTTGCTCTTCATTAATATTATGTCTGCATATCTTAATAGTTTACTATATATGAAAATACTGATCAAATATTACATTTCCTTATTTTCAGTTATCTTATTTCAGAATATAAGTTATTAATATTGTCATTACTGAGAAAGATAAGAGAAAAAACAGTCAACCAGACCTCAGTTAGTTTACCACAGATAGTGCATCTTGACTTATTCAAAACTCCTTTCGAGGGATTCTGTTTATCTTCATAGAAGGACAAACATGATGTACTGCAAAACTCCTGGAAAGACTCACTTGAATCCACTTGAGCAACAATGGTACCTTTCATTGTTGTTATATCTCTGAAAGACAAAAACACTCTCTAGCGTGCTTGTGTATAAATACATACACATATTTAAACAAGAACAGTTTACATCTTACAAGATTAATTCTTCCTTTTAACGCTTACCTTTCAAACCAGTTTTGTGGGTGTACAGTTGTTGGTCACATGTGAAAGACTAAGTTTAATAATATTTTTCCAACTACTCTAAGTACTGCAAGTACAATGTCTTTCCTGTGTAGAAACCTTTTTTTTGTTTGGATTTTTTTTTCCAACACTTTACATTATTCTAGAACAAACTGACTTTAACGTACCATTATGTACTAGTTGTGACAAACTCAATCTTACACAAAAAATTAACACAGCAAATTTAAACTAGTCCTTTTGCAACTTTACACAAAAGCTATACTGAAGTTTCATATGGAAAAAACATTTATAGTAAAAGGCAAGAAATGGTCTTTCTTTGTATATAACTCCACCATTTCCAATATTAATCTCAGGATAAGAAAAGAGGCAGAGAGAAGGTTGCTTTCTCATGCTTATAAATACAACCAAAAAAGCTTAAAACCCTACCATAAACTTACCTAGAAGTTTTATAATTGAAAATTTTTTTTAAAGTTAATTCCATCATTAAAGTTCCAAAGCACCTGAACAGTTCATGCAATTGCCTATGAAACTGCACAAATTTAATGCAGTAAATGAGACAAGCAATCACCATTAAAATTAATTTGAAATAGAACAAAACTTCTAACCAAACTGACTTACACTGTTTTTCACTGAAGTTACTTCCAGGCTTCCTTTATCTTCAACTGTATGCTAACACCATGCTTGCCAGTGCACCTTTGTAATCAGGTCTCCCAAACATCTAAGATCCTTTCTAAGGCAATTTCACTCTTAATCCCAAACTATCACATACCATAAATTAGAAGCAGTAAGGAGAAGAAATAGAAGCCTCTGTGTTTGCCCAGTAAGCAAAAGAAAAACCAAACCCTATTACTGACATACAGGAAACTCTATGAGGCAGAATAAATAAAAAAAAAAATTGACTGAGCACATCTGGATCTCTATTGACATCACAATGGATCACCAGTTAGAAAAGACATACCCCAGACACTCACAACTGGGAGCCCTAAGACTAGGATGAGTGGAAAACATTGGAAAAATGCTGTACACATCCCTAGACATACTCTCTTGAAAATAAACTTGCACATCCCCTGGGTATTAACACTTGCAAGCCTGCCTTCTTCCATCAAAGGAAAATCAGCAGATTTTGTCTTGCCCTTTGGCAAACTAGTAAGGAATTGTGCTGGGGAGTGTTATCACTTCTGTTCTGCAAAACAAAGCCAGAGCTCCTGCCCTGAGGAGCTTACAGTTTCTGGCTGGATTCCACCAGGACTTACAAACACTATTAACTTGTAACAAAGCACACATTAACTTCTACCAAAGGACATAAGTGCAAAGTCAAATAGAGTAATACAAGTAAATAAAAATCAAAACCACTACGGGGAATGCCGGGTATTTCCTATACTTTCCTTCTTATAATAATTCCTACACTATTTATCTGGTTACAAAGGTTCAGAAGAGTGCTAGAAAAGTGGGTTAAAATAAAATACCTAAGAATGCTGACTTTTCATGTTGGGTTATAAAATTTCTTAAAAGTTATTGTAGGCTTCACTTTTTCCACTTAAATGAATCTACACACTTAAAGATAAATCTGAGCATTACCTCTGAATGTCTGACCTATGACATATCAACTAGTATCATCTATACAACCTACTTTCAATATCTCATGGATTTTGCTAGAGTTCCCTTATCCTTTCACTAACCCGCACTCTGACAATATTATGTCTGCTTTGGTAAGCAAAGAACACAGCAGCAAGTAGGGAGCAAGGAGTACCTGGTTTGCTATCATCAAGTAGCAAAAATTTGGCAATAAAAAAAAAAAAGAGGCTGAGTAAAATTGGGCTTTGCAATGAAGCCATGCTACACAGGAACAATTTCACGCGTATACTGCCTTCTATCTAACTGCGATCGAGTAGGCAGCTGCATGGTAGTGGAAGAGCAAAGACCAACATCACCTCAAAAATTGTCAAAGGTGACTTCATAGAGGCTCTCTAGACATCAAATACACTATTATAAGTAACCCCAAAAAGCTAGAAATACGGTATTTTCCTCATCACTCAGAAATAAAGTCTTTTCATTTCGGGTAGTTTTGTATGTAGCCTCTTACAATACACAAATAAGGATCTCAAAACTTGCAAGAGAGCACAGATTTAGCCATGAGTTTTCAAGCTTCCAACAGAAGTAAAAATATTAGTCTAATCTTTAGCTTTAAATATAATACAGCTAGATGAATATGGAAGTAGAAATAGACTACCAGACTATTTCTAAAAAAAAGTATATAAACACATACAAGTCAACAGAAAGAGTACAGAGTGCTTTTAACTAGTTCTGTAGAGGTGAGGGTTGAGAGAATGTGAGCTTTTGCATGGATTAAAAAAAAAAAAAGACTAAATATGCTAAATATCCTAGGCTTTCAGTGTACTAATGTACTTATACACAGGATATCAATACTTTCAATAGTTCTCCACTGCCAACAGTGGAAATGTCTTCCAGCTTCTTTTAAGTATCAGTTTCTCCTTCTTTTAAAGCCTCTTGATTTTCTATCTTTATCTATCAAAATTAATGCTTTGTATATAAGACAAGGTCCATTTTTTTTTATTTCAGATATAAAGAATATATCTTGTATATTCCAACTTTGACATCTTTAAAAAAAGATAAATCTGTACTTTTTTTGTGTATTGGCTTTCATAGAAACAATCTGCCATACTCTGAATTCAAAAGCTGGTAGACTTTCTGTTTTGTTACAGCAGACACAGTTAATTCAACATTTACAAGGAATGTTAAAATGACCATATATAAAGAACTTGTCTAGTCAAATTTCATATAATTAATGCAGCAATTTCATACATGCATAACAATCTTAAGCATTACTGGATTTAGCTGCTAATATCATAGAATGGCTTGAGTTGGAAGGGACCTTGAAGATCCCTTCCCCCTGCCATAAGACACCTTCCACTAGACCAGATCACTCAAAGCCCCATCCAACCTGGCCTTTAACACTTCTAGGGATGTGGCATACACCACCTCTTTGGGCAACCTGTTCCGGTGCCCCACCATCCTCATAGTGAAGAAATAAAATATGAAACAAAATAAAAAATTCCCTTACTTTCTGCACATAACACAAAGTTTCTTTGGAGTGGGTTTGTGCGAGAATGACGAGAGGCAGGTAGTAGAACAAAAAAGGTGAGCTGATCCTTTCCGCTGATAAGCAGTTTGCCCCTTTTGTAAAGGCTTTTTGCAGTTTGCACATGTGACTTTAACCTGTTTAGAAGGCTGCTGCTGGGCAGAAGGCTGGAAAATCTGTTTAGGAAGTGATGCTACAGGTGACAAGGAATCCACACCTGGTTGCTTCTGATTCCTAGGGAAGGAAGCTGACTGGGATATCCAAGAATCTTTAAGACAAAAAAACCACACAAAAAACTAAGTTAACAGATATGTACATATATATATATATATATATAAAAAAATAATATTCACAGATATATGA
>WHYT01017053.1:457097-488989 GCA_009806455.1 Tetrax tetrax
CTTTTCATTAGTTATTTTCTTCTACAGCTGTAAGAACTATCATGTGTCCGGCCTCAGTGGCAAACTCTAGAGTGGGGGTTTCCCATACTCGTTCCTAGTCCAGCCCGCAGCCAGAGAACTACATTGCAGCCAGAGCAAAGCAGTGGGTCCACCTCTGGGATCTGCATTTATGTCATTGATTCCTGTAAGAGTTCCTGGTTTTCTCGATAATGTTTTAAATGCAACGAATACCACTTAAAGTGCAAACTGTCAAAGTCATGAGAGTTCCAAATCTTCCTCAGCAGAAATCAATGAACCTAGAAAATAGTATTTCATTAAATTATAGCAGTACACAAATCCATGTCCCCGTGTTCCAGACTCCACTCATCTTCCACCTGTATTTTTGGACAATAGACTACAATGGAACGTAAGTGATCTTTCCCCAATCTTTTGTGGCATAACATGCTACAGAGTAACTTGCATAACAAGAACATAATTAAAACTTTTTATCCAACAGAAATACATCTAGGAAAATCCCATGCTTCTGTTAAATTAGATGCTCCGTATCTTGGTATGCAGCAGAATATACAGCTCTGGGGAAAAAGAAAATCCCCAATAAAACGTAATTTCTAGGCCTTCCTCTGGAATTTAAGCTTTCATTTTTAAATAATTATCACAAAAATTTAAGAACTTTGAGCTTCTGAAGAATGTCAAGAAAGATACATCACTTAAGCATGAATTAAAATGTTAATATGAACTACTTTTTATTATTAAAAAAATCTTTTCCACACATTTTCAACAGTAGATGTCAGCTATCCCAAATACTGTCACAGCACTTGGAATTTACCTTTCAAACTTTTTATATTCCTAGCCTCTAGAACAATACTTCCCTGCTACTTACCAAAGAGTCAACACCTGCATAAATATTACTGTATTTAGTAGTACTTGTGCTACTACTTTCATGTAAAGAGTAAACACAGCATTTACTGTAACTAAATAAAAATATTAAAGCTTGGATGCCTTACTGCAGTAACTCAGTGTATTCCTGGGCTGTTATTACAACAATAATAACCAAATGTAAGGAAGATTATTTTAAATTCTGCAACTTCAGGTAAAAAGCTTAACCTTAACCTAGAGACTTCAGCAACTGCCTATACCTTATTCTTAAAGGAACATTATCTTGGTCCATAATCATTAAACAAAAGGCACCCTTTCCTCATACTATTTTCTCAAGTCCTCTCTTTCCCCAGGAGGGTTTTATTAACAACATATTCTGCTGCACAGTTTTAAAATTAGTTTTACGGACAAAGTTCCAAGAACCCTTGCTACACAAACAACTAACATACATTCCTTAGCAAGCAAAAGATGATTTTCCAGTGTGACTTTGTGGCTTCAAGGATGTCCTATTTCTCAGACATGTAAGCCAAGTTGGAAATTTACCCATTGTAATGCTTGAGAGTAAATAGAAGAGCTAGAATAAAGAGGTGAGGAGAAGAGGGAAAGGAAGCAGAACAAAATACATTCCTCTTTAAATCATTAAAGAAGTTTACATCTGAAGGCGTGAGTATCCATACTGACAGTCTTAACGTCAACATTCACTTCAGTGCCCTCTTCAAACTTTTCTACACTATTACATCTACTATCTCATATTTATAACTTGGTAGCATGTTAACACCTCAAAATATTTTGAAATTCTCCTCTTATAGGTTTCAAGTGGGAGCACACTGTATCTCTCACCAAGAATACACAGCATGTGCAGTAAAGTTACACGTGCTTGTAATTCCATTAGCGCTCAACTGCCATCACAAAAACCCAAGCTTGCCAGGCTCATTTGGGTTTGCAGCTTTTACCATGACTTCCTAGTACCTCATTAAGATTACTTCAGTATTTCCTTAGTATCAAGGCTTCATATAGCCTCCCTTAATTCTAATTTTGTTGCATTTTTCCTTTCACAAACATATCACAAGAACACTTAAAAATCTTCTTGCATTTCCTTTTCTCGCTTTCATGTCTTCCACATCACAACTTATTAGACACTGATTTTTATATGTGACTTCTTATCTCACTTTTTAACTGTGTTACCGCCCCTACTTTATTTTCTCTACAAAGGATCATCTGTAAAAAATTTTTTTTTCATTTCTTTGAACTGAGAAGGTTTATCACACTTTCTTAGTTGATTCCTGAGAGTTTCCACACCTCCTTGCCCTTATGTCTTCATTCCTCAGGTACCTATCTGCAGTTCTTTAATGGCCAAGTTTCTGAGACTGTAATGTTTCAAATTCAACTTCTTACTATAGTATGGCTGTTCAAGGTGTTCCCATTCTTTCTCACTCATTCCTGCTCTAAACTGCTATAAAAATACTCCTCACCCTCATCTGCACCAATAGATTTAATGTGGAGCCATCTTGCAAAAATGGCTCAAATGCAAAATGACGTCTTTTTAGAAAAGCTGAAAAAACTCTATCAGCACAACCTGGGGCAGAGGCGGGCAGAAAGACAGTAACAGAAGTTTTTCAGAGGTACACAGCTTTTGAAACATATTTAGCTACATCTGCATTCGTGCAGCCTCCCTTCATTGCAGGAGATTCAGATCAGGGCAATCCTGACCTACATCCTCAATTTACTAGATGTTGGTTCTTGTTTTGGAGCAGTTTTGATGCACAAAACCTAGATTCCATTCAGAAAAACAAAATGCCCGAAAGCATTTGAAACTCATCTACATGGACTTCTGTTCATCAACGTGGACTTCTCCAAGACTTTTGGTATCATCCCCACAACATTCTTGCTGCTAAACTGGAGACATATGAACGTGATGGATAAGGAACTGGCAAGGAACGGGCTGTATGGTTGTGGCCAAAGAATTACAGTTAATGACTCAATTTCCAAGTGAAAACCAGGAACAGGCTGTGGCCCTCAAGGGTCAATACTGCGACTGATACTATTTAGTATCTTCATCAACCACATATGCAGCAGGATTAAGTGCCCCCTCAGTAAGTTTACAGATAACATCAAGCTGAGTGGTGCAGCTATTAAGCTTGGGGAAAGGGGGATATCATCCAGAGGGACCTTGATAGGCTTGAGGAATGGGCCCATATGAACTTCATGAAGCTCAATAATGTCAAGTGCAAGATCTTTCACCTGGGTCAGGGCAATCTTCAAAATCAACACACACTGGGGAATGAATGGATTGAGTGCAGCCTTGCTGAGGACTTCAGGATACTGGTACATGAAAAACTGGACATGAGCCAGGAATGTGCACTTGCAGCCCACAAGGCCAATCATATCCTGGGCTGCATTAAAAGAAGCATGGTCAGAAGGTCAAGGGAGGTAATTCTCTCCCTCTATTCCACTCTGGTAAGACCCCACCTGGAGTACTGCACCCAGCTCTGGGGTCCTCAGTACAAGACAGACATGAACCTGTTAGAGTAGGTCCAGAGGAGGGCTACCAAAAAAGAAAAAAAAAAAAAAAACCAACCAACAAAACAAAACAAAAACAACAAAAAACCCAGAAGGCTGGAGCACCTCTCCTGTGAAGAAAGACAAAGGGGTCATTCAGCCTGGAGAAGCTGGAGAAGGTTCTGAGGAGATCTTATTGCAACCTTTCAATATATAAAGGGGGTTTATAAGAAAGATGGAGAGATACATTTGACCAAGACCTGTAATGACAGGACAAAGGGCAACAGTTTTAAATTTAAAAACTGTAGATTTACATTTGACATGCGGAATTAAGTTTTTTACTATGAAGGTGGCAAGACACTGGAATAGATTGCCCACAGAACTTGTGGATGCCCCATCACTGGAAGTGTTCAAGATCAGGTTGGCAGGGCTTTGAGCAACCTGATCCAGTGAAAGATGTCCCTACCCATGACAGCAGGGTTGGACCAGGTGATCTTTAAAGGTGCCTTCCAATCCAAACCATGTTATCAAATGTATTCCAATGCTTACTGGGGACATTAGGTTCTGAATTGCTGTGGTAGACAGAAGTTTCTCTGTTATGCACCTACTGCTTCCCATACAGTGGAGCCACTTAGATGAGGGGAATAGGCTAACACTGATCCAGAAGAAATCTTCCAAACCATATAGAATCATAGAACCATTTAGGTTGGAAAAGACCTTTAAGATCATAGAGTCCAACTGTTAACCTAACACTGCCAAGTCCACCACTAAACCATGTCCCTAAGCACCACATCTACACCACTTTTAAATACCTCCAGGGATGGTGACTCCATCACTTCCCTAGGCAGCCTGTTCCAATGCTTGACCAGCCTTTTGGTGAACAATTTTTTCCTAATATCCAATCTAAACCTCCCATGGTGCAACTTGAGGCCATTTCTTCTCATTCTATCACTTGTTACTAGGGAAAAGAGACTAACACCCACCTTGCTACAACCTCCTTTCAGATATTCCAGAGAGCAGTAAGGTCTCCCCTCAGCCCCCTTTTCTCCTGACTAAACAACCCCAGTTGCCTCATCCGCTCCTCATAACACTTGCGCCCTAAACCAGCTTCCTTGCTCTTCTTTGCACACGTTTCAGCATCTCGATGTCTTTCTTTTAGCGAGGGGCCCAAAAGTGAATACAATATTCTCACCAGTTCTGAGTACAAGTGAACAATTCCCTAGTCCTGCTGGCCACGCTATTTCTTATACAAATACATAAAATTTATTTGCCAGAGCCTCACTATCAACAATTTTGATCTACTACTCTAATTTTGATCTTCCAACAACATGTAGATGTCACATGTCCTATTTCCTTTGTCGCTGTGGGGAAAAAAAAAGAAGTATCATGAAACTATACATGTTTGTATATTAAAGGCTTTCGGTAACAGACTTGTTTCAAGATTTGCAGAATGGCTCTGTAAATTGATGTATTAAGTCCTTACACAACATTCTAACAATGCTAACTAGCAAATCCCTAAAGCTGTGGTATCTGAAAACAAAGTTTGCTATCCAACATCCTACATTCTGTTTCTGAACTGTAAACTCAATCCATGAGCTTCAAATTACATAAAATCAAAGCATTTTTATCATTGATAAGCTTAAATTCACTAAGCAAGACCCTGCACCTCCACTGGAAATATTTTAGAAATCTAGAAATCAGAACAGATGGAACATCATTGATCCAATTTTAGACTGGAATTGTGTAGACTATATTAAACATATTTAAGATCAAATCCTTCCTGTCATATTATCAATGTTTGTAACAGGCAGGACTAACTTCTACTGACTAGATTTTCTAGAAGAAAAGGGAGCAACTTCCAGACAAAACCAACAAAATCTAAACTTGTATCTGGAAAAAAACCTTCCTTTACATCTTTGTAAGTACAAAAACCTGTAAATGATCCACATGTACAGTATTTCAGGCTTTTTCTTGTATAAAAGCCATTTCTACTATAGCTGTCTTCCCTCTTTCCCCCTCTTCTTTCTTCTTCTCATGTTCTGTCATTTTTCTAATTCCTCTCTGGTTTGGCATTTTTCTCCGTTTTACCTGTGGTAGACCCTCCTGCTTCCTTTTGACCTACCACTCTTTATTTTTCACATAAAAAAGAGCACAGCCATAATGAAATCCTATATAAATACACCTTGAGATACATCTCTCATGTCCACTTATAAATTTATTTTTTACTCCATTCTGAATGAGTCATCTTCATAAGGCCCCTAAAAGGACTCCCAGTCACTACTGTCTCTCTGAACTCAATCTATTTCAATACTGTTATGGTCCCAGCCTATCAGACTTCACATCAAATTCTGGTATGTCTCTGTCAATCACACCAAAAACAAAAGTTCAGTATTTCAAGGCAAAGTACATGCTGATTTTCTTAAGATGTGCTTTCCTCAAGAAAAACAAAGGCAGTATTTTGAGGTAACAAACAGTTTAATTTCTTATCCACAACTACTCAATCATCCCTGATAAAACAATTATCATAACCCATGTCTAAAGGATCAACTAGCATTAGTGGGAATGTTGGCTTTAAAAGATTAGAAGTTGAATTTCTAAATTATTCAGTGAGACATCCAGACTACAAAAACCAGCTTTCAACTTCAGAAGTCAAATTTTCAAATCAGTTTCAAAACTAACACACACAAAAAAAAATCACAATCTAACATCCGACTTAAAGCTTAGCTTCACACTGCCAGTTTCATAATATAATACAAAAGATACTAATACTTTCACAAAAGTACATTTGGTAATATATGACCAAATTGAAGAACTGTGCTACTTAAACAGTCGTTGAAAAATAGATTGGAAAAAAATTATGTCTCTTAATCAGCACATGGGCAAGTTAAGAAAATGTGCATTAACAAAAAGTCTGCTGGACCTAGATCCTACCCATTTTAATTTTTTGTTTTGAAATGACCCTAATTAGTCTGAAGTTAAACCTGTACCAAAAGTGGTAATTCAGCTTCTCCCTCCCCACCACCACTTCTAGTCTAACAGGGCAGGGGAGTACCAGTATACGTTGGAACTTGGAAGGTTTTAACTGCTTATGTGAAAGCTTAAATTCTGAAGAATAGCAATTCCAGAAGATCATTCATGGCTGCTCCATTTGCTTTTTAGCAAAATCTGTTTACTTGCTAAATCGAGCAACAATATACTGGTATTTACTGAGATATAGAACAAAACCAGCCAGTTCAAAATAATTAATATTGTATGATATAAATACATATTATCACAAGATACTAAATAGCAGTTATAAAGCATGTATAACATACTGCAGGAATACCTGAGTCCACAAGTAACTTGGATCCCATTTTGTTAAGCATCATAAATACTGAGAATTGGTCAGTGTGCAATGAATTATGACAGCTAGCTACTTACAACTTAAGATCAGACTTCCAAATTCAGGTTTTTTTGCATGTCAAATTGTATTCAGATGGCAAGACAGCAGATCAGTAAAACAGTTTAATAACTTTGATGCATTATACTAGTCACAAAACTGCACAGAAAGGTAGAAAAGTTACATAGCTACACTAATCTCTATTTGTGTCAATTACAGGCGTACACATGTCATAAAGGAAGTTTTGCTTTAGATAAGTATTTGTGTCTCAAAACATGGTCTACCTACCTAACGCATTACATCATTGAGCATATTTTATTCCAGAGCCACAAATAAGGTTGTGATGGGGATGAAGGGAACCAAGGTCTTCCACAGGAATTAAAAAAAAAAACAAAAAACTAAGCAGTGCCACTGCCAAAAATATTTAATCAAACATTCTATTATTTATTTTCGTATTTTAAGGAAACATTCAGAATTGCAACTTACCAGGATTGTGATGAGTCACAGATTCTCCATTTTGAAATACATCTCCAGCCACGTTCACTCTACCAGGATTGAAAGGTCCTACACCAGTCTTGGTCTGTGAAGTCAAAGATGGGGTGTATGTTTGCATATTAACACCAAAATTACTTGACTGTAGTCCGTTAGATACATCTCCCAAGGTGGCATTCTGCACTGATGTTACATGTGTAATCATTAAGTTCACGTCATGCCCTTCAGCATTTTCTAAATGACCATCACTCACAGAGCTCATAGCACCTGTTTCTACTGTAGTAACATCAGCAATCTGAATTTCAGAGTCTGGTTCTGTGGTTATACCGCTATTACCTATTCCTGAATTTACCTTACTTCTTGAAAAACTGGAAGCTGAGAATTCCATATCGTTGGTTCTATTTTTACACTCTGGAAGTCTTCGTTCATTGAAACTGGAAGCATTCTTTTCTTGTTCTTGATTTGTTTCAATGTCTTCTTCATCATCAATAATAATAGTTTCACTTATACTCCCCTTTTGAGAATTTAAGTCTTTTGGAGGAGGAAGCATTTTGCAATCATTCCCTTGAAGTTCTTCATTTTTTGATGATGTAAACGCAGTGTTCCTTTGATCTGCTATTAGTGACGTAGAATTTTGTGGAGGTTGTATAGGTTCAATAAAAACTACATCATCATCATCTTCTATAGGTGAGTTTTGGAATTTATTAGATCTAGAAACTAAAGAACTTGGTGGACCTCCAAATGTATTTCCTACATTTGCAAGACCTGCTGCCATGGTAGTGCTCTCTACTAACACAGGAGTATGTTCAGACAGTTCTAATCCTCCCAGAGGACTCGTGTCCATTCCAGATCTGCTGTTTAAAGAAAAACATAAACCAAGAAAAAAACACATCCAACTTCAGGGTAAGATACAACTTTGTACAAACAGTTCTTAAAAATAACTATAGAATCAATAGTTCCAGTTTTTACTTTGTTTTCTTCCTGACATCACGTAAAGAAAAAAAAAGTTTTTCTATGCTGCTTTGAATGTCTTAGCATTCATTTACTTTCTAATCCTATACTAGCAAAAAAATACTGCCAGTATCAACATTTCCCACCCAATAGCTACACATCATTATGCTCAGCAACACATATTCATATATAGGAAATACAGTTTTTTATGGTATTTATCACATGATCCTGATTTCTCAGTCCCCTTCCCACCCACATATGCGCACCATGATCGTCTAACACTGCTTTTGCTGACTGCAAAGCAAGATCAAAAGTTAGACACGCAGAAAGAAAATTTGAATTCCTATTAAATTTCATTCCTGTTAGAAATGTTACAGTGTCAGTATCTATAAGTTTATAAAATAAAAGACTGAAGTGCATATCCCAGTGCCTAGGGGAAAAACAAACAAAAAAACAACAACAAAAAAAACAAACAACTTAATTTTGCATATTAACAGCTCTGACATCCAACTGATTTCCTCAAACCATACACTGCCAAAGCTCCTTAAGTGGTCCCAACATAAGCAGAACCCAGAAACAACCCAAAAAGAGACAGAACTGCTGCAATGACGAGAACAGATATGATATTGAGCAGTGCAAGGCACACAGAAACCTCTCATTTCTAGTCACTAGTAGAGGCAGCTCATTTGAGGCCCTGACTTCACTACTTCATGTTCCACTGCAGCTTTCAACAACTTCCTCTGTTCTTTTTAACAGCAAGTGATGCTTCTTCATGCTCCTTCCCAACAACTACTTTGCCTGGAGTTTTCTGCTTGCTTTTAGTAATTGTTCAGTTTAGGAAATTTGTTTTTTATTATTGTCAATTGTACCATTCATTAAAAAATTATAAAAGGCAATTTGGATATATGATTTCTACACCTGTAATTCCAAATCAGTGTATAATCAGTGCTAAAAGGCCTCAGATATCTCTAAAAAAAAAAAATCAGTACATTAAATTGATCTTGATATACACAACAAGAAAAATACAGCCATAATTACACGATAATTTGGGTATGCCTTGGAGTATACACTAAAGTGTGACTTCACTCAGCTTTCGTGAAAGGCTAGAAGTAGCTTTCTGTGCTTTTTGTTATAAATCCCCTATAAAGCAAGGTAAATAGAGGAAGTAGAAATATCCTGCCCATCAATACTTACCCATCCAGAAATCCACTGCAATCTGTTTACCTTAATAAGTTGCTCCAAGAGCTTTTATTTTCTTTCCTGTGCGGAATCTGCTCTTGTATCAACTTGCTGCCCTCCGTAAAAGCAGTGTGTTCTGAAAGAGGATTAAAATAAACATTAGATATTCAAAACAGTTTCTTTGTCTCAAACCTTTACTACTAACTAGGTCTAATAAACCAATTTCCTTCTCAATTGACCGTGTAAGTTCAAACCTGACTTTTAGCACTATCATCCTACAACGTTAGAGAGAATGTCAGTCTATACAGTCATGGCTGTGAGTAAAGCAGCAACAGTACTGTTTATTCTATTTTTACACTCTGTCACATCGCATTTCCAGAATCCTTTGTTCGATGCTTTATAGATAGATGGAAAAAATACAATGTTTTGTAAGAGAGGGACCAACATAACTGCAATTAAGTAACCAAACACAAGAATTAAAAAGTATATATATATATAACAGAATATTTTAAAAAATTAAGTAAACCGGGCTATTGAAAAAAGAAACCTCAGCAGTTACATTTCTTTGTTTTTTATCATGTCAGCCTCCTTGATGCTTGCAGCAGAATATACTACGCTAAAATTAAGATATAGCAAGAGAAAACTTACAGAACATACATGATAAATCAGGCTTACAATGCAATATAAACCTTACTTCGCTAATAATTTTCAAATTCTGTATATGCACTGCAACGACACTTAGCACAGGTTTAGGCATTAATATCTGGTATTAACACGTGATCACTCCAGGAGACTGAAAACGTTCAAAGTTCAAGCCTATATTTATTCTTCAGGTTTTGTAACAGTCATTAGGTTTCCCAGACCTGGTGGTATTTTTAAAATAGAGAGTATCAACTTGCGCAGTTACCTACTGTTTGAGGACAGCCCTCAAAATCCCCAGACAGTAAAAAGGTCCAGTGGAATAAAGCTCAAATATTCTTCTACGCATTTACAACACTATTCAAGCCCTCTTGTCCATTAACTAAGTGGGATGGGGGTTGGGAGGGGACCAAATAGCAAAGCTGTGAACTAGATTAATCCTAAAAGAGAGGCGACCACCTTTTAATTCCTTCATATGCTAGCCTTACAGTCAAATGCCATTATGTAAAAGCATTTGAACTGCAATAAAAGGTAACACTGAGTTGGAATGAAAGAGGTTTTCTTACAAAAAAGAAAAAATTGTATTATCAATGCAGTTGGCTTGTACCTCCCCAGAAATCAGTCAGTTACACTGAAGATTAATTTAATCCAATATTCTCCTTTACCTATCTTATTTTTCCCTCTAGGGCTGAATAATTCAAACTTAGATTTCCCTGCATCTCAGCTTTTGCTGAAAAGAATTCATTCGGTTCACTGATTCTTAAAATTTCCCAGCTTTATTCCATACAAGCACAAAAAGCATCACAAGCACATAAAGCACGCAAGCACATAAAGCACGCAAGCACATAAAGCTTTTAATAAAGTTTTAAATATACCTGAACAGATGGGAGCAAAGAAGAAATGAGATTATGCCAAGACTACACCTCAGGCCTGACTCAAACCTTTGCTATTCCTATTTTTACAGATCCTTAGTAGAAATAGACTTGGGCTGTATTACAGTACACACACATAATAGCAAATACCAAAGGTAAGACCCAAAACATATATCTTTTTGCCTAAATATATTTACTTTTTTCCACAAAGGCTCTTAAAAAGGTTTTAATGACCTGTATTGATACAGGTCATTTATGTTGTATGATACAACATAAAAATAAGAAATGTTTATGTGCGTAACTGCTAATACATAGTCTTAAGTAAAATCTGCATATATTTCCTCACAAATATCAGCCTCTACCTCTGCAAGACTCAGCAACAAAATTAGTCAAAAAAATCAGAATTTTTTTTTCAGATATTTGCAAAATTAAATAGCTTGTGTTCTAAAAATGCTAGTACCAAGGAGAAACACAAACACTGCATAGGCAGTGTCACAGTCAGGGTTTCGAAATGAACAACTACCAAAAAAGGAACAATCTACATGGTGAGAAGAATAGATTTACAATGGGAAACTAGGAAAAACCTCACACAACTAGTAACAGTGAAAGATGCTTAACAACAGAAACACAATTGCTAGAAATCTGTAAAATTGATTAGACTGACCACTGGTTTAATTGTTGAGACTTTGAAAAAACCAAACAAAACACAAACTGGTGAGATCTAGTCTGCAGAAAATGCATGTTCAATAGTGCTGCAGAATGAGCTCAAGGCTTTGTGGTATCGCACAGGCATCAAAATTGCAGCTGGATGGAAAGGGAGGCACTACCAATACACAACAGCCCTTCCTGAACCAGACTTTGTTGCCCTCCTTTTAAAGTTAGCCTACATCACTCGTCTATAAAAGTCTTAATGATGAAATAAATTACAGTGCCATAGCTACATTCAAGGCTTAACTACTGGAAGAAATAAAAGGCAAAATGCAGGCACTTCTCTGTAAGGATAGCAAATACTGCAGCTTTTAAGACAATCAGTTAAGTAACGCTTTACAGGCCGAGTCTTAACTCCGTAGTTGAATGATAAAATACAGTTTTAAATTTATCATGAATTGCAGAAATTGGGGTGAGGTGTCTGTCTACCTAAAAAAAAAAAAGTATCAATGCCACTTTAACAGAAGAAGAAACTGGAATTTAAAAGCCTTTACTAAGTGCCATTAATAACACCTGGGATGAAGATGACAGAAGAGCACAGTCAAGGTTATGTACACTTGGAGCACAGCCACAAAAATCGAAAGGAGTCACTAAAATTTGGCTAAAACTACAGTTCCACCAACACAGGGCACTTGAAACAGACATCCTAAGCAGGACCAGCATGTGCAAGTACTTCCATATAAAGGCTAGAAGCCTAAAAATAAAAACTGAAAACCTGAAAGACTGCTTTTGAGCTAATAGATAATTGAGACATCTTCAAAAGTGAATGGATGAACAAAATTCAGGAGACAGTATTATCCTAAGGTACAGACATAAGAACAAGAAGAGATTAATTAATTTGCCCCAGTAAGGAAATACTACTTTCTGCTAGGGAAGTATCCCAACTAAATTATTTCCCTCAACAGCTACTGTGCTACATTTAAATTTCATATGCAAACTAGAAGAAATAGCACACTAACAGTATGCTAGCAATCAGCTCCACTCAACAGTGACAGCACGCGTGACGTAAAGGGAACAAGAAAGGCTGCAAAGTAATAACTGAAGAGTTCAACTACTGTTGTGCTGACTAGGAGAAGAGGGTAGATAAAAACAAACAAACAAAAAAAAAAGGCAAAAATTCCCCAACACCAAAACACCACTGAATGATGGAGACAAACTCTTATATCACAGAAAACTGCAACCAGCTAGAAGACTAACAGGAGGAAAAATAACTCCCGATCTAATTCTGAGCCACACAACATAGATAAAGATGTAATTATCCAGATAGCACTCCAGAAGAGCATATTTAAACTCCCAGGGGAATTTAGGGGAAAAAAAAAAAAAAAAAATTTAAAAAGGAAAATAACTTAAGTGTGAGAAACTCAGTTAAAAGGAAACTAAATGGAGCAGCTAAAAGAACTAAAAGCTTCTTGAGAGCATGAAGGCCATTTAAAACCTCATCATATTAAGTACATACAACCAATCTACGAAGATCCCAGAAAACTACAAAGACTACTACTAGGAAGTCTCTGAGCTAAAAAGATGCTGGAATGGTACTAGGGGAAAGATTCATGTACATTAGCCCTATTATTTACCTTTTGCTAGGAAGTTCAAGACAGGCTACTGAGCTATGCCAGAGCAAAGGTATGTCTAAAATGCCAATTCCTCCCAATTTTACAAACAGTAAAATTTTCCTAAAGAAAAAGAGTACCCAAGAAGCCTGAAGCACAGCAGAAAACACAGAATAAATTCTTTGCATTGATGTTCAGTAAGGAAAAGATCCGGGAAAACCATATCTAAGTCCTGTCCTTCTACAGGTCAAGTCAGAGGAAAAATGTTATATCAAAGTGCTAATAGTAGAGGATATTAGAACAAATCACTAGGGCCACATGGCATTCACTTAAGACTTCTAAAGACAGTAATAAATTTTATATTTCAGTATCTGTAACCAATTACTTAGGTAGAAGGTGAAAACAATAACCCAAATAATTACAGACTACAGTCCTGTCTCCACTACTAAACAGAGTGATAGAAATTACAGCAGAATAAATATACAAAAGAAAAAATAATACATGGAGAAAGAATTAACATGGATTTTGCAAAGAGAAGGTAATGCCTCACAGGACTACCGGAGAGATCTTTTGAAGGGCTGACCACTTGTTGACCAACCCTGATTAAACTGGTATACAGCACTTCAGAATTCCAAAAGGCATTCAAACACATTCCTCACTAAAGACTGCAGTGGAAACTATCTATAATAAAGATTTGAGAAAAGGTTCTCTGGGGGATTTGTAATTATTTCAAGACAAAAATATCATGTATTGTTTGCTGTTATCACAATAAAGAGAAGCTACCAGGTGGGTTCCAAAATAAAATTATATAGGTCAACATACATAAATTAAGCATAAGAGACAATGACTCCTGAAGTGACAGTTCCTAATCATAGGAAATTATTCACAGCAGCTGAAAAGAGAAACTGGTTGTAAAGAACTACAAAAGCATATCACAGTGCTGAATGCTCAGACAATATGGTAGGCAAAATCACTGGTGATAAATGCAAGGCAATGAGCAGCGAGAAAACGGTAACTACACACATTGCAATTCCTCTAAAGCAGTAGTCAAAGATCCAAGTTGCAACTCTTTCACTCTTTCAGATCAAATCTCCTCAATCATCAATGACCAAAGAGGAAAAACAATATAAATGAAGAACAAAGAAAGATACAGAACACATTTGTCATTACATAAGCAAGATGCTGGTGAACACGCAGTTCAGGTCACTCCCTTCTCAAATAAAGGTGAAAAACACACGAGTTACACAAACAGTTTTTATTAAAGGAAAAGTCTTCTTGCTGGAGAAGACAGACAACTCAAGGAAGATGACAAATAACACAGCTATGCCAAGTGTCTTACAATACACAAACAAAAAGGCTTCCAGTGAAATAATTAAGTAGCTTTAATAATCTATTGTGCAGGACAACATTTTGTTCTCCTCTCAATTGTGAGAGTCACTGCTGCAGAAGGCTACAAAAGCCAGAAATGCAACCAGTTCAAACAGAGATCGGGCAAACATGAATAAGCACACTGACGATTCCTAAATATAGTAGTCTAAAGACAAGTCCACAAAAGTCCTTAGCCAGCTAGCTCCTGAAAGGCAGAATACATCTGCAGAAAAGTCACGCTTTAACTGCCAAGTTTTTATTCCTAGACATCACTGTTATGCATAGGTTACTGAGTTGTCCACTAACCTAGTACAGCAATTATGCTAACCTAGCAGAGGAATAATAATATTCTTACACAGAAATGTCACTAGCCTCACGGAAGCTTTACCCACTTACCCAGAATCTGAAGTCTGGCCTATAGTTGTCAGGCTAACTTCAGCTGAGGGACTGGTGTCAATGTTTAGGCAAAACAATCAGGTGACAGAGTAATCTGAACATATCTCAATGTTCTGTGAGGCTGCACAGTTCTAATGATCAATTCCTGACCCTGACGTTTCTTTGACCATAGCATTATTTAATTCCTTAATTCAGCTACTTCCAAGAGTTCTTATCCTTCCTTATTAGAGAAAGTCACCTTTTGTCACTTGACTTTTTATAGATCTGATGATCAAAGCCTCAGTCTATTGTAAAGAAGCTGTCAAGAAGCTCTTTCCCTAGCTTAACAGTATGCTGTAATGTCTTGCTACAACTCAGGAACGTTCATTCCCTACACAATCGATCCAACCTACATACCATGGTTCCTTGGGATATGAACCATCAACTGAACCCCAGTGGTTGACTGAATGTATGCCACAGTTCACTCCAAAAGTAAAATAAAACACTACAACTAAAATAATCTTTAAATAGCTCTTTTACACTCTGAAGCAGTCTAATACCCCAACTACACCGAATTGTAAGGCCTGAAAAATATTAGAAAAGCAGAAGTAATTCAACATTTTTCAAGGGCTGAAATTTAAGCCAGCTTTAAGCTAAATCTGAATGCTGCTACTGCAGTCAAGTCTCAATTTGGGTAGTGAATAACATATACTGTGTATGGACAGACACCTGCCTCTGTGAGTAAGGACTCCATGTGTCACAGTTTAGCCCCTCTTGGGACCAAGCTATACAGTCTCTCACTCACTCCTCCCAGACTCCAAGCAATTGGGGAGAGAGAATATAACTAAAAGCTCAAGGTTTGAGGTAAGGACACAGAGACATCTTTTAAGTTACCATTACGAGCAAAACAGACTTGACTTGGGGAAAAGGACTTCAATTTATTAATGATAAAACCAAAGCAGAAAAATGACAGGAGAATAAAAGCCCCAACTTCCCTCTATCCCACCCCTCTTTCCTGGGCTTAACATCATTTCAAATTATCTCTACCTCCTTCCCACTCCCCTGAGTGGCAGAGGAGGGAACAGGGGCTGTGGTCAGTTCATCATATGGTGTTTTCCACTGCTCCTTCCTCATCAGGGAAGAGCTCCTCACATTCCTCCCCTGCTGCAGCGTGGGGTCCCTCCCAGGGGCTACAGTCCTTCACAAACTGCTCCAGCGTGCGTCATTTTCCACGGGGTGCAGTCCCTCCAGAACAGCCCCAGCACAGGCCCTCGATGGGCCACAGCCTCTTCAGGCATCCACCTCCTCTGGCATAGGGTCCTCCACAGGCTGCAGGTGTAGGTGGATCTCTGCTCCTCCCTGGGCCTCCATGGGCTACACCACAGACAGCCAGACTCATCATGAGCTGCAGGGGAATCTTGTCAGGAGCAACTTTACTCCTCCCCGTCCTTCTTCACTGACCTTGGCGACTGAAGCCATTCCTCTCACAATAAATTCTCCACAACTGGCTCAGGCAGACGCCTCTCAGGTTCTCTTCACTTCTCTCAGCCAGGCCAAGCCATACGGGCTAAGTCAGGCCTGAACAGTCGCCCGGTGGGAGGCCAGAGGTTGAGGCCTGCAAGGCCCACAAAAGGCTCGCACCTCCTCCTCTCTGGCCCCGCTTCTGCTTCTTCACTTGTCTTTTTAATTTTCCCCTTCTTAAAAACATTATCACAGAGGCGTTCTCAGTATAACCAGCAGGCTTGGCCCTGCCCAGTGGTGGGTCTGCCCTAGAGCCAGCCAAGTCCACCAAAGGGGAAACTTCTGGCAGCTTCTCGCAGAGGCTGCTACTGTAGCTCCCCTCACTACACAGAACTAGTACCCGATGTTAGAAAAACAAGGAGTTGTAGGGCCCTCCTGGGTCATCAAATATAAAACTCTTACCATGGGCAACCACACAATAAAACCACTGTTGTTAAACATTCTTAATATAAACATTCAGCATTTTCTTTGTTTGGTGTGGGTTTTTTATTTTTGGGTTGGGTTGTGTTTTCTCCCTTCTTATATCCTTCCTGAAGGATATCTACTCATTAACCCTACCATTTTATGCTCAGATACATGGTGGCTCTGATTACTGTCAACTTTTACATCTTTGACTTTAACCCTTTGACTTTAAACCAAAGGGTTTTAACCCTTTGTTATCAGGTCCACAGACTCATTTTGTTATGCGATCATGTGGCATGGTTGTTTCTACAACCACATATGTAACCAGACAAAAGTTGATCCAGCTGACAGACTTTCCTGCTGGAGTCCTTTCCAGCCAGATTAGTTCCCCAAAACAAAAATATCTGGGCAACAACAATAACAGCTGTCACTGAACATAACAAGGTTGGTGCCACAGCTCTGAATTGCAGTGCAGAGGTCATTTTAGCAGATAGAATAGTAGTGGCAAGTTGATAGCCACAGACTGAACTGCACTACCCTGACAATAAATGCTGTGTAAAACACTCCAAAATGCACTAAGACAGCAGCGACAGACTGAATATTAAAACACATGTATATCCACTGGTCACAATCAGTAGGGTATTGGAACTTGTAAGACTTGACGCAAACCTGACATACTACATTATGGCCACAATGACAACTATTTCATCAGTCTACCAGCTTCACAGACAAATCATGCTAGCAAGCAAGCTCAACATCAGTACTTGCATACTTGGTGCTAAACTCAAGCGCAAGTATTCACATCAAAGTATGGGTCCTTCTTAAAATATCATACAAGTCAATTAGAAATATTAACCAAGAGTAGGAATAACATTTAACACTAACCCATCAATCTATTTACATTGCTGGTTTTTCTCAGAACACAGGTAAGAGCTTTCAGGAACAGGATACTAAGTTTAGGTCCACAAATCTAATCTATCCATTGTCTGAGTACCACCATTACAAAAGCAATTAATTCATCCTAGAGACACTACTCCAGAATTTACTTTCCAGTAGGTTTAGAGCTGCTTAAAATTTCATTCTTTCCCCGTATTTCCAAAGCAGTTGCATGGATTGAAGAAATTAGCTTACTAAAAGTCATTTATGTAACACCTAAAATGCATTTGTCAGATTTCAGATAATTTAAGAGAAAAGCATATGCACACAAAGACCTCTAATCCAGCAAAGACAGCATCTAAGAACAGTAAAAAGGCAAGATCTACATAGCAAAAGAAATATTTTGAAGCAGTTAAGTCAGTAAGTTTTGGTTTTATTCAGAAGAGAAACTATTTACACACAAACTAAAGCTTTCTGAAAACATGCAAACTTCAGTATCTCCTGAGCATCTTAACTGCACTGCAGTCACCAATATTGCGTGTGAATGCTGACATCTGGTTCCAACAGAATCTTCCAGGAACATGTGAATACCTTTACTTAACACAGCCTCTTCCTTCAGTCTTCCTACTCAACGAGTGCTAAGAATTGCTCCCTTGTATGCATTAACAGAATCAAAATTCAGGGTCAATCTCAAACTTGATTCTATTCAGGGTCAATCTTGAATGCAAGCGGACCCACACCAAGAATCTATACTTTTCAAGACTACTCATAGGGGAGTAAGTAGCACTTGGCATAGCAATTCATAGCAAATCAAAATCATAATATTGACTACCAACGTATAAGCTTTATAGCAGCCATACTGACACATACCCCTCCCTTATATGCACACTTCTATGTATTTCATGGCTGTTTAATCATTAAAAGATACTGATCAGCAAAAACCCAGCACCACTTCTAGCCCTAAAAGCCATTATGTGTAACATGGTAGTAAATTTTCTCTCTCTGCTACTCAAGCAGTAACATGCTACTTAAGGATACTCTTCGTTATAAATGGAATATGAAACAAGACAAAGAACCAAAGGACCCACAGAAGAAGTTTTATCTAAACGCTTATCTATTACTTATATCCAAATGCGTATCTATTTCTAGGAAAGTAGGTAACACTAGACCACAGCAACAGACTTGAAAGATGACCTAAGTGGAAAGGGAGCAGTACAGTAACAGTAGAGAAACACTATGCTAAATATATGAAAATAGGAAAAGGGAAAATAAAACGCTGAAAAGTGAAAAGAAATATTAGAAAGTGGCCTTAATACAGCATGCAAAGAGGCCAAATTGTCACTTGACATATCTTAGTTTTTTAAAAATGTAACACTTCGTAGGAAAAAAAATACATAACTGAATGGCTACATCAGAAACAGACCTATTACTATTTTAAAATAGTAAAATTATTTATATGTCTGGACTGAGCAATGGAATATAGGTCACTGATAAATGTCAGTGGGTCACAACACACATTTCAAAAACGTGCCTTACTCTTGCTCCACAGGGACCAATGAAGATTAATTGAGAATTCAAATTTATGAAGTCCCTAGCTTTTGCTAGCATTCGAGAAACTAAACTGAGATAGCAATACACAAAGCACCAACAAATGTATTACAGCAAATGCTACAAATTTAGCACTGATACTAACAAGAAAAGGATCTATAACTAAGCAAATATTCTATTTCTCCTTCATAAAAGGCATAGTTGCATTAGCTATACTTTTGATACAACTATATCATGATTAGTGACTATACTAATCTGTAAGCACGTAAAACACACGAGTAGCATGCAATTTTTCAAATTTGTAAAGAAACTGGAGGTATAACCAATCATGCACATACCAATCAAATTTGAAGAAAACCCAACCAGAGATAGGAAAGAAAAGAAATCTCAAATGCAAGAGGCCTCTTCAGGAACCTCATGGGCAAAGTGCCATGGGAGGCAGCCCTGGAGGGAAGAGGGGCCCAGGAAAGTTGGCCCGCATTCAAGGAGCACCTCCTCCAAGCTCAGCAGACGTGCATCCCAATGAAGAACAAGTCAGGCAAAAAGGCCAGGAGGCCAGCGTGGATGAGCAAGGAGCTCCTGGACCAACTGAAAGTGAAGAGGAAAGCCTACAGAGGGTGGAAGTGGAGACAGGTAGCCTTACAGGACTACAAAGAGACTGTGCGAGTGGCCAGGGATCGGGTGAGGAAGGCTAAAGCCCTGATGGAATTGAATCTGGCCAGGGATATAAAAAGCAACAAGAAAAGCATCTACAGGTATGTAGGGGACAAAAGAAAGTCCAAGGAGAATGTAGGCCCCCTCCGGAAGGAAAATGGTGTCGTGGTTACCCGGGACATGGAGAAAGCTGAGGTACTCAATGACTTTTTTGCCTCAGTCTTCACTGATAAGGGCTCTTGTCTCCCCACCCAAGCTGTGGAAGGCACAAGCAGGGACTGTGAGGATGAAGAACCACCCACTGCACTCGAAGAGCAGGTTCAGGAACATCTAAGGAACGTGAAGATGCACAAGTCCACAGGACCTGATGAGATCCATCCGCGGGTCCTGAGGGAACTGGCAGATGAAGTTGCCAAGCCGCTGGCCATCATATTTGAGAAATCATGGCAGTCTGGTGAGGTCCCTGATGACTGGAAGAGAGGGAACATAACCCCCATTTTTAAAAAGGGGAACAAGGAAGAGCCAGGAGCTACAGGCCGGTCAGTCTCACCTCTGTGCCTGGCAAGGTCATGGAGCAGATTCTCCTGGAAACCATGCTAAGGCACATAGAGAGCAAGGAGGTGGTTGGTGACAGCCAACATGGCTTCACCAAGGGCAGATCGTGCCTGACCAATTTGGTGGCCTTCTATGACGGGGTGACAGCATCGGTGGCCAAGGGACGAGCAACGGGTATCATCTACCTGGACTTGTGCAAAGCTTTTGACACTGTCCCGCACGACATCCTTCTCTCTAAACTAGAGAGGCATGGGTTTGATGGACAGACACTTGGTGGATAAGGACTTGGCTGGATGGTCGCACTCAGAGAGTGGTGGTCAACTGCTCAACGTCCAAGTGGAGACTGGTCACCAGTGGCGTCCCTCAGGGGTCCGTGTTGGGCCCGGCCCTGTTCAACATCTTTGTCGGCGACATGGACAGTAGGATAGAGTGCACCCTCAGCAAGTTTGCCGATGACACCAAGCTGTGTGGTGCCGTCAACACACTGGAAGGGAGGGATGCCATCCAGAGGGACCTGAACAGGCTGGAGAGGTGGACCCGTGCCAACCTCAAAGTTCAACCAGGCCAAGTGCAAGGTCCTGCACCTGGGTTGTGGCAAACCCAGGCACAAATACAGGCTGGGCAGAGAATGGATTGAGAGCAGCCCTGAGGAGAAGGACTTGGGAGTGCTGGTGGACGAGAGGCTCAACATGAGCCAGCAATGTGTGCTTGCGGCCCACAAGGCCAACCGTATCCTGGGCTGCATCAAGAGGAGCGTGGCCAGCAGGTCAAGGGAGGTGATTCTCCCCCTCTACTCTGCCCTGGTGAGACTGGAGTACTGTGTCCAGTTCTGGAGTCCCCAACATAAGAAGGACATGGACCAGTTGGAGAGGGTCCAGAGGAGGGCCACGAAGATGATCAGAGGGCTGGAGCACTTTTCCCATGAGGACAGGCTGAGAGAGTTGGGGCTGTTCAGCCTGGAGAAGAGAAGGCTCTGGGGAGACCTGATAGCAGTCTTCCAGTACCTCAAGGGGGCCTACAGGAAAGATGGGGAGAGGCTGTTCAGTAGGGCCTGTTGTGATAGGATGAGGGGTAATGGTTTCAGAATAGAGGGAGGTAGATTTAGATTGGATATTATGAAAAAAAATTTTCACAATGTGAGTTGCAGAGCACTGGAACAGGTTGCCCAGAGAGGTGGTGGATGCCCCATCCCTGGAAATGTTCAAGGCCAGGCTGGATGAGGCTCTGAGCAACCTGATCTAGTCAGGGATGTCCCTGCTCCTTGCAGGGGGCTTGGACTAGATGACCTTTGAAGGTCCCTTCCAACTCTAACTATTCAATGATTCTATGATTCTAATGATTCATGTAGAACTAAATGTTCAGAAACAGACAAATTTATTAACTACCGTGATGCTGATTCTGCTAAGAAGTTAACTTTCCCTGTAAAATACACTATTTTTTTTTTTTTAAGACTCAGGACACTCAAGGTAATTTCAAGAAGCAGTTTTTACACTATTTCATGCATTTACATTTTATTAATAATTTCACCTAAACAGAACACATTCTTATTTTTGTGTTGGGGGGGGGGGGCGTTCAAGTGAACTTACAGTAAAGCACTGCATATCAATGGAGAGTATCTTCACGGTCACTAAACGATATCAAACTCAGCTTAAACACAGTAAGTTTAATAGAATACCTGATGCTGGAAGAGACCTCTGGATATCACCTTATCAAACGCACCTCAGCTCAGAGCAGCGACAAATTAGAAGCGAGATCTATCTCTGAACTTAAGTCAGGTCCTTAGGGTCATATCCAGCTGAGTTTTGAATATCTATAAGGATATAAATTTTCCAGTCTCTCTGAATACCTCTTCCATTGTTTGATTATCTTAGCCATTCAGAATTTCCCTTACTGCAACTTACGCCCATTGCCTACTCTATCAATGGGTATCTCTGAGAAGAGCCTGCCTTAATCTTCTCTGTACTTTCCCATTAACTAGTTGACTAGCAGTAACATGTCTCTGCGGCCTTTAGACTGAACACACTCATCCCTCTCAGCTTTTCCTCTGTTATGTGCTCCAGCCCCCTAAGCATCCTCGTGGCCCTCCACCGGGCTCACTCCAGTCCATCAGGACCTTTATTACAACAGGGTCTACCCAAAACTGGACTGAACACTCCCAGGAGACCACACTCGTGGTCTCACAAGAATCAAATAATGGGGAACAACTACTTCTCTCAAACTGCTAGTTACAGTCTTGCTTAATTCAGCTCAGTTTGCTGTTTGCATTCATCCCTGCGAGAGTGCATTGTGTTCAACTCGCTGTCCAGCAGGACTACCCGAAGCTGCTCAGTATCCTGTCAGTGCCCAGCCTGCACTATTCCCATACATTTTGGAAATTAAGACAATTTACTAATTGGCAACAAGAACTTTCAGTGTTTTTCTTCACTAGTGCTTCCCTGCAATTTACACTCTATACATACAGCCCATGAAACAAGCAACTCTGCATGGATAACTGGTAACCATCATGCCTAATGGCACACCCAGTTTCTCAGTGCCCGATTGCACAAATCTTTTTTACTAATGCTTTTAAATTCCTTTTTCACTTTTGCATGTTCTTAGAAAGAGGAAAGACTGTCATGCCATAGCTCATAAACAAACAAGAAGTTTGCAGACTGATCATTTTCCTTGTCTTTAACAATAACTAACATCAGCTAGTAGTCTCAACCAGATTTTTCATGTCTGAGAAATACCTGAGTATCAGCTAGCAACCTAGTATTTTTGGCCCAGTATGGACAAGTTTCTTCAACAGAATTTACCTGCAGTGATTCGTGTTCAATGCATCTAGTAATACAGAGTAAGTGAAACTGAATTTAAGAGAATATGTTAATACTATGCTACATATAGGAGGAAAAGCCATGTAGTCTATGACCAAGTAATGAGCCAATGAAGCTACTGTACAACAAAGGACAGAAAATCTTAACGTCATAAACAAAATGAGATAAAAAAGACGAGGAAGGAAAGAAAAAAATAACCACAAAGTAGTTCGAGTTCTATGCTGAGGTAAGGTTGACGGGAAAGGGGATCCAAGGGAAGAACGGGTCAGCGAGACAAGTATGATAGGTTTTCACAGCTGCACTCGCTGTCTGGCTCCAAGTTACACTATGCAAGACTCCAGTTTACCAAACTAGTTTTGAAGAGTAAAAGGTAGCTTTATTTTTAAACAACAAGATGCATACTGTATTTGCTAAGGCTGCAGTTCCACAACAACAAACCACATCCAGTCTAGGACAGGACTACTGTGGGTTTGTATTCTCACTCCTCTCTCCCACGTTCTCCAGCACAACTCTTCCTCCCTTTCTCTGTAGCTGTTTACAGGTCCTAACAGTCAGTCTGCCATGGGAGTTAACATGGTAAAGCTGAAATACAGAAAACAGAGCAAATGTCCAACACCTACACAGCTCCCCCTCAAAAAAAATTTCATTGTGATGATTCATGAAGCTAAACTGATTCCCAAAAAAAGAAACAGAAAATGCCACTGCTAGTACAAAGAAGAGGATAATGACAACCCTAAGTTAGGCTAGTTTAAACGGTCATGCAGCAAGCATATATGCTTATTAGAATTTAACCTCATGAAAAACACACTATATAGCATCTCTTCTAGGCCAATATTTTGTCTTTCCAGTCCAAATCTGCAACTGGAATAAATACCTGCAGAACATAAAGTCTATTTCAAGTTAAAAAAAAAAAAAAAAAAAAAAAAATCTATTTATCTTTGCTAGTAGGGAGCTTTCCAAATCCTCTTTAAACTTTTGCCTAAAAACAAAGAAGTGATGCCTCAATAAATTATTCCAGCTCTTAGTTAACTCAATTCATAGTTACCCTACCTTCTGAAAGGCTACACACTTCCCTGTTTGAATTTGTATTGCTTAGGCAATAATCAGCACGCAGGAATTAAGCCTTTAACGTTGGTGGGGAGGGCAGGAGCACCCTATTACCTAATATGTACCCAGATGCATAGTCTCTCCTAGACCAGAATTCAGTCACACTCTAATCTATTCTCTTTTAATTGAGGAATAGACTGTGTTTCTAAAGTTTGTTAATAGAAAACATGTTTTCCACTCCTCCTTTGGTCAGTCTTGCAGGTCTTCTCCAAACTCTTAAATTCTTTTAATTATTAAAAATGCTAGACTTAGTTCAGATCATAGTTGCTGTATTATATACAGTGCTAGTCAGACCAAATCAGCATTTCTATTTGTTAATTCTTTGGATAGAAGTATACATAATGACAACCAAACACACTGGCAATGGCAACAATTCCAATATATACCCAACATTTTTGTCCGGTAAAAACCAACCAACTAACCTTTGTTGTGCTCTCAATTTTCTGTCATTTCCAATTTGCAAATTATATATATATTTTTTTTTTAATATGTATTATGGAGAACTTCTTACCTGGCCTTCCTAGATACTACTTGGTTTAATAAGGCACCATCTACCAGAACAAAACCTCACCTTCTGAATGAACATTCTTCAAAAATAGCAAAACCACCACCACAAGTAAAACAGAACCCTCCCCAAGCCCCATGCACACAGAAATGATAGCTATTCATTCAAAAGATGCCTGGTAAATTCTTCCAGGTTAGTAAGAATTCTTAAACATACATAGGTTGGTATATCAATCATTAATTCTTGCTCAAACAAAATGTTGACATTATTTTGGGTATAACAGAAGACTGGGTCTTCTTTCTCTTTCCACACACACATTAAAAAGAAAAAACAAACAAACAAACAAAAACCCCACAACTGATACACACCCATATATTGCAACTCCCATCACAAGCTCCTAGGAACCGAAGTTACAGACCATTATGCTGGCCACTGAACACATAAGACTGCTCAAAGAGCAAACAACCTCAATGTAAGAGAAAACAGAGAGAGACAAAAAGGAGAACACAAGGAAACAGCATGACCATAGATAATAATTTTTAGTTCTTGTTCTAACGATGGTGTGTTTGAGTCCCAGAGTGACCGGAAAGGTGGTGGTTTGGTTTTGGTTTTAGTAGGCTTTGTTTCCTAAAGTTAGCTTATTTCGCATTACCAGGTTGCAACTGCTTTAAAGGATGCACACAGAGAGCTTCTCCAGGAGCACCACAGGAGAAAGAACAAAAGTGTTTAACTGCCTATTATGTCACTTTCTAAACAGCACTTAAAATTTCATTAAGACCAACAAAAAGAGAGGTAATCCTCTTCACAGCTAAAACTCAACTTTATTTAAAGGCAACTAACCCGTTACTTTTACAACCATAAAAGACGGAAAAGAGCAGGCAGTCAAAGCAGAAGACAAGGAAAGCACTCTTGTTCAGAATTCTGAATCGCTGTCAACAGAACAGGATCATTTTTATCACAATCATAAAAAAACCCTGTTACCACAAGATACAGAGACCAAAAGAAAGGTATGAGATTCAGACATGTTATTTATTAACACGATCACATAATGAAGACCTAATTGTTTATTAACAATTAAGAGACAGCTTACTATGTAGAAGAAATCTGCAGTCTGTTAGAAGAGTAGAGTGCGCATGTCTAAAACAACGGCTATATTATGGGCTTAAAGCAAAGATTTCACAACACCACTGTGAAATACAAGTGACAGGCAGCATGGAGAGCTTTCCTTTTGGGGAGGAAGGACTGCCTTTGCAATACTAGCATGAGCTAAAGGTCAGACATCCACAAAAAGAAGTCAGAAGCACACGCTCAGATTTAGCTGGTACAGAAGGCAGCAAGTCTGGAAGAGAGACAGACTTGAAGGTCAACCATACAGAGGCGACAGCTGAGTTTATGAATGAGATTAACAAAGTAACTTCAGGGAAATCTGATGTAGTGCTAGGGGTAAATGCCAAACTGGAGAGGTCTTACAGTGACTATGAGCCATAACAGGCCTAAATTACAAAATAAGGTGCATAGTTATTCTATGGGTTATGCCAAATTTTACCATCTCCTTCCAGTGCCATCTTTCACAACAAAAGAACTAAGGAAACTCTTCCACAATGCCACTTTCCTCTCCTAATGATCTGCTTTCTTTGCCAGTCTCCCAAGAGTTGGATTGGTGAGCTACGGTGCAAGTATCTAAGCAGTTTTTGTCCTATCAGTTAGCAGAGTGTGTGACCAAGCATGCATCACTACTTTGCACAACCTATTAAACAGGGCAAAAAGTGGAATTAAGATGACATGTTTCTTAGCATGTGTCAGAAAATATTAAAACTAATGAACAGGGACTATGCCTTGATAGGCGAAGACAGCTCCAAAAAACTTGCGAGACACAAAGAAAGATGGAATGCTTAAGCATTAGAACAAACTTACAAAGTGTACATACCCTTTCAACACAGAGCAGTTTGAAAAATACATTGGTAGCAGTCACGTCATTGGAGGCTCTCAGTAGACCACAAAACTGAATCATCTCTGTTAATTTTAGTTATGTTGGACTAGTAAAATCTGAATTTGTTGTCTCTATTATAACCATTGACTGAAATAATTTTACTCTGATAGCAAACTGGAGTAAGAAAACAAGTTTCATCATTGACGTGTCCTGGTGAAAGCGTGAGAGCACCTCAGTGGACAATTATGACCTAACCTGCCTATAAAGGACAGTCATTGATCTCACCTGTTGCAACTGTTGATGTTCTCATCCATCCAGACATATAATCTATGCATGTATGTGTTTGAATCCTGTTGAACTCTAGTGGCAGAGTTTCATAAAATAAATATGGTTTTTGTCTTAACATTTATTTCTGGAAGCTCACAGAAGACAAAAGTCTCAAATTACCAAAACAGTTCAAGTAAGTGGCACTGAAATTATAGAACCATTTAGGCTGGAAGACCCTTAAGATCACTGAGTCCAACCATAAACCTAGCACTGCCAAATCCACCACTAAACCATGTCCCTAAGCACCACATCTACAAGTCTTGTAAATACATCCAGGCACGGTGACTCAACCACTTCCCTGAGCAGACTGTTCCAATGCTTGACAACCCTTTAGGTGAAGAAATATTTCCTAATATCTAATCTAAACCTCCCTGGCGCAACTTGAAGTCATGTCCTCTCATCCTATCACTTGTCTCACTTGGGAAAAAAAGACTGACACCCACCTCACTACAGCCTCCTCTCAGGTAGCTGTAGAGACCAATAAAATCTCCCCTCAGCCTCCTCCAGGCTGAACAACCTCAGTTCTCTCCACCGCTCCTCACCAGGGCTGTGCTCCAGACTCTTACCAGCCCCACTGCTCTTGTTTGGACATGCTCCAGCACCTCAATGTCTTTCTTGTAGCAAGGGGCCCAAAACACAGGGGGCTCCTCGATTTTGGGACAGAGTATTTGAGGCACAGCCTCACCAGTACCAAGTACAGGGGGACAATCACTTCCCTAGTTCTGCTGGCCACACTATCTCTGATAGAAGCCAGGATGTTGTTGGCCTTCTTGGCCACCTGGGCACACTGCCAGCTCATATTCTGCCAAGTCAACCACAGCAGTGATGAATGCTTCTTAGCCATCTCAGTGGTGGTAGGGGATGGAGATCCACATGGCAGCAAAGACACAAGGCTTGTTGATGCATTAGAAACAACAGAAGCACCTGAGAATAGTCACTTAGGAATCAGGGCATCCCCACCAAGAAAGGCAGCAGGATTGATAGTCCAACTGAAGTGGATCTACATCAGCGCACGCAGCATGGGCAAAAAAACAGGAGTTGGAAGCCATTGTGCAGTTGGAAAATTATGATATAAAATCAATACAGTTAAAGTGTTAAGTGAAGAGGACATACCATGCAACTGCATTCCAGAAGTCTCACACTGCTCCGTTCTACCTAAAATTTCTCTTAGAAGTACAAAACACTGTCTGACAAACTTATACATATCTTGGTCCAAAACAAATAATTTTAATACTAGCATGTAAATTGAGCAGGTCATTCATATACTGTGTTAGCATCTACTGTTAGCCATATCAGCCAGCAGCATGTAGGGTAGGCTACAAGTATGGACGTAAAGCTAAGTTTCCTCTGAACTCTGATCTCTCAGAAACTCAGTTGTCCTCCTAGAGCCTTCACCTAGTAAGATTAAATCACTGAAGCTAAGTTAAAACTAAAAAGAAGTTGCAAGAAAAGCGCTTTCAATTGTTGAATTAAACTCAACAATTTCAGCAGATAACAAAACTCCTGTAGCATACATGGCTGTAAGAGCCTCATGAGGCAAATATTGAGCTGTAAGAGCCTCATGAGGCAACTTCTCAGAAGGGACAGCTTAGTCGTCTTTTGAACTCTTCTGAACTTTACCTTTCAATCCCTTTCCACAGCTAGGCTGAGTTGTTATTTGTGAGGTACAAGTCTTCTGTAAAAAAGAAATAGCTTTCCATGAACAGTGGATTTTTCCATTAGTTACAATACTTGATATAAACTCTTCACAGAAGTCCTCATTTTGCTTCTGTTGTGAAGTATAGCAATTGGTTGCAAACTCTGGCACGAGATGACAGAACATCAGTAATTCTCTATTTAGTCCTCAAAACCAAAATGAAAGCTACTGTAACAATGTAAGATGCTGCTGGACAGAAAAAAAAAAAAAAAAAAAAAAGGAAAGGAAAAGGAAAGAAAGCCAGCGAAGATCTGAAAGAGGTAGTACCAGTTTTGGTCCAACATCCCATTGTATACTTGAACAAGATCTGTAGAAGACAAAGAAATTTGCTTTCACTTTTTCACTGGCATTTGTACATTCTTGTACAAATCCCTCTTAATATATTATTCCAGGGTAAGCAACAGTAGAATGCAATCATATATTTGGAGTTAAAGAGGATTACTAACAATAATAAATAATATAAAGCAAATTTATTAAATACTCCAATTAGGAAAATCTTTCATTAAAAGAAGTTACTCAGTTTAACTACCTAATAATGTCCCATCACCAGCTTTACTTCATAAATTGTGGCTCAGGAGTTTGGTTCCTAGAGCTCTCCTTGCAGCAGTAAGCACCGAATACATTCCCTCATGCAACAGCATGGCCTATCACGTGCCACAGGATACACTTTTTACCTCCAGTCACGTGCTAGATAAAATGTTCTACCACCACCACAGTTGGAGGAGGACAATGTGCCATCTACTAGGATGCTTTTGTGCAAGATGTAATTCACCAACCAGCTGGCAACTGCTTATTGAGCTTTACTGAATCTTAGCTATACAGCTGTTCTTGACAGTATTCTCATCTTTTCACAGGCAGCCACACAAAGGCTGCAATAATTTTTTCAAACCAGCTCCAGTACACAACATCCTTTTTCACTCCCAACACAACAGCCTCCTTCCTTCCAAAGCATTATTCGCCTTGATCACTCTTAGAAGTAACTTTTTTAACATGAAGAATCATCAGAAAAAGCAGAACAGCTGTTAGACTGGAATATATAATGAATCAGAAGTAAAATTAAATGGTAGTCTTACATTCAAGACATAGTAGGAGTTAAAAAATAACAATTGAAATCTAAAAATTACAGTAGTAAGTGAAGGTTTAGAACAGATAACTTTATTCATTATAACAGGCCATACAAACTCTGAGCATCTTTCTTGATGTTAGATTTTAGAAGCCTAATGCCTTTCCCGGAAGCACTAAGGTTTTGCAGAGAACCACTTATTCTTTGTATATGCAAGCCACCAAAAAGTGACAAAGTTGCTGGCAAACCTACTATGTACAACAGCAAGGGAGGGGGGAAAAAAAAAAAAACAACCAAATTCAAGAATACTACGACACCTGAATCCCCCCTGCAGCCAAGCGCAGAACCCAGAGCGCACGGCGGCCTTTTTGTTCAGCTCCCCGGCCGCGCGTCCCCAGCCGGGGACCGGCTGCCACTCTCGCGGCCGCCTCTAGCGGCGACAGCCCCGCACGGCGCCCGCAGCCCGACTCCGCGGCGCCCGGCACCTCTCCCCATGCGCACACCGCCCGACTCTCGCCTTTGCTGCGCTACTTTGCCACTTCAGAATCCCCCCCGTGCAGCATAAAAACCCCCAGTATTCGAAGGGGGCACAAACCACAGCCGAATTACACCCCAATCCTCCGGCCATGGATTGGTAACCAGCCTCTCCTCAGCCCACCTAACACCCAACAGATCACAATCTGCTTTGAAAATCCCACACAGGTGAAACACCGAAAATGTTCACTATTAAGAAGCTGTGGGTTTCCTCAGCCACCTCCAGCTTTTTGGGGAAGGGGCAAAGCGGATGGCTCAGAAGCCCCCCCAAGGTGCACAAACTGCCAACAGCACCCAAAAAAATCACCCAAGCAAATCTGTGGGCATAAAGAACCAGTCTGAACGCACAAAGAACAGACACTTGGAGTACGCTCCGCAAATTGCTGGATTATTTTAAACCTCTCCTTCCTCTTCTTAGCTTCCAGATATGCAGGACATGGGATTGGAGAAAGGGGTGGAAAAAAAATTAAAGATGGCTAAAGGTGCCTCATCAGGGATTTTAATACACACTCCAAAACTCTAGAGGGCACCCGAAATATGCCCTCCCCCTCCCTCCTGAGCCGGGTAACGTGAGCAGTGGCAGCAGCCCGTCGTCTGCCTGCCGGAGTTGGTATTGCAGGAGCGATATCTGCGGCAGCAGCGCCCACCCCGAGGAGGAACCGCCTCACAGCCATTACTGGGGCTTCGCCCCAGGGCAGCAGCTGCTGGACCCAGGAATTTCCCCATCCAAACCTGGAGGCCCCTCCTTCTACCTCTGCCCCCGGAGAATATGGGGGGGCGGGTCAAGCCCTCCCTAAGCAGGTCTAGCAGAGGCAGAAATAGGCACATAAATAGCACTCACAATGGAGCTCCCTCTCCTTGTTGGTCTCTGCCAAGGCTGCACCAAACTGGGCTGGAGCCTAAGGGAAAGACATGGGGTTAACATGGGGCAGCGAGGAATAGGCAGCGCCCCCAAGCAGCGCTTCCTCTGCCTGGCCGGGGCAGGTACCGCCTGCATCACCCACCACTTCCCTTTAATCCCAACCAGACAAATAAAAAAAATAAATAAAAATTGCCCTCCCTGGGGGCAGTGGGGTAGAAGCACACCCACGCCGCCCGCCCCCGCTAAGGGAGGGGGACAAGGAGCCGCCCCGAGCGCAGCTGCACCCGGGGTTTCTCTGCGCCAGTGGAAGGGCAGCGGCGGCACCCACGGCGGGGAGCAAATATTACCTGCGAACTTGCCTAAGCAGCCCCGAAGCAGCGCCCCGGGGGGGGTCGCAGGGCCCTCAACGGCGGCGCCTGAGCGCCGGGCGAGCGCCTCGGCCCCCCGCACGCTCCCGCAGCAGTTGCCCCTGGTCTCGGGTTTGCCCCCCTGCAGTCGGCCAGCAGCACTGCCGCCTCCTGTCCGCCATTAGAGAGAACCCAGCCAAACAATACGGGAGGGGAGCAGCGACGGCGGCAGGATCCGCGGAGCGCCGCGCCGGGCAGGGGAGG
>WHYT01017054.1:0-31952 GCA_009806455.1 Tetrax tetrax
GGGCTGGGCTGGGGGGCGGAGGAGGCCCGGGGTAGGGCTGGGCTGGGCTAGGCTGGGGGCCGTCCCGCTGACCCGCCGCTGTCGGGCAGGCTGGAGGGAGGCGGTGGCGGCCGCGGCCGGCGCGCTGCAGGCGGGCGGGCTGGTGGCGGTGCCGACGGACACGGTGTACGGCGTGGCGTGCCTGGCCCAGGACTCGGGCGCCGTGCGGAGCATCTACAGCCTGAAGGGGCGGAACGGGCGGAAGCCGCTGGCCATCTGCCTCGGGGACGTGGAGCGCCTGTACAGGTGGGCGGGCGGCCCCAGGCCCCGTGCGAGCGGGGCTCCCGGCGGGGCCCGCACCGGCGGGAGGGTGGAGCCGCGCACCCGCCTTAACGCGCCTGCCCTGCCCCGTAGGTACTGCCACGTGAACGTGCCCGACGAGCTGCTGCGGGACCTGCTGCCGGGACCGGTCACCCTGGTCCTAAAACGCTCCGAAGAGCTAAATAAAGACTTGAACCCTTTCACGTCGGTAGGTCGCTGCCGCAGGATGCAGCTCTGTGTTTTCGGGGGGCAGCGTGCTGTCTCTGTGCTGCTGCTGTCGCAGGTTTTATTCTTGCGCGTGCGTTCAGCGTGCTGAGCGGCGACCGGCGTTCTCCCCAGGCCGGTCCCTGTGGTGCCGCGCTCCCCGTGAGTTGTTTGAACGCGGCGTGACCCCGCCTTGGGGCTGACTTAACGAAGGCACGTCTGCTGTTGCCGGCTCAGCAGGTGTTGGTGTATTGCTCTCTAGAGTATCAGCTTTGATCAAGGGGGCTTTGGGCAACGCAAGATTAAAAATGTTACTGCCTGAAAAACTGTGCTCTCTTCTTCCTCGTAGCTGGTTGGTGTTCGTATTCCAAACCACCCTTTCATTAGGGACCTGGCACGAGCTTGCTCTGGACCACTGGCTTTGACAAGCGCGAACGTCAGCTGTCAGGCGAGCACGCTGACCGTTTCGGTAAGGCTGGTCTTGCCGTGATTGTGGTGGTCTGTCACAGCCCCAGGCTCTCACACTTGGAAGCCAGCTTTAGCAATAAACCAAGGATTTATCCGCTGCTTTGTTTTTTCTTTTAATTATAAAGACAGAAATCGCTGTGGGAGGGATGGCTGTGGAATGAGACTGCTGCTGTCTGTGCAGCTCCTTGCAGCCTGGCCGCTAACTGTCGCTCAAGGAAATGTCTCTTTGCAAAGCTTCTGACCCTGCTGGTGGTACAGTTGGGTAGAACCAGGCAGACACCCTGGCCTTGCCCCTAAATGTCTGGATAGGCTTCTGGCTTTTGTTGTGTGTTCCTTATAAACAGTAGTGCGGCTAAGAAGCCTTCAGCCAGAGAATCCTTCTGGCTGTCCTGCGTGTCTGAGAGAAATCTGTTCCCAGGAATCAAACGGGGGTGTGTTTGTGACAAAAAAAAAAAGCGAACTGACCTGACAGAGGAAGGGGAGTGACCACCTCCCTGGACACCAGAATGTCCACAACCACAAACCATCTCCAGGACTGTTAGCCACATCTCTTTCTTTTTTTTTTCTTTCAGGAATTCCAAGACCTGTGGCCTCAGTTGTCCTTAATCATCGACGGAGGCCCCATAGGGGATGTCCAGAGCCCGGAGTGTCGTTTGGGGTCAACTGTGGTTGATTTGTCTGTGCCGGGGAAATTCACCATCATCCGCCCTGGCTGGTGAGCACTCTGCTGAATACAGCGGTAGCTTTTTCTTTACTCTAAACGAAATGAAGCCTTCAGGTTAGGGTGGGTTGTGTTTTGCTGCTTTTCCCATAGCAGTTGAACCTTCACATTTTGTTGTTTAGTTTAATTACCAGCACGCTCAGAAATCCCGGAATAGCGTTCCAAATTCCGAGCCCAGGAGATCTCCTTGCAGAAGCTTCTTTGTGAAGCACTCTGGTTTCTGGAGTTCATGTTCTCCTTGATTCAAAATGCAGTGCTGTGTCTAGCTGGTTCCTCTTTCCCAAAATATGCAGTTTAATCCTTACAAACCCTCTTTCTGACGGTTCTGTTTCACCCCACAGCGCGCTGACGCCTACGGTTGAAATCCTGAGGCAGAAGTATGGCTTGGTACCAGGATCGTCTTGAGGCTGCGGACTCCGAGGAGGCTCTGCAGAGCTGGTGAAGCTGGGCACCGTGTGCCTGCGCGTTTGGGAAGGGGATGTTCATGGCCTTGTTTAATAAGGTCGATGGGTTAATAAACCAACAGCTGATGGATATCTGTTAATTAGTGTCACGTCTGCTGTGGCCTGAGAACCCAACCCAAATATGTATGCTGAGCTCTGTGCTGCTGTACCATTCCCAGATACCTGTCTGGTGTATTCACGGCGTTAGGCCTTTGGAATGCGAAAATTTGAATGTTGGGCTGTTCTCAGGATGGGACACGGTGTCTTATCTGCCCTCCCCTTATCGCTTATTCCACGTGTTTGTTTATTGTAACTGCACTGAAGGAAAAGCAAAGATGGGAAAGGGGTTTGTCGAGCTTTCATGTTGTTACAGCTGTGGTGTCTGGCTGGTTTTCTCTGTCCTAAATGTAATCCAACCCTATGACTGAGATGAAACTGTAAGTGCTTTTGAAAATTAACAGTTTTCAAATGATCCCTGTCTAGACAAGAGCTGCTGAGAAAGACCTGGCTTCCTCCAAATACAAAGGATGAAAACAAGCTCATGCGTGCCGATCTTCATTTTTAAGTGTGGATTTCCCTCTCTTGACTTTGTTCTGAAAACAGTGCTGAGCTGAAGTAAATAGGGAATGGATGAAAGTTTCCTCTGGTGTTTATTCTTCACTGAAAAGTAAAGTTTATGGAGCTGCTATTAATTTAAAAACTGGTAAGCAACTTGTGTGGTTTTGTGGTGCTTATTTTTAGACGTTGTCCGTAATTTTTGACGGACTCAGTAAGAACGTGTATGGAGTTGTTATGAATAGAACCTTGTTTCACACCCAGAGCTGCCACTTCTCATCTTACTGATATCCACGAGTATAAATTAATTATGTGGCTAATTTGGAAGGGTCCAGGCACGGCTAAAATCACAAAAAGGGAAAGGTGCTGGGAGTGAACCTCTTCTAAAGCACAAACTAATTATCTTTAGTGACTTGGATACAGTGGACCACAGTGATAACGCCCACCGCAGAACTCCAGGGTACAGGAGAGGCTGGATCAAGTAGAGGGCATGAAACAGCATGGCTTGGTTTCACTTAGGGTAGACAATTTGGGGGAATATTTACTCCTCTTCACAGTAGATAGATAGATAAATGCTCTGACAGAGCCACTAGTGGAGCGAGGGCCCAGGGCGTACGGGGAAATGCAGAACAGAAATACAGCAAGGACAAGCAGGTCTTTGGCCCCCAAGCCAGCACCCCTTGTGACCTTTTCACAGCTCCTCTGGAATTCATCTCTACTAAATCTGCATAAAATGAGATTTGATTGCTGCTTGCAGATTTCCTGCTCCTTGTAACGCTCCCTCCTGTGAGCGCATCGCTGGGGCTTGGTGTTGCACTTACAAAAGGCTGCACGCGATCTGTATCCGGAGGAGAGCACGGAGCTTTTTCAGAGGCCGGAGCGATGAGCCCTCAGCAGGCATTTCCATGAGAAGGCAAGCGTGGTGTGAGACTCGGTTTGATGCTGGGCCTCCTTTCCCAGAGCCCTTATCTCCTTCTTCTTGGGAATGCCTGTGCCTGCTCCTTTCTTTTTTGAAAGAAAGGACAGAGGTGCCAGTCTACAGGCGATAAGCTCAGGCACCTGAGAGAAGAAAGCAATTTTGGGTTCTGGAGTCAAGGTGCTGAAGTGCCAGAGGAAGCAGGATTTGGTAGTACCCCTGCCCAGGACCGTCCTGTTGGCTCGCTCTAGGCAGCCCGCTCCCCTGCGCGCTGGTTTTTGGATGCTGTTCTGATGCATTTCATTCAAAGTTCTGCATGCTGTGTGTGCGTAAAGCAACGTTACACAGCTGGATTTAACCTCCATGAAAAACTTGTCCATCATGGATTGCTTTCTCTGCACCCTGACCTCAGAAGACCTCAGCTCCGCTCTAAAGGAGCTGTCACCCGCCTGCTCGCAAGGCTGGCCCGCGGCTCGGCCGTGGTCCGGGCTGGGAGGGCAGCGAGGAGGGGGCAGAGATGCCCCATGATGGGGTGGGGGCTGCCAGTCGTGCTCAGTTCCTGCGTGCAGCCCTTGAGAGGAGCAGAGGGTGGAGGGCTGAACGCGCTGCGGGGAAGGAAAACGCTCCAGCAAACCCTGAAACGCGACCGTCCGAGCTGCTAAAGGAAATAACATTTTAATTGGGTGAATTCATTATGCGTGAACGTTGCAGGCGATAAAACTCCTGCTAAATGGAAACCCGGTAATGAGCTGAACCTGTCGAGGGAACAAATTGCCTGTGGATCAGAAGCAGCCTTCCGAGGCGCCCCAGCAGCTTTGGGGCTTCCATCCTTTCACTTGGCCGAGGCTGGCGTACCCCACCGCGCCGGGGCCGGCCGGCAGCGCTTCCCTGGGCGGCCGCCCGCGCAGAGCCGTGGTCTGCGGGAGGAGCGTGGGTAAGCGTTCAGCGAGCTGTGGCGACAGCCAGGAGTTTGCCTTTCAGAGCTTTCTGGGGTTTTGGGTGGGGTGAGGTGCGTGCGAGAACTGGCTGGGAGCTGGGTGCTGGGTTGGCAGCGGTGCTTTAAAAGCATTAATAAATGTGCGGCGTGCTGGGGCCACGCGGCGTGGGCTCGGCGTGGTGCAGCTGGCGGCGTGCGTGCCCGGGTGCAGGCGAGGGCAGGACGTGGTGCTGCTCTCCTGCCTGTGCCGCCTGCGTAGGGTGGTTTTTCCCGGTGTCCGAGTGCCACGGAGCGGTTATGTGTCGTTGTTGCTCACGAGCAGCTGTCCCGGTCGCTGCTAATGGACTGTAATCCACCCAGAGCTGACCCCAAAATGATGTCTTCACAGAAACTGCCTCTCTGTGGAGCTCCTGCTGTAAAAGCCCGGAAGCACCAGGCTGGGTGAATTACTGTCACCTGCAAAGCTTGCGTGAGGGGTCTCTGGGCACTTCCCCTTCTCCAAGCCTTTGCTCTTACCTTGTCTTGCCAAATCAGATGTCCTGTAGGATAGAGGGAAATAAGAGGGATGACTTCCCTTTGGTCTGCCTGCGCAGGCCCCTCTCCCACCCGCTGTCCCTGCGGTGCTGATGGGCGCTGCTCTGCAACATCTCAGCACGGTGAGCGATTTCCCTGCTGATTCGGCTCCTGCTGCGTTTGCACGGCGAGCCTCCCCGCTGTCTCGTTCCTCAGCTCATCAGCTATTCATCGATCTCTGCCGGGCTCCTCCAGCCCTCATCCATCACTCTCACGTCTGCCATCCACTTTCCAAATGTTTCCTGGTTTTCTGGTGATGTATCTCCCTGTTCAGACAAGCTCATCTTGCGCCGTCGATAATTGGGGTGCGGCTGTGCTCCTGACCCCTGTGCAGAGCCATGGGGAAGCCAGGTGAGCCGTGCAGCTGCGGGGGCCTCCCGGGAGCCGCTTCCCTGGCTGCTGGGTCTCTGCTGCGGGAGGTCATCCCTCCCCTTGGGGACTTGGAAGCGCACAGATGGAGGTGATGCCCTCACACTGAGAAGGGCTGTTTTCCCACAGCGGGGTGGGGGCGATGGTCTTGGGGTGAGCAGAGCCGCCTTGCGTGAAAGGGGCTGGCTCTGTGGGTGCTTTTCAGGGTGCCCCAAGCCTGGCGTCTCTGCCACGACCTGGCACGGCCTTTGGTAGCAGCCTCGGTGGGTGGAAAACTGGGGAAACACAGCGGCACCTCAGCTGGTGCCTCCGCTTCTGGCTCGTTCTGCGCTGCTGGCATTCAGTGTCTCGGCAAGTGACAGCTTTATTTGCACCGCCAGCACCAAGAGGACGAGCTGTGTGTCAGGCGTGGGTGGAATGGCCAGTGCCCTGGTTCCCCCGTGGGAAATGTGGGTGCTGTAAAAGGTTTCTGGGTGTCTGCAGGCAGCGGTAGCCATCAGGGTGATGTGGCCAGCCTTCGTGTCAGCAGCTGGGCCCTGTCCGCGCCTCTGGAATGCGCCGGCATGGAGCATGCCCAGGCTTTGTGGCTTATTCGGGTGTTGTCTCCAAAACGGTGACCCCGCTGCTGCGCTGAGCAACTTTGTGTGAAGCCTCAGCGCCAGGACCCGTGTGTGCAGCGGACGGCGGACGTGGCACCAGGAGTGACGGCGGTGGTGAGCATCCCGGGCGCTGCACGCCGTCTGCTGTGGAAATGCACTCACCGCCAGTTAGGACGTGCCGATTAGACCAGTAGCTTCTGCTGGGGTGGAGAGAGATGCCATTTTAGATCTCATAGGTGGAACTGTAAACGCTTTCATAAGCCAATTCGCAGGAGCCGTGCAGATCAGGGTGACTCTTGTGTTTGCAGCCCTTGTTGAAATCACATCGGCGTGAGCACTCAGAGCAGGAGAGACATGGTTTGCATTTCAATTAGCGCTTGCCCTCCAAATAGAAACGTATCTTCAGAACCTCATCAGCAGAGCCAGTTCAAACGCGCGCGGGGATGATTCCACTGAGCAACAACGGAGCAGCAGGCGTAGCCGGTGCTGGTATCGGAGCTGAAGCCGCTGAGCATCTGACCCTTCCCATCCCTGTTGAAACCTTTGGGGAAAAATGCTGTTGGGGGTTTGTGTTGGGAAGCCTTGGCTGGGTAACTGGGTCTGGCCGGTGGCAGGCAGGTGCGGGGTAACTCTCGCTTCTCGCTGAGCTCTTACCTCCTGATGTTTATATCCAGTGTCCACAATGCCGTTCTTGCTGCTGCAGCTGGTGTCTAAAAGCCTTTTTGTACCCTTTTCCATTTTTTTTGGCAGCTGTTCTGTGGCAGAGGTGGTGGTGCTGAGAACTTTCCACAGCTGGTACAGCTGGAGCACCCTTTGTCATGGACTTTTGGTTCTCGTTTGGAGCGCTGTAGGAAGCAGGACGTAAATTTGAACTGCTCAGTAACAACTCGTGTTACAAGAAGGTGCCTCAGAGAATGTGTGTAACTGCTTTAATATTTTTTTTTACATGTTTTTGGCCATTTCTAGCTATGATTGATGCTAGATGTACTCCTTGTCTTTCCTGGAGCTCTGCAGGTCTGGGTGAACGCGTAGCTCTCGGTGCCACGGCACAGACGTGGTCTGCAGGTGCGGATAAGCCTCGAGTCTTGACTTTGGGGCAGTCAGGAAGTTTTTGCCCAAACTGCCTGATGCTTGTGCAGGGGTGAGGTGCTGTCCCCAGGGAGGTTCTCCCAAATGTCCCCTCCATTTTCCGAGGGCTCTCTGCCTCTGACGCCACTGGTGATGTTGAAGGCAAAGCAGCCAAGTCCTGCGAGGCTGGAGCGTCCTCCTTGTCGCAGGGGCTCGGGAAGCCACCAGAGCACCGTTCTTCCTGCAAAAAGCAGCCTCCCAGCAAGGTCCTGCTCTCCGAGGCATCCGCTAGCTCCAGCCAGGGACAGGCTTCCTCTGTCACTGCTCACGGAGATCTGCAGTGCTGTTTCTGAACGCCCTCGCTCTACTTCACAATGCACGGCGAAGAAAACCAGGCTTGGGCTAATTAAGCTGGAAACATAACATTGCAATTTGTAGCTGATTAAATCTTTCAAACAATATTTATGTTAATCTCCTCCTGATTTATTTTCTTACAGTGCCTTGACTAGGAGATAGCCCAGTGCACGGGGAAATGCTTCCAGATGGAGCACAGATCGCCTTGCCAGATGCTTGCGGCTCGGAGCGAGGATTTTTCCCTCGCTGTGGTTACAGCCTGGAGAGGTGATCTTGTCCATCTAGGCCGGTTTTGTGCGTTGAGGGGGATGCTGAGCTGCAGTTCTTGGTTTTTTTTTTTTGCTGCAGGAATGAGTGCCCGCAATGGGAGAGGACTGTGAAGCAGCGCGAGGGAAGGGGCGTCCGTGAGACAGCCCGTGGTCGAGCCAGGGCTCTGCTGGAAAACGCTGCTCTGAGTTCATCTCCAGAGATTATAGGGGTCATCGTGAAGAGCCAGTTTCCCTTTTACATGCTACGTGTGTGTATCCACTGACGCTGTCCTCCAGAAGAATCCAGCTCCAGGGCTGGTAGGGTGCCTGGCAGGTTTCCACAGGATGCTGAGTTAAGGAATGAGTCTGTAAAATCCTGGGCGATGGAGACAGAAGGGACCTTGAGGCCATCTGGAGAGCTTGCTTCCCCAGGCAGCATCCCTGCTCCCAAGTCACTCCAGACACATTTGTGAGGTTTGCTCTCCGCTCCCTTTTCTGGAGGAAATTCCACCTCACTGCCACTCATCTGCTTTCTATTTTCCAGTTCCTTAAAAAATTTTTTATTGGGACTGGAATTTTTCAGAGGCTTAAAGGTAATGTGGTCTGAGTTTGCCCACCTCTTCTCTTTTTCTCTCTCTTTTTCCCAAAGGCTGTAATTTACCCTTTCTGGCCTTGACACCTTGGAGGTGGCTGCAGGTGAGTCTGGGGAGAGGGCTGTGGGGATGTGCCGGGGGTGCCACTGCTGCTGGAGCCAAGAGCTGCAGGGAGGAGAGCTCCAGAGGTCAAGGGGTTTTCACTGCGGAATTGTTAAATTAACTATTAATTTAATTATATTTTGATTAAATTAGATCCTTTCTCTTTTTTTTTTTTTTTTTTTTTTCCATTTCACCAGCAAATGATTTTCTGCATAATTAATGCCGGCTGATTGTGCTAATTCACTTACTGCTGCTGAGGGCACGGAGGTTTCGGTTGCAGTCCCACCCACGTGCTGGTTTCCAGGAGCCGGTGCTGCCTGTGCCGTGCGGGAAAGCCACGCTGCGGGGCTGGGCTCCCCGGGGGAGCACTCTTGTCCCCGGGGCTGGGGGCCTCCGGTCAGGGAAAGCACCGGATCAGACCCCTAAGCTGTTAATTTTTTCTGGTGAGCCCGCTCTCCCCTGGGTCTGTGGTGATGTTCTCCGTTAACTCTGCCCGCGAGTGGCTGGGAAGGGGGCTGGCTGCAGCTCTGTCGAGTGCAATTCCTTCATTACTCCGTGACGCAAACTGTCATTAGCTGCTGCTTGTTTTAATGAGATTTCTGGGGAAGCAGGAACTCCCGAGCCTGTGGGAGCTCGCTGCTCAACGCGAGCCATTGCTGCGTGGCCTGGGCCGTCCGCGTGTCGTGTGCCGCGAGGGCTCGTGGCACCTGCGTCCTAGGATTGCGGTGGCCGTCAGGGCTGGCCCCGCTTCCCGCGTGCTGTTCCTTCATGGAGCGGCGGCTGGGCTGCGTGGCCATCACGCTGGTGGGATGGTTCGCGGTGAGGCTGCGGTTTCTGGAGATGGGGCTGGAAATCAAACGCCCAGGTGCTGCCTGCGCAGCTCTTGGAGCCCTGCAAGGGACACAAACTGTGGCAAACGAGGAAGATGTGGTGGCCAGCAGCCACGCGTGGGGCAGCAGGATGGCACAGGAGTGGTGATGCGGTGCCAGAGCTGTGCCAGAGGAGCAGGGGTGCGGCACCAAGCAACCCTGCTTTTTCTTGAGGACAATGCCCAAAGTGTCCCCCGCTTCTCAGGGACATGCGGGAACTCGTGGAGCTGTCGCTGCCGTGGGCTGAGCTGATGAGCTATCTCCTGGCGAGAAACAAATTTAGTTAATCATAATTTAGTCAGGAGAATGGGAGACTCTTCTTTGAAACGATGTCACTCAAACCATTGCACCTGAAATTATCCGCACTAGAAATGCAGCTGGAGATAGCAATTAATTCATCGTGCTCCTGTATTAATTCCGCAGCCGCTCTGCTCCAGCATGACTTTAAGGAGCTGTGTCCGGCAGCAGTTCTGGGCAGCCTGGTCCCACTCAATCTCTGCATGGCTGACCATCCAAAGGGAATTTCCAGGTCCTTCTCCGTGGCGTACAGTTGTATCCTTTAAATACCCTTCAGACTCTTGACAAGCTTCCCGAGGCGTGGAGGGAGCGCTTCCCTGCCTCCAGGTGTCCGAAGGGAAATGAAATGGTGAGTCTGCAGGGATTTGGGGATTTAATCATGAGAGATCATCCATTTTCTAAAAAAATGCGGTGAGCAGGACAATTGGTTTAATTATTCTGAGTGTGTTTGGTCGAAATCCTGTGCCTGTTGCAAGATGTCCCTTCCCTCTCTGCTGGTGGGGGGCACAGCGCGTCGCCGCAGTTGCCAGGGAGGCGAATGGTGGGGCAGGGGCTGCCGTGGGGCAGGGACCACCGGTAGCCCCAGGGGCCGGCGTGATGGGGTCTGCAGGCTGCAGTCATCAGTAGAACTAAACTTGAGCGCCCAGCCGGCCCCGAGGGGTGACGCGGTGGGCAGGGTGCTGCCGGTGCCGGGAGCGGGCTGGACGATGCCGGCAGCGTGGGGTGGCTCGACCGAGGTGAGCGTTGGGTGCTCTGCACGTGTGGCTCCGCTTGTGCCTTCCGTAGTTAACGCTCCTGCGGATCACCTCGTGGAGATGGTTCCAATTAGGCTAGCACATCTCTTTGTAATTGGGATCCCTGTTGTGCTGTCAGACCCAATTCAAATTTAATTTGCAGGAAGTGTGCATCGGGCAGCTTTTTTACTTAGCACAAAACTGGGAGGAAGATAACATTGATGGAAAATATAGTACAGGCTCGTATTCTCCTTACCTTAAGGAAGGAAAAGAGATGCCAGAAAACTTAGCCAAATTTACATTTTAATGGGAAATGTTATGAGTGCCTGCTCCAGGAGACACAAATTGCTTTCGGGGTGGGACCCTGACTTTACACCAAGGTGCAGGAATTAAATCTAGCAGCGTCTGATGAGATGAAAGGGATATCTGGAACCGCTGCTGTCAGCCAGGCACGGGGACAGAGCCAGCCACCGCTCTCTTTGGGGTCTCTCTGCCCTCTTGTCCCACTCCCCCTGCTCAGAGGAGCTCCAGCCTGCAGATGGGCTCTGGCCGCGCGACGCCAGCCGGGTGTCTCGCACCGTCACGCAGGGACAAAAGCTGCACCCAGGAGAAGCTGCTGTTGGTTTCCCAGCATCGTAAAGCTCTTTGAAGATGAAAACACGGCGCAGTGCTGCGTAGCCTTATCTCCCTGGCAGTGCCTGTCACCTGGCACGTTCACCAGCGTGGCAAAGACGCGTTCCCACTGGGAGCCGCGGGGCTGAAGCTGGGGTTGTGTCCTGCGTCGTTGCAGCTCGGCGGGCACGGAGCAGCCTCTGGCTGGGGCAGGCACCTGTCTCCAAAGAGCTTTTCTTAACACCTCTGGGTGCCGAGTGCCCCGCTGCGGTTCTGATGCCCGCGCTGGCCCCAGCCCGGTCCCCGCTCCACTCTTTGTGCGCGGAGCTGCCCTGTCCTGGTGACAATGATCCAGCCTCCACCAGGGCTGCGTTCGGGGGATTTGCCAGCCTCTGGGCTTGTTTCTCGGATTTCTCTGTGCTTGAGGGCAGCTGGTTTAATGAAACACAGTGGATTTTTTTATATTGGCAGCACGATAGGCAAAGAGTTCTATTGGCATCAGATATTCCCGTTAGTAACGACCGAGGTGTCTGAGCAGTTGCACTGACCATTAATAATTCAAGCAGCTCAGCTCGCCAACTATTTATTTACTTCCAAAAGTTGCTGGTAATTATTTTTCCTGCTTCTGAAGTGAGAGTTTGCAACCGGTGGTGTGGACTGGCAGAGTCTTGCTGTGAGTAGTGTCTGTGCCCTTGCCTCAGGGCACCCAGGCTCAGGGCTGGGATGAGGATGCTCCGCAGGAAGCAGAGCCCTGGGCGGGAGGTGGCCCAAGCGCGTGGAGAGGCCGGGAGGAAGGATCTGTGTCCGTACCCCCGGGCCAGCTCTGCAGGTCCCCGCGCTGCTGAGGCTCGCCCTCACGGTCGGGATCCCACTGAAAGGTGCCGCTTTCCTCTGGGGTGAAGCTGGCTGCGACTGCAGCCTTCGCTCGCTCCGCGATGAGGGGTGCACGGGTGAGGTGTGTGGGAGCCGCCTGCGGGTCCCGGAGTTTGTCCTCTTCCCAGACGGTGCTTTTCCAGTTGTCAGAGCAGCTGTGCACAGCGGATGGGCTGTAAATTCACAGCGTGGTATGGGGAAGGCATCACTCAAACAAGCAGACAGTGTGCTTCTTGGGGATGCTTCCAATCCAATAAAATAAGCAAAACCTTCACTGTTGGGGACTCAACCGGAGCAGATGCTCTGGCACCCACAAGGCTGCTTCCCGGGGTGCAGCAGTGTCACTGTCTGGAAGCCAAAGCAGCGATAAATCATAGGTGACCTTCAGCAATTTATTACCGCCTTGCACAAAACACCAGCGTTTCTCTGGGCCGGTTCCTGGGAGCGCAGTAATTCCAATCTTTAGCATGATAATGGGTTTGTGACGGGTTAGATAACGACACGGGGCTGGGGTGTAGGGGAACGGCGGGTACAGAGCTGCTGGAAGCAGAGCAGCGTGCACCACGGCAGCTCCCAGCGGTGTTTGCCGATGTGGGAAGTGCCGTCCCGGGCTGCTGGGTCTGCAGAGCCAGGCGGGATGGCGCAGAGGCACCAGTGGCTCTTCCGTGCCGGGATGGAGCGAGGGTGTTTCCAGCATTTCCAGATCACCAGGCGTTAGCGGGCTCTGGCCTTCCGCTGCGGGCTCTGTTCGCAGCAGTAAGACGAATGCTGTTAGCGGGAAGCGATGGGAGAAGCGCGGAACGCCGCGCTGCGCGTGGCAGATGTTCCATTACAGACCCGGAACGGCGCCGGGCGGGCGTGGGGGGTTCAGCTTGTGCAGCGACATGCTGAGCCCAAACGCGGAGCTGGGTTTGGAGGCAGCAGGGCAGCGGTTGCAGAGCTCCTTGGTGGCAGACACGGGCTGTTGGGGGCCAGTGGTGGGTGCTTGGTCCTTCGGAAACCTCGGTGGGCACCTCTTTGGGTCTAGAAAACAGGTTTTGGTGCTTCAGCGTGGGCAGTCTTGCGCCGTTCCCACCAGCAGCAGGGGTGCTCCATGCCGAAATGCAGCAAGGACTGGGGACCCTTCTTGTGCTGGCACAAGAGAAGGGGGATGCTCTGCCCTGTGCCAGCGGTTCGGAGTCTGGGAGGGCTCGGAGTGCACCCTGCGGTGCTCAAACGCAGGCCAGCCCCTAGGGTTTAACCAGCTGGCTCTGTGTCCGTGGGAATAACATGGAGTACACACGTGGAGTGAATGTTGTTTTCCCCCCAAAAAGTCACAGGGAGAGAAAAGACTTTCTAAAAGGAAAAACTTCCTACGATACTTCAATTGTGATGCAAAATTTACATTCTGATTTTGGAAATCGATAGCAATTCACAAATAATTCTCCCGTGCTGCTGCAGGTCATCCATCAGCTTCGGGTCTCTGCTCGATAGAAGCCATTATTGGGTTTTGTTTGTTTGTTTGTTCAATATTAGCGGTTTGTTCAGCTGCTCTCCGGCTCTGTATTATAATGACGAATTACAGACTCCCGGGGTTTTTTTCCAAATAGCCTTAGAAAACGCAGATGGATGACATCATTACAGTGCCACTGAGCCAGGACACCACAGCGGCAGCTGTGAACATCTGGGATGAACTGGTGCTGAGAAGGACGTGTCCCCTGAGGGTGGTGGCCAGGCTGGAGCTTCGAGAGGGGTGGCAGGGGCACGCCGCTGCCTCTGGGCCCCTTCACCCCCCACGTCGTTGGGTACGGATTCTGCCCCTCCATCTGCCCGGTCCCTCACCCACGTTCACATCCCGGCCACGTCAGGGGGCTGCCATCGTGACGTGCCGGAGGAGCGCGTGCCGGATGGTGGTGGGCTGCACCATGCTGAGTGTCGGTGCGTGGCAGTTTTGGGGGACGCAGTGACTGTGCAGAGCCTGGAGCCTACGGGGCCACAGTGGGGTCCCCGGGTGGGGTGGGGGGGGTCTGTGAGCCGGGGGCTGAAGCTGCCTCAGATACGCTGGGCTCTGCCGGTACGGGGCTATTTGCCAGCGCCGGGCCTCTGCTGTTATGGGCAAATTACCTGTGGAACGCCTTTTTAATAGCAAAAGAAATAACTTGATTAGTAATTATTGGTGCAGAACACTTGGGGAGCCTCTGCAGAAGGTTTCGCTGGAGCTGCCTGTCAGTTTTGTCATCTCATTATAACTCTGTTCAGCGCCAAGGCTTTGGACAGAGAGAGGAAAAAAACCCTCCCCGTAATTGTACTGGTCGTATTTTGCAGCCGCTAATTACTTGCTTAGCAATTATTATTTCTCTGGCTGGCTGGGGAGCTGTCATGGCCTTGGCTTGGGACAAACAGCTCGGTGTTTTTCCAGACCCTGCTAAACGTGGGGCTGGTGGTGGGGAAGGGGATCAGCCCCAGCCCCACCACAGCCGAGCACGATGGTCCCCACTCCCCTGCGGCGGTCCTGGGACTCCTGGGTGTCCCAGGAACTGGTGCAGCCCGAGCCCCCCGAACGCCAGCCGCGGGTACCGGCAAGGGCGCGGGCGAGGCGGGGGAGAACGGCAGAGTACAAGCGTGAAGGAGAGGAGTGAGAGGCGCTGAGGTTACGTTGTGTTTGCTGTTTGCCGCTGTCAAGCATCGTTTTCAGCGTGTTAATTGTGGCAGGACGTGAGTGGGGTGAAAATGGATTTGGACCCCATCAGCTAAGTGGCCGAACTGTTAAGTACCTGTTACGCTCGCTAAACAGACACGGTGATTTTTCTCTTCACGCGCTGTTTTACACGAGCTTAATTCCAACAGTAAATTGAAACCAAATGAAAAGCAGCTTTCCAGCCCAGAAGGCTTTCCTGGCACATGTGCTCCAGAGCAGCCACCCCGACCAGGGGCCTGTGTCCCGACGCGCCGGGGAGCGTAAAGAGCCCGGCAGAGCCGGCAGACGGACGGATGGACGGAGTGGGGCTGTGCCTGTAGATGCTCATGTGTCTCGTTTGTGTGAAATACGCGGTGGAGCTCCTGCCATTGCCATGGTGCTGTTAGAGGATGAGGCTATCATCAGCCTCACATGCGGTCGCGCCATTTTCTGGTCTCTGTTGGCCTCCTGCAGCCAAGATCTCGGTGTCTCCTAGCTCCCAGCTTTCTGCTCCAGCCTGGCAGCTCTCGACAGCAGGCCTGTGCAAGTGTCCAGAATTCCGCGAAGGCTCAGATCATAGAATCACAGAATGGTTTGGGTTGGAAGGGACCTTCAAAGCCCACCCAGTCCAATCCCCTGCAAGGAGTAGGGACATCTCCAACCAGATCAGGTTGCTCAGAGCCCAGTCCAACCTGGCCTGGAATGTTTCCAGGGATGGGGCATCCACCACCGCTCTGGGAAACCTGGGCCAATGCTTCACCACCCTCAGTGTAAAAAAAAAAAAAAATTCTTCCTAATATCTAATATAAATCTATGGTCACAACTCACCTCATGCTAGTGTCTGTTCCCCCCACAGCCCTCATGGGCAGCGAGAGTGGGTGTCTGCAGGTGAAGTCAAGAGAAACGGAGAGGCAGGGAGAAGCACCACCCAAAAATGACGTGTTCTGGACGAGGGGGAGCATCCGTCACTGCACAGAAAGAAAATGTCTCGCTGTCCCGGTTGTCTGCAGCATGGCAGTGAGGACGATGGGTGAAGGAGACAGAAGCTGCTGGAGCTCAGACCCATCAGCTGCAGTTGCCTGGCTGCGGTCCGTGGGGACCTCCAGCCTCGCAGCACAGCAGGGAGACGGGGTCTGGCAGGCACCAGCGTGCAGGTGAGGGACGCGCTGGTGTCCAAGCCTGGGACAAGGCGCTGGACCTGGGCTTGATGGTTCCACCTGTGCTCAGTGTGGTCGTAAATCAAAATCTTGATGTGAACTTTAGCAGCATCCATAAATTCTTCATTTGTCATTATTAAAGATATGTCAGCATTCAAAAGTTGATTTATAGCCGGTAATTTAGATCGCGGATCGTCTCTGATACAGTAAACATTCATCTCCAAAGCCCATCATGCAGTTTTCTACTTATTAGGAATTAACGACTCATAAACCGGGGCCAGAACAGGCTGTTAGTGTGAAGGAAGGGAAGGCTGTGGTGCTGCCGTTTCCCTCCTGAGTAAGTACGAAGGAACCCCCGATTACAGCTGGTTGGGTCTGCACAGCCTGTCGAACGCACGCGGGACCGGGCCCTGGGTACCAGCAGAGGCAGAGCCGCGCCCGCCGCCGCCGGGCTGCACTGCCAGGCGCTCTCCTCTGGAATTGTACAATACAGATGTTAAATCTCCAGCTCTTCTCTGCACTGGCAAAGCTTTGAAGCCCTTTATCTCCAGGGAAGCCCATCTGCTGCTTCAACACCATGGAAACGGCTTTCGGCAGCAGCTAAAAACTTTAGTTTATCATTTTAATTCAGCACCAAATGCCATGAAGTCAATAATTTATCGCGCAGCGTGCAAGGTGTTTCTCTAAATCTCTAGTATGGCTGGTGTTTGTTTCTGATGTTGCAGTGATTTCGCATTTGTGTAAGTGGCACAGAATTGACATTGTGCAGCGAGACAGATTGTCCTGCCTTAAACAGCGTCTCACAGCAAACCAGCAACAGCTGCTGAATTGGTACGCTGCGTTGACGTACCTTCATAAATAACATATTAAGTCCTAAAATAAAGCTCTTCTAACATCTAAATTAAATGGAATCAAAGCCTAAATCATCAGCTAAATGCCTTTGCAGATGCCGGGCCGTGGTGCTGTCGGCGGGTGACGGGGCTGGTGCGGCGGCGGGAGCTGCAGCCTCCTGGCCGGATGGTCTCTGCGGCTGCCAGCGCGCAGGAAGGGGACGTGGAGTTTCAGGAACGAGCTCAGGTGAGGTTTGCTAACGAGGTTTGTTAAGCAAAGAATGTCACTCCTTGCAGATTGCGCTCCTTGGATGCCAGGAGAGCTGGGAGAGTGATGAAACCCACCGGCCCCGTTGGCTCCCCTCCTGCTGCCGGCTCTCTAGCCCACCCATGCGCCCCGGCCGCTGCTGGGACAGGGTCCCGCAGAGGTGATGCCGTGAAGTCTTCTCCTCTTCTCTGGGGCCATGGTGATGCCAGTCCTGGCTGAAAACACCGACGGGCAAATCTCTTGACCGCATACAGAGGTGGTGGTGGTTGCCGGTGTTTGTGTGGGCGGCTGCCGCTCGCGGCAGTGCGTCACCTCAGCGTGCGGACGCGTACGGGGCCGTGGGAGCCCAGGGATGGAGCCTTCCCGTTGGGACTAGGAGACGCTGCTGCGGTCTCGGGTGCCCTGCTGAGTTTGGGAAGGGGAAGTGACTGAGAGCGGGTTTGTACCAGATCATTTACTGAGTGGTTGGCGTGGTAGAGGATGTTTTGCATCCCGGTGCCTGATTAATGCAACCTCTGCTCACCTACTGAGACAAACTATTGTATTTTGGTTAAAATATTACAGAGAGATACTGATGTGCTAGAATGTGCAGCATTATCTCTAATAAGCAAGTACATTTCATGATATGAATTAATTAAAGTCTTACACTTAAACCAAATAGCTAATTACAGACTTTTTATCTTAATAAAGATAGAGTGCGGAAAGGGGCAATATATGCGGTAATTACTGAGTTAAGCAGAACGTAATGTGCGTCCGGGGCTCGCTTAGGACATTCTCAGTCAATACTTAATTACTTTACCGCTCTTTGAAGTCTACGTGGCATCTGGCCACTCCGCTCGTGCTCCCTGTCCCGAGACACCGTCAGTGCTGTGATTCACCTGCAGCTGCTCCTGCAGTGGCCGGTGTGTGAGTGGGATGCCAGGGCAGGGGGACGGGTCTCTCAGGGCTGATGTGGCGTGGTGGGTCGCAGGCAGCTCTCGGTCCGTGCCTGTGGTGCGCTGGACCTGCTCTGTGTGTGGCCCAGCCTGTCCGTCCCATGGGAAGTGCCGGTGGCTCTGGGCTCCGGCCATGGACCTGCTGGGTGCTTCCTCCCAGCCCTGCAAAACTCCAGGAGAGTTTCTGGGTTTCTGCTGTTGCTCTGTTCTGCAGGGAGGCAAACATCTGCCCAGTCTGGGCATTACAGGGTGTGGGTCTGTGCTGGCCGCTGGCAAAGCTTCCCGCCCCGTGCATGCCTCGCGTGCCCCGCTGAGACCCTTTGCTTCTCCGGCTTGCCGTGATTGAGCATAATTCCCGGCATCGCGCAGCCCTTACGGTAACACAGAGGAAAAATGTATTTACCAAGACTTGAGGTCAGGTTTTGAGAGTTAACAGTTACAAGGTCGGGAACAGAGAGTTATAAGAGAAAACACAACACAAACCGCAGTCCTACGCTGAGTGCAAGGGCCAGGCTGCTCCCTCGGCTCCGGTCCTGGTGGCACGCGGCGGCACAAGGATGTGCAGCATCCCGCTCCCTGCCTGGGGCTCTCTGCACCCGTGTTAATTACGCTGCCAGTGAAAACCAAGGCAATGTTCCTTGTGCCTTCCCAGGGGACTGGGATGGACGGGAAGTCATCTCAGACCCAGATGCCACATTTCCTTATGGGGATGTTTGGTGAGGCCAAACATTTCCGCAGGCGTGTAAACAACCCCGGCGCGCTGCCAGCATTGACCGCAGCCAGGCTGGGGATGTGACGGCAGGCTGACAGCTGATGTGAGCTTAATTGCTGGATGTGACCTTAATGACTGGCAGGCAAGGGGACCCGCTGTGTGGGGAAACTGGAGCTTGACGCAAAGCCAGAGGTGTGTGGCCAGAAAATTCTGGCTTGTTTGGGAAAAGCCACAGCTCCAAAAAAACCCAGCGGTGAATGGGAAGTGGGATAAGATGTCCCACGGGTTCCTCAGCACGTGCTCCGGGCAGGCCGTCCTGTGTGGTGTGGCATGGCAGGCGTCTGAGGGGTTACTTGCCGGAGAACAGGAGTGCAGGAGACCCGACTGCATACGTTGCAGTCAAATGTGAGACAAACCGTTGGCTTTTCCAGCAGGCACACCGTGGTCTGGTAGGGCTGCGCAGCGGGGCTCGAGCATCACGCCTCGCGTCGCAGGGGCCCGTTTGTCCTCTGACCCTTCGGGCTTGCTGCGGGCGGAGGGCTCGGTTGCGGGCATGGCCGTGGCCAGGAGCGTGTGTCGGAAGGTTGGTGCCAGGAGAGACCCGTCTGCTGCTGAGGGTGGTGGGGGCCGGGGTCCTGCCAGCATCTGCCTCCACCTCTGCAGCGGGAGGTGGCGCTGCCTCCCCCCCCGTCAGAGGCAAAACGCTAATTTCTGTCTGAGCAAGAAGAGCCACTAATTGTGTGCAGCCCCCTTCCGTGGTGTCTGATTTGTGCTTCACGCAGCACTCCTGCCAAGGGTTTGACGAAGGATGAAAGCCCTCTTTTAGGAAGAGAGCCTGTATGATTAAGCAGCTCTCTTCCTCTTTGCTCAAGTGCTGCGCTGGCTGGCAGCTGCTCTGAGCCTGCGATAATTATGTCAAAGCCCGGGGTGCCATCGAGGGTCCCCAACCATCTGCGAGTGCAGAGCTGCTTTGCAATGACTCGCACTGGCATCCCCTCCCGCTTCGGTCTGAGCTGGTCTTTGCTGAAGGATACTGGAAGAATCAGTAGACGTATTTCTCTCTCATCCTGTCCCAAGCGACAGCAAAATCAAACTACAAAGCCCCAGATCACGTGCTGTTGTTTTAGGCAATAGCCCAGTGGTATTAACGAAGGATTTTATCATTCCGGGGGCTGCACTGATTTAGAGAATGAAGTAGGTAGCAAAGCTGGATGAATTAAAAGCTTAACAACATGGAGCAGTGTTACAGCACCACAAATTCTTCGGGAACTTGTCTGGGCTATCCCACTCCTCCTCGAGATCGGTGTCCCTCCAGCCAGTGTTACCTTTCCCTGGGCTTGTTCCTGGGTTTCCTCTCTGGGAAGGAGGCTTCAGGGGAAGGCAGGCTGTGGCCGTGCTGCTGCTCACCCCGTTCCATGCAGGCAGCAGCAGCCTGGCTGCCACGACCCGTCGGGCACAGGGATGGGACCTGTCCATCCCCTCTGCACGCGTGGAACAGCGAGGGCTTGCACGTTGCGTTTGGTGTATTTGGCAGGGACGCAGCGTGGTGGGGCTGCTGGCGGGATCAGAAAGCTGGGAGGCCATTTGTCACTGTCTGTGTTTTGGCTTATATTTGATGAGCCAAATAATATAAATAAATGGACTGTATTTGCAAAGGTGATGCTTCTGCGTTTCTAACTGGCGTGAACAAGCAGCTTGAGGAAGAATAGCAGGGCGTGGATGTTTCTGAGAATCTTTTTCAATCATTGCTCTTCTTTCCTGGCAATATCAGCAAGCTCTCAAGCACTTTTGCTCTCTAATCTAATCAGTCCTAGGGAAACAGGATTTGCCGCAGTGTCTGACCACGGAGGTACCCACTGGTGGAGTAAACACCAGATATGATTTGTGAGAATGGCCAAAAGCTATCCCAGCACCTTTCAGTGCAGGGGCAGGGTCTCCGCAACCTGGACTTGTCCCTGCTTTGTGCTGCTGCTCCAAATTCCACCACCGCTGGCTTTGAGCGAGACCGTGGCAGGAGGTTCGTCGACACTGAGTAGGATATGTAGGTGGGGAGCTCCGGTGTTGAGAGGCGATTACTGTCCTCTCTCAAGCCCGCAGGTGAAGAGCTGTGGTCCAGACGCCCGCCTGCTCCAGCTGTGTTTCCCATTTCTGTGGCTGGAGCTGATGAGGAGGTCACGCACATCCCTCATCCTCTGCCCGTGCCGCAGGTGCTGCGTCTGAGCTGGCCACAGAGGTTTCTGAGGGCTGTGGGGAAAGGGGCTCTCCCTGGGACACGGAGCGGTCGGATGAATCGGAGCCGGGGGTGTGCAGCCCCTTCCTCCCCACAAGCCAGAGGAGCCGCTGGGTGTGGGGTAACGGGCAGCTGTGCCGAGGGGTGGGGACGAGAGGCGGGGGCTGCTCGGCCAGGACTGGCTGGTCCAACTCTGGCTTCCACGTGGCAGGGAGAGCCCATGATTACCACGGAATTACTACTCCATTTCTTACAGTCCAAATGCCTCTTTCCTGACTACATCACACGTGTTTTCCAAGCAGCGGCCAGACTGGGTGGTAAGGCAGAGGAGATTTGATTAGTCCTGTCGATGCTCCGCTGTCAAAGCTCAAGTGATGGGAGGTAATGGTCCCACGGGGCCCGTCTAGCTGGGCAGCGCGAACCTGGCAAAGCTCTGGCTCTGGGTCCAGCCCCTCGTCCCAGAGGCAGGAGAGCGGCTTCTGCCAGATGCTCGGCTCCACCGGGCTGGGTGGGCTGGTCATGGGGCACTGGGACACACAGCCAGCATCCATCCCAGCACCATCCATCCCAAGAGCTCGGCTCTCCGACGAGGAACCACCTGGCAGGGACAGGCCACCCTTAGGGATTGTCGTGTTGAACTGTCTGGCAGATGCCTTGGCCTCAGGGATGTGTCGGTGGCGTTGGCCGGCTGGGATGGCACAGGAGCTGCATCACTGGAGTCATCGCTGCTGCGCCGTGCTGCGAGCTGCAGTGCTGGGGTTTCCCTGGGGATGCCTTAGGGGATTTATGGGTGTCTTCCGAGGGCTTCTCCTTTATGATTCTTGATTAGTAGATAAAAGGCCTATTTCTTCCTTTAATGGAGTCTCTGATGTTAATGGCCTCCCTCAGTCAGATTGAGGTGCTTTGGCCTGTTTTACTCTAATGGAGGATGATTGAGAAGCGTCTGGCTGGTTCACAGTTGGCTTCTTCATGCGTCTTGCTGTGCTGTGCTGCTGCCACCCCTGCGATGAGAAGCTTCCTGGAAATCAAAAAAATCCCCTCCCTTCCCAGGAGCTCCAGCGCTCCCTCCTCCTGGCCTCTCCCTCGCTGCGGACACATCTCGGGACCGTCCCAGGGAGCGTGTGGCCGTGGGATGGGAGAGGGGAAAGGGCTGTGCTGGAGCTGCTCCCACCCTGCTGAGCTCCTGGGGCAGCTGGTGCCGCAGCGACTGCTCGGGCGTGCGGGGGGAGCGGCGTTGCCCACCCTGCCAGCCTCTGCCCTCGCTGCCCTCCAAGGGCAAAGCCAAGCTCCGGAATCCATGGGATAATTGGAGCTATTAGAGGCACTTGAGTGTGCAAGAGGGTGTGAAAAGCAGATGGATGGAGGGCCCTGGGGAGCGGGAGAGAATAAGGCGGGACGTGCCCATATCCCTGCCGGGGCCAAGGGGAGGGCAGGCTGTGGGAGCCGGCATGGGGGTCGCGGCACCCCTCACGGCCACGGGCATCTCTGAACCAGCACAGAGAGCTCCCCAAGCCGCAGTCTCGTATCAGCAAGGCACCGTTCCTGCATTTTAAGCGCGTGCTGCTTGGTGTTGTCCTGCCTCTAAATGATCCTGGAAATGTATCGTCTACTTAACTACCTTTTAATTAAAAGTCAGGGATATTAGAAAAGAGAAATCAATTCCTGTCACAATTAAGACTTGGTTTGAACAATTGCAGCGTGTTTCAGTGAAGGATCCTCTCTGGACTTATTGATCTGTATTGTCATAATGCCTGCTTTATTACCGCGGCTCAGACGCTCTTAAATGAATATTTTGCCTGAATTATGCGTGTCGGCTGGCAGGCGGAGGAGGCTGCCTGCTGCCAGTCAGAATCTGCAGGGCTTTTGGGCCCCCGCGCCTGCCAGCAGGGATTGGGATTGGGATTGGGGCTGGGGCCGGGGCGAGCAGCCTCGTCCCCTACGGTGTAGGGCTTGTCTAAGGGCATGATGCTTGCACTGAGGGGCCAGTGCCCGCTGGACCGAGCCAGGGAGTCTCAGCCCCAGGAACCGGCTCAAAGCCTGGAGGCAGCTGTGGCGAGCGGTACTGGGGGAGCAGAAATCATCCACCGGCAGCACCCGCCGGAGCATCCCCCCCAGAGCGGGACCGGGACCCGGAGGCCAGGCTGGCACCGAGGCTGGAGCCTTCCTCCAGCGAAACCTTCCTCTCCCTCTGCAGAGAGGGGCTGCCGGGAGGTCTCCAGCGCTCTCCCCTGTGAAAGGGATGGGAGAGCAGAAGGTTGATTAATCGAAATCTAACATGATGAAGGACTTTTTTAAACATAGAAGATGTCCCAGTTATGGTTTCTCTGCCCTTTAAGAGTTCTTGAAAACTAGGGGGTCTTGGAGGAAAGGAAATCGATTTCTCGTGGTTTCTTCTGTACCTCGGGGCAGAAAGTAAATTCAAAGGGGCCCTGACATGAAAGGTCAGTCTCTGTTGCTGCTGCTGATAATGAGATCTCTCGCAGATAAATCAAAACACCTGGATTTCACCACAGAGGAGCTACTGGTTTAACCCAAAATACTGGGATTAGGAAGAACAGAGAGCATGTGCTGAAGTCTTGTCTGCTGTGGAAGCAGACTTGGCAGCGGGAATGCCGCGGTCCCGGTTATCCTGGGGTCGGGGCTGCATCCCGCTGCCCGGTGATGCCCGGCGTGCCCCGTGCTCTCTGCGGTTTGTGCAGCCTCTGCCAGCTTGCCTCTCACCCCGCCGCCGCTCTCCCTCTCAACGTGGCCCACAGGCAGTGGCTCCTGTAGCTGCAGCCTGCTAGATGCCACTTGCTTCATGATAAATAGGATTCACGTAATAATTTCTGACTCTTATTAATGCTTTTAATCTGCAGACCTCGGGAGCACTCAGGCAAGGAGAGGTGAGCCAGAGAAAACCAGGAGAGATGCTCAGAAAAAAAAGGAAAGAGGCAGAGAAAAGTGAGTAGGATGAACTCTTTACCTCTCTATCCCATTAGCATGTTCGCCACAGACTGCAAAATCCTGTGAGGAGCAGAGCTGGAACGCGCTCGGTGCTGGCCGGCTGGCAGCTTCGGCGGTGCCTGGGCTCTTCCCGCTCGCCGGGGTGTCGGGGCTGGCTCCAGCTTTGGGCTTTGCCCCTCTCCTTTGTGGGTTCAGCGGCTCTCAGGCTCTGCATTGGTGCCTTTGGTGTACGACTAATTGGAGAAGCATCTAATCTTGTCCCACACCGATGTAACCGTCACACGGCCTGTGATTAAATGTGCTGTCAGCCACTGCTGCTTACAGATAATAACGCTGCTTTCTCTCCGTTCCTTCACTATCAGCCTCGTTAGGACAGTTTACGGATAAATTAGTTTGGGATTGAATAATGTCTGTCTCACTCTGGTGACCCCGAACTGCAGCGCAGGGCAGAGACCCAACCCCACACTGAGGTGACCCCCAGCTCCGCTGTCTCACGTTGGGTCTCTTCACGGAGACCCTTCCAGGGGTGCAGCCCCTGCTTCTGCTGCTAGACTGGAGCCAGCAGTGTCTGGGTTGATAAAGTTCTCTCTGATGCTTCATTACAGCAGAATCTGCAACACACGCAAAAAAAGATGCTCTTTTTCCACTCTGAGTGCAACATCCATACATTTCCAGAGAAAGCTCCTGGTATGGATGGTGCACGGCCGTTCAGATACGGTGGGAACAAACTGCAGCTGCAGATGGGAACAGGTTGTTTCTGCCATTTGTTATTCTTTCCCCTAATTATAACGCAGATTGGACCCTCTCTCCAGCATTTCCTCCCTTCCTCTTTATTTAAGCAGTATTTTTGTGAACCTACATGGCAATCTTGCCCAGGGGTGCAAGCGTAGCGTTATAATGAAACCAAATTTGTCGCTTCCCTGAGCTGCAGGGCTTTTCCCCAGCGCCCCTTCCACCGGCGCCCACGCCGAGTCGGTGGCGGGGAGCAGGGCTGGGACACACCGGCCACGGAGGGTCCCTCTCTCCATCATCGGGATGGAGCCGGCAGGACCCCCATGGCGGTCCCTCTCCGGGGGGCTGCATCCAGCCCCGGTGCGGTGGCAGGCGGAGCAGAGGCACCGCAGGCGCGGGAAGCCGTCCAGCGCTGCGCTGTGCAGCGAGCGCTCTGTAATTACCGGAGCGCTTTAATGGGGCTGGACACACCGTGCTGGTGCCTTATTTAGAGTCTGCCCAAGCGCCGAGTCCTGGAGTGCAAAATGCATCTAGGAATTAGCCCCAGCTGGAGTAAATTGCTAATTATCATTTGCAAAGTATATTACCCTCTTTTATCACGGACAAATGGAAAAGAGTCGCTCAGCACGACCTCCCTGTCAGCCTCAGCCGTGACTAAGGGATAATTGGCGAGTGGCTTGTGGTGATTGAGTTACGCTGAGCGCGTCCCGACGTGTCCTTCTCCATCGGTGTGCCACGCAACTGGCATCTGTGATTGCTTAACGAACAGGAGCCAGAGCGGCGTTCACCCCTAGGAAATCGCCGTAGCTCAGTGCCCGTGTTCTTACAGGACGTTTACCGCTCCTGTATTGAGGGGCCGATGAAGTTGTGCCAACAATTAGAAGTAAAAAAGCTCTTAAATAGAGGAAACGCTGTGAAACGGGGAAATGCACACCCGAGGTGGGCTGGCACTTTGGGGTCCCTCCTTGGGGGTGCGCGGGGACGCACGCGCAAAGCGGTGGGTGCCCTGGGGAGCAGCGCCTGCTTAGGCACTCCCTCAGTTTTCCCATTTAGGAAGGTTCGGGCTGCAAATTCAGCACAGCGCTGCTTGGAGCAGGCAAGGGAGGGGTGGGAAGGGCACAGGCTGCGGGAGGAGCTCGGCAGAGGGGCAGGCGCCAGCCTCTGCCGTAGCTGCTCTGGCCGTATGATGAGCAGGACCACTCTGTCTGAAACACCTCTGACCAAGAGTCATGGCCACACGCTGCAGGTCCCTTTGTAAAACAAAAAGAGCCTGCTGTGAAATTATTTCCGAAGCCACTGGAAATGAAAATCCTAATGACAGCACTTCAAACAGAACGGCTGTAAATCTCTGTAAGTGATTTTAATGAAACCATCCAGGAATACAAGGAGAGCAAATCAAAGCTAGGACAACTCCTTTGTTCAAATTACACATAATTGGTATAAAAATTACGATAATGGTTGTTTGCACCATTATACTTGAGGTCTATCATAATTTCTATCGCAGACCTCAGCTCTCAGAGGCTCAGTCTGCAATTCTGCCTTTCAGCCCGAGGAAGAAGCTGCAGAGAGGCTGTTGGAATTGGAGAAGCCATCTGTGCAAATACCAGAGAGCCCAAGTCCTGCCCCACATTCGGCACCACCGGCAAAGCGTTTTGGCAGGGCAGGACCGGCCTTGGCGGGAGCTGGGGTGTCTGCTGGTCGGGAACCCCCGGCAGCCCGGTGACGACTGCGCTGTGCGTGCTGCCGTGGCGAAGGCCTGTGCTCGAAGGGGCTGCCGTGGAGGTTGGCCGGGCAGCGTGGCTCCGGGAGGCTCCGGAGTCCAGCCGGGATGGCGTTGGTCCGGCACCTGTGTGTGTCGGCTGTGGGAGTGCAGGAGGTCGGGGTTTCTGGTACTGTTGCTCAGAAGGGATAGAATGGGTGGGGGCAGGGCACAGTCCCAAATTCAATACGTTTATTTTAAGTAATTGGACATTAATTAGCAGGAAATTACAACTGGATTCCTCTGGAGCTCTAAATGAGTTTTCTAATGGCACCAAATGGTTTTCTGTTGATCAATGGCACCCAGGTGAGTGTCAGAGCCATGGTCAGTCCCGGTCAGTGGTGACTGCCACGACATTCTGGGGACATCCCTGTCCCCTGGCGTGCGCGGGACGTTCAGGGAGGAGCGGTGCTGTGGCTGCGGGACGGCAGGATCCATGCAGGGTAGCAGGCTGGGGGCCGTGCCGGCCAACATGACCGCTTTGAGAGGAGCTTCCCTGCCCCTCTCCTGGCGACCAGCAAACCCCCACTGCTCCGTGCAAGATGCCGGAGCCGCTGGGATGCTGGGATGGTTTTGCTGCAGTCTTCCCACATTTTTTTGCAGGTGATGCCAGGCCTCTGAGCCTTCCTGCCGCCTTTTCTGTGCGCTGGCCAAGCAACGCCTGGGCTGGAACGACCTTTGGGAGCAGAGCCAGGAGCACCAGTTTACCCAGAGAGGACCAAAACGGACCGAACCTTCGCCATGCTGGGACAGAGCTGGGCAAACGCACACCATCGTTTTCTCCGGGGAAAAGAAAAAGTAATTCTTTCTCCTGTCTGCGTTCCAGCCCCGCGTCGGCCCCACGCGAGGCTCTGAGCGCCAGCATGGGCTGGGATGGGATCGGATTTGTCTGACTTTGTTACAGCTGGGGCTCGCTCAGCTCTCCGGCCTCAGTAATTTATCTGCCATGTGCGACTCCGACTAAAACCTCCTATCAGATAATTGATTCCCTTTGTTTGTTTGTAATCCTTCGCTATCTCCTTTCTGATACTAATTACCTGTCCAGGGCCCTTGCTGGACATCAGCTCCCCGCTGCAGGTGGGTTTCTGCCTGGTCCCCCCATGCCAAGCCCCCTTACTGGGAGGGGCTGGGGAGCCTGGGCAGACCCTCAGGAGCTGCCGGGCTGTGGCTGCCCCGGATGCTGCTGAAGGGGAGCCCAAGGTGCTGGGCTTGTCTCGCCTGGCAGCCAGTGCCTTCACTGGCCTCGTGCTCCAGCCCTGCCGTGCACGCCCGTCCCCGCGTGCCCCCGACACCGAGGCGTGTGGCTGTGGGGCTGAGTCCCCTGGGAACAGCACAGGGAGTCTAATTAATGCATGTAACGAATCTGCAGAATTAGATGACCCATCTGCACTTGTGCATCCGTTGATTCCTCCTCCACAGAGATAATTACATCAGACAGCTCTTAAAAGAGGTGCTTTTTGCTTTACAGGGGTTGTGTGGCTGTGGCTGACGGCGGCACGAGGACTCACGCGCACCCTGGGCTGGGGCACCCCGGGACGGCCGGGTGCTGTGAGCACGGCTGGGTGGGCACAGCATGGCTGGGGGGCCTTTGTGACCCCTCAACGCTGGAAGAGCTGAGACAGCCCGCCGCTGCGAGACGGGATGGCGCTGCTCATCCCTGAAGTGAGCGGGTGCTCAGCGCCTGGCTTTTCGCAGCGGGGCTGGGCAGGCGGGTGACTTTGGTCAGCAGCAAGGGGACAGAAGTCCTGAGGAGCAGCTGTGCTGCTCCCACCGCCTCTGCCAAAGCCACCAGTGCTATTGGGGATGGAGGCAGCCAGGCAGGACAGCAGAGGGCCAGGCTGCCCGTGGGCGAGGGCACTGCTGCCCGCCGCCTCCCGGTGCACTGGGGCGGTGGATGGGGCACAAGGAGAGCTGTTGCACACAGATGCAAGGTGACAGCAAGAGGAAGTATGAGAGTTTTGCCCAGGGACTGTTTGCTTGCTGGTGTTAACTGGCCGGCGTTGGGTTCCTGTGGGGTTTTGAGCTGCGCCAGCTCCTGCTGCTCCCCAAGCGCCATTCGAGGAGGCGAGGGGGTGATTTTTTCCACGCACAGCTCCTGAGCTCCGTAAATGCCTTGGCTTGCCCTTCAGATTCTGTCACCAGATTGCAGTGCCTGGATCCCTCCTGTCTGGCTCTAATTAATAGCGTGTGATAATTTGTCTCCGGTCGCGTTGGAAATTAACGCTGAACGGATCCTCGCCCTCAGTGAAGGGCTGGGTTTCATATTGATGATGACAGAACGGAGTATCACTTGTGTGGTATAATGATCTTACGCTGCCTGGAGCGCTGGGTTTTCTCAGTATATGACGAATGTGAGGCATTTAAAAAAAATTAGACACTTACTATATTTTACATTATTTTCTAGAGCAGGGATCTCTCCGTGGGCTGCCTAGAAATCCATTAGCAAGAAATGTAGAGATGCTTAAAGGCATTTACCCAGATTAGCTGCCTTTATGTAGTCAAGGATCTTTTATGTGATTACCTTAAAAGCTGCTGCAAAACATTTATAGTACAGACATCCTGAAGCAAAAAGTACACATCGGGCAGAAAAATTAAGCTGTTAAAAACAAATCCTTTTTCTTTTATTTTCAGACAAACAGCATGGAAGGTAAAAGGAGTTCACACACACGGAGTGTTTTGCTTCAGCAGCCCACGATGCAGGGCTGGGGCTGTGCAGCCCTGATCATGAGATTTACGGGGGATCTTTACATTAACTTTTATTTTCACTGCGATTTCTACCAGTTAGCAGCCAGGAGATGGTGCAGGGACGAGACGGTGCTGCGGGCAGCAGGCTGTGCAGGCACTGTTTGTGACGGAGCCCGCTCCTCCTGGGAAGCCGTGTCTGAGCCCTGGGATCAGCCGGGGACGGCGGATCGGCGAGGCGCGGAGGGTACCTGGTGTGGGTTGTCTGAGCCGCGCCGGCTCTGCTGCTTTCCAGTGTGGGGTATTTACCTAATGCCAGCTCCATGTCACCTGCTCGGCTCCGGTTCCAGCCTCGTCACAGCAGAAGCAGCAAAACTCACCCTGGAGCATGCTTTCTGATGTGCCCGAAACAGCACAAAATTGCACAAATGCCTTATTTTCTGTTGTAAGGAAATCCTTTCAAGTGTGGAAGAGGAAGGAGAGGGGCAAAAGCTTCTGTGAGGCATCTGCCTGCTCCTTCTTTCTTCAAGGGCAGCTCTCAGCCACATGCCAAGGCCCCATCCTCCTCACTCCTTTGTCCTTTAGCATAAAAAGTCATTTGTCAGCAAAAGAAACCAAGTTTTGTTTTTCAGTCCAAATCTGGCTGTCCTCCCACTGAGACTTTCAACTCTTTATCTCAGGAATTGATGGTCTCAGATTCTGATCCTCTTTCCTTGGTGTTTGTATCGATTTTTTTTTTTTTTTTTTTCCGGGAGGGTAATTTTCACTGTGGTTTCAAAACTGTCTTTCTGTCTCCACTTACAGCAGGTAATAGCTCAGCTCGGAGAATTACATGTTTTCTGGGCTGTGCTGGCCCCAGCTCTTTGCAGAGGTTCCCTTGGCAAGCTGGAGACTGGATAACCAGGAGAGAGCTGGTGTGCTGTGCCGTCCTGAGGACAGCATCCCGCACCGCGCTCGCTGGCCTCGTGGGGCTGGTGCCCGTCCGTGGGGCTCGGCTGTGCCTGGTCACGAATAAACCCAGGTCTCAGCCTAAAAGGCTGCTCCGTTTCCTTCACCCTAGCGATGGCTTTTAGTCATCCAGTCTTGCCCAAGAAAAATTCAGGAGATCATTTCCCCAAAACACCACGATACTTCGAGGTCGTAATTAAAATACCTCTGGCTGTTCTAATATTAAGCTTTTGCAAGTGCTTGGAATCATATTTCAGATAAATGGAAAAGCTTTGTACTCTGTTAGCATGACACACCCTTCTCCTAGTGAAACGTCTCAAACAGCAAATCCTCCCTGTTTGTTGGAAATACCCCTCCCTGCTCCGTCCCTCGAGGATGTGACGGTGTGCGGCTCCCGTGGGTCTCGGCGGTGAGCGGAGCTGTCCCAGGGGTCCGTGTTGATTTGCTTCCCGACATTAATACCTTCCAACGCACCAGCAGCTGGGTCCTGCGCAGGAATGCTAAACGGGAGGTTGTGTGCCCCAGGGACTGGCAAGCGAGATCCCATACATCACACCGTGTGAGTGGCGTGTCGTATTAGAGCAATCTGGTTTTAAAGGGCATCTTTCAGGCACAAACTAGCTTTTTCCCACACTTGACTGATCACACAAATAACTGTGATTAAAGGTCAAGTGCTTGGGTTTTTCTATTTTACTCCGTAAAAATTTATATGCGAAAGAAAACCTGGAAGTTAACATAGCATGAAATTGTTATGCAGTTATGAGCCTTTAACAGCAACTAAATATCACTTTTCTTCCTGGGTAGCTTGAAAAATCTCCACTAATAATGGGTCAGTTCTTCTGGTTTCCACTGCAGGAAGATTATAAATAAACCCTGTCTCCTGCTTCCCTGCCCTGTAATGTGACGAAGGGGGAGTTTTTCTCCTATGAACTCATGAGCCCGGTCGCTGGGCTGTACCCCCGGGCTCACCAGGAGCTCCCGGGATGTAGGTGTGGGGCGGGAGCATCGGGCGGGCTCGAAGCGCTGGTGCGCTGCGGCAGCGATGTGCCGGCCCACGCTGAGCTCTCCCAGTGGAAAGGGCAATGATAAATGGATGGGGATTTTCTCGCCGGTCAAGATAACATGAAGAAAAGGCAGTGGCCGTGTTTCCAGAGGGGCTGAGAAATGGAAGGAGAGCTGGAAACAGCCTCTGGCTTCAGGCGTCTGGCTGGGCTCTCTGCGTCCCCTTAGGGGTCCCTCTCTCAGGGTGCCACAGCCCAGCCAGGCTGCGGTAGATGGAGGCTCAGTATTTTTATTCCAGACTTGCAATGTTTTACATTTGGCAGCACATAATCGCAGCGAAGGGAACATCCCACAGGAACAAGTGCTGCTACACAAGCAAGCTTTGGCGTCACGGTATCAGCCGCCAGGTGGGAAACTGGCGGGCGTTCAGCCGGACTAAATTTTGCAGGGACCTGCAACACCTACAATTAGCCATAATCAAAGCTCGTCGCGTTCCTCCCCCGGTGCAGGAGGCTGCGGGCCTGGTGGCACACACCTCGCCTACAGCGTGCTGGGAATGCCTCCCCCAGCCCAGCGGGCCTCCCCGCAGCTTCCCCGTGCCGCGCTTGCCACCTCAGCGCTGCCCTTTGTGTGGATCTGGCTTTGCCAGTGCCCGGGGCTGCCCGTGCCTGGGGTTTCTACTTGGCTGCTCTGACTTCTGCGGTAGCCACTGGGCGTGGAGGAGCTTGGGACGTGGCTGGGAATCAGATTTCAACCCAGAAAGGCAGGAGAGGGGGTTGACATAAAACTGGCATTCCTGGGCACAGCTGGCAGGCAAGGGCAGTAACGAGTCCCCAGGCTGGGGTACAGGACTAAGGCTCTGCCTCACCACTGGCTGCCTGGTAGTGGCAGCAGGGAGCAAATATTATCAGGGCGGGGGCAGGCATAGGGCTGTTAATTACAGCTGTGAGCACGAGCTCTGGTGTTTCAGCATCAGCAAGGGCTGTCCATGCCCCAGCAGTCCCTTGGCTTCCGCAACCGGCAGCATTTCCTGCCCTTGGCAGCAGTACCAGGCATCCAAAATCTCTGCCCCACTGTGCTTAGCCCGTTCCAGCAGGAGCCTGCCCCACAGACCGTGCAACGAGCCACAGCTGGTCAGGAACCGGCCTGCAGCTGCCGTCATTAGGCTTCAGAGTGAACAGCGCCCTCGCCCCTCCCCTTCCCAGCGGCCGCCGCGGATTGGCCGTGCCGGCCCTGGGCCACGCCCCGGTGGCGGCGGTG